>RXPK01000052.1:122692-722692 GCA_004143645.1 Protaetia brevitarsis | reverse complement strand
TCTTTAACTCGAACTAATTAGTCGAATACAACAATTATGTAGATATTTCTTTAAAAGTGTTGAGAAATATTTGAAATTACTTAGATAAACTATGACATTTAATTTAAAACCAATACATCCCACTATTAAATGTTATGTAATATGGAGTTTACATGTGATAAGTACCATAAATAAACGATTAAGAGTTTATTATATATATTTATTGCTTCTAGTATAAAAATACTCTATGACATTTTATTTCAAAATTACACATTAACGGTAACGTTTATGTAATATCACTATCAGATGTGGTACTATCAGAATCACAGCTACAATTAACAGAAATAATAAACGGTTCAATGACATTATCCATTAACCATCTATAATTTGCACATTTTTAGTTCTTCCTTAACAACACGGTCGACACATTTTTCTATTTGACAGGAGTAACATTTTCAATAGTTTGGTTTTTGTTACCATTTCCCCTTTAATCTGAACCCCCACTAACTCAATCGGGTTTAATTCACAATGATAAGAAGATAAACGCAATACAGTTTTGTTGTAACCATTAGCCATTTCATTTATTGCATATAAACTGTACTTATCCTTATTGATCTTAATTAAATAAAGCAGTTCAGCTTTAGCACGAATCATATTAATATCATATGTATTATTTTTAGATTATAACCAAGCATGCATATCTTCTTTTCTTGACGATGAAGTAGGTATTTTCTCTACTTTACGGCTATGATACGAGGCATTATCCATTATAACATTATCATTTGGTAATAATTTTAAAATGTAAACCACTCTTCAAAAATTTTAGCGTTAATTTCTTCATGGTCATCTATGCTTTTTTACCTTTGAAAACTACTAAGCCACCTACTACAATACACACTACAGCGTACTTTTCGCTTGCAGACAAGTGGCCCACACTCGAAGATTTTCTCTTTCGTGGGGGAATCGGTGTAATCCCACTCGTACTTGGTTCTTTATCCTGAGTCAAACGGAACGTCTAAAAATGCAAATAATAGGTGCACTCAATTAATTTTTAAAAGAACAGTTTCATTATAGGAACTTGATAAAGATGAAACTAAAAATAAACAATTTGCAAAGAAATCGAATACGGTTACAACCCAAACGGTCAACGATCAGCTGTTATAAAAAAATGGCGACCAATTAGGTTAATATCATCGCTATGTAATCGTGATCTACGAACACCCAATCACGACGCTATTTTTTTAAGGTAAAATGTTAAATTACTCCTACGAATTTAAAAACGATGATCGTGCCAATTACTCTAATGCATGTCATAATGTAATTTACAAACAGGAAATTTAACATATAAATAATAATATTATAAATTATCAACGTATAAAGTTGTAAGATAAAATTTTAAATTTAAAAATTGAAAAAAATATAGACGACACAAACACGAATTGCAGACAAGGCAGACAGCGCTACTGGAACTTAATAGGAAGTATAGTGATAGCCAAAATACATAGTAAATTAGCTGTCGCGTCATCCTAAATGCCCTCTTTTGTAACACCGCACACCCTACCGCCTAGTGATGTAAGTTACTGTAATTGAAGGATTGGAAGGAGGAGAATTACAGTTCTTAAATCGATAAAGAGCATATTATCTCTCATAAATGATAAATAAATGTACACAGGCATTAATGATAACCTATAGAACAATCGGATATTTACACTATTAGGAACATACAGACTAAAATGTGATGGAAACTAAAGAACCCAGATTTCAGAATACAGCCAAAATCACAGAACCTACTTCTGAAATGTCTTCAAAACAATCTTTTCACAAATCGCCCAAGCGAGACAGAAACCGAGGATGCAAAAGCAAAACTGGAGCTGGTGTGTATGGAGAAACCTAGGTCATAAAAAATATATTACATTGAAGCAATTTACTACCCCACATCAAACAGAAATACTAGTATTTGTTCGTAAGGTATTGGAAAAACAACCCCAAGGGTCAGCTGATTAATATCATTATCAATAGTCAAGTAGTCCTAAGAATATTAGCATTCTATCACCCAGACCGAACCAAACAAAGTTACTTTGGTGTGAGTACCGTGTCGAAACGGCATAGCAGGCGAGCAACCTGCAACAAGCTGTCGTGAAATAATAGTATTTATTGTATCTGAATCGGTTCTGAAGAGCTGATACCCAGTAAACGGATGATTGGACAAGCATCTCAGTAATTAATTGGAGGTTTGCTGACTCTCAACAGAAAGCAGCTTAGAACGCTGGTGGCCCTACTACAGGAAGTACCTACATAGTGTAACATTCTCGTAGTTCAATAACTCATACATGAAAGGTATTTATTTCTACACAAAAGTAGGAATTACTCAAATTTAAACACTAATAATAAATAACTAGACTACTACAAACACTTAATAAACTAAAATCACTTGAATGCTATTTATTTCTAGTATTCAATTTCACGGTTCACCTAGTAGTTGCGCATATGGATCACACTTATCGGCTTTTACTCTGCAATTCTCCGATAAAAACTGCCTTGTCATCGCTCGCGCGCGTATTTATATTTAGTGCGCCTGATTCTGGAGCAGTCTATATCTTTTCTGAACGTTATAGTGCGTTTACCCAAGAAACTTCGATTTGCGTATCGATGCGGTGCATAATGAAGCTGTCATTACCAACATTATCTCCGAGCCAAAGAGGTTGCGCCATCTACTGGCGCAGTTAGAATTTCAAATTCAAAATTGCAAAAAATAAGCGTATCTTACAACAGAATATGTATCTCTAAAGATGAACCTATTTGTAGACTATGCAACAAGAAGGAGCCCACCACGTTATCTCTGAATGTATTACATTGGCATTTCAGAGATTACCATTTCTGGAAGCAATTTAAGTGTTGACAGACTTGCCGAGAAAGGGTTTACTACTAAACCTATTAAAATGGATGAGTCTCTTTATGTAAAGAAATACACACGGTACAGAATAATACAACCAGGCTGCGGTGTTAAGTGAATAATGAGAACATTAATAAAATAAATGAAGGGAATTATAACTAAACCAATCAATCAATCAAAAGGTTAATCTTGACAATCTCGAACGTAATTCATTTATAATGCTAAGTACATTTCAAGTTGTTATATATTATTACAATACAACAATCTGCAATTCTCGTCTACATTCATTTTAGAGCCCTTTAAAGCGGGCATTATGTTTTCTTGACATTAGCCACAAGTCTCAGTTACAATTCATCCAGTGATTAATGTTAGTCATAGCCACTGCACGTAAGCTAAACAGATCACATTTAGATTAACATTGTCCGCATATAATAGAACATTTATTGTTCTAAAAAAAATCCATAGAAATAAAGGAACTATATAAACGAGAAATTGGAAACATGGGGAAGACAGCGAGACTTGACTAGACAATACTACACCGGACAAGGAAGAGACTGACAAGGAAATAAATTTAAGGTAAGCGAAGAAATCTAAAATAGATGGAAAGGATATTTTGAAAAAATCTAAGAGATGAGAAGATAAAAAGACGAAATTATAGCGACCTTAAAGCTAATGAGAAACAGAATAACGTAGACTTAGATAACTGTTGAAAGTGTATACTGGAAGGGAGCAGAAAGCATTGATCTAATATGAAATCAAAAACGAAGAAGTATCAAAATAATGGGATGAAGGGATAATTCTTAAAGTACGAACCACTAACTGCCACAGAAGTTTCGAAAATAAGAGACAAGCACGAATAATCACAACAAACGATTAACGTATATAACTTTACACATGTAGAAAAAGCTCAATTTTTGAAAACAGGAAAACCAAAATATTTAATCGCTTATAGCAGAAATAACCTAAGGAAAATGCATTAGTATGTTATTAGATATTTTTAAAATAAACGTTTCAATTGCACGATAAAAAAATATTTTCTTATTTATCCCAGAAATCTGAAAAACGGACAAGGGAACTACAAATAAATTACAAACATTCACTGAGAAATATTTTAAACATTTACTTACCAGACACAATTGTCGATTGAATAGCTTGTCGGAAATCCTTAATAATGTTTAGTTTTTTTTCCATTTAATTAATTAATTAATTAATTAATCGTAAAATTATGCCCTAACTTCAATGCTAAATCATAATTCATTGGAAAGATCTACATAACAAAATAGAAATTAGTCATCAGGAAAATGCGCCTGATTCAAATGACGGCAATTTAAATTTAAGCTAACTCTTAACATCAAAGCGATTCTGTTCCACATTTAAACGCCAATATGAATGACACTTCATACATTAGTTTGATTTCATAGTCTTAAATAGTGAAGGCTCTCTGAAACCGCAATACGCCGTTTGTAGCGCAGTTTTATCAAACGGTACAATGAAACCGTCGAAGCTAACCACCAGACACAAAGAGCTGGCTTTGAAACCGGTAGAATTTTTTGAAAGGAAGCGAGCTGACTTAGAAGGTCGTCAGAAGCAGATCTTTCAGCTGTCACACGTAAATGTTGCTGCTCTGCGAGATTCTTACAAAGTAATTCTTCAAATTGCCAAGACTAAAAAGCCTTATACAATTGGTGAGACGCTGGTGTCGGGCTGTGTTCAAGATATTTGTTTTTGATGTAGGTGGCAAAGATGCCCCTCTCAAATGACACCATAGCTCGCCGAATTCAGGAACTCGCCGACGATATGGAAGATCACCTAATGGAACAAATGCAATGACAAGTCAATTCTCTGGGGTTATCGCCCGTATTAAAGAGATCGCACGCGAATATAAGTGGACACACTGCTTCATTCACCGTGAACATTTGGCCACGAAAAAAAAATGTCAGCGGAATTAAACAATGAGGTCGTGAAGTTATCAGTGAACAACTAACTTGATAGAACGTTGTGAGTTTTATTATCCAACACAAGAAGATCCACGCAAAAAGAATGGATGGGTTCGTAATCCTGTCATTCCACTTAAAGATAACTTACTTAGTCAAATTCAAAACTCATGCCTCCCTAAAGTATTCTTCCTTTGTACTTTATTTATCACCCAAAAATATTCTTAAAACCGCATTTTGGAATTTTCTTTTATACTCTTTCTAATTTATTGTTATGTTGCATGAATTGCTGTAGATGTTTTAATATTCAAATGATCGTTAACTATCAACTAGACAAGTGAGGGTCATATGTATATATATATATATATATTAATGCCATATTTACATTAGCGAGTGTTAAGATACGCACGCTATTTGTATGTGCATTAGCCCCAAGGTTGCACCTTTTATGTTGCCGTGTTGATAGTAAACATACAAATCATTCTAGGCGCCAATAGAAAATGAATTATTAACAGCATCTATCCAGCTGGCTTACAACTTCGTTATTATGGAATTATGTAGAATTTTTTGAACAATTACCAAATCGTCCCGCGTCGGTCGAAAATTAGGCCAGAGTAATTGTAGACTGTAAATGAGTAATCCGCTTTCTATCGGAAATCAACACGGACACACTTAGTCCTACTTAAAAACCGATAACTGCACGGAAATTTGTTTGAATCAATGCTTTACGTATGTGGGTTGTGGCTATAAATAGTTTGGTTCCTACACATATTCTTACATAAGAGTATTCTCATATGTCACTCGATACCTTTAGTTTGTTCTACAGGGACGTTATTCAACCAGGATATTGCCGGCAAGTACATTCTTTGTCGTCTAAATGTTCTTCCGTGCAGTTATACAAACACACAGCACAAAGAGGTTCATTAAACGCTGTTTCGTTGTGCGTAATACGAATTGTGCAAGTCGATTCGACCTCGGATACACAATATTGTCTTGTTTTATTAACTCACGATATCTTGTTTTAAAATGTATCTGCTGTATTGTGCTACCAATAAGAAGTGCTATGTATAATAATATAATAATAAAGAACTCTTGTCAATTTCCTATTTCCGCATATGCTTGCTGAGCTGGAGACGTCCACGATAAATGGACCCTTCTACCCTTACCGATAGTGATAAATTCCTTATTCAGTAGACAAGCTGATTTAATCATAGCTAATCTGTCGGGTAGATAGAGCCTATGCAATTTCATTAACATGCAGCACTCCACCAGACCCAAACACCTCTCTTATCATCATTGCGACCCTAGGAAAAACCAGTAACCACTATTGACCAAAACAAGATTTGAACCTGCGACCTATAATAATAGTCCAGACTCTTGACACATTCAGCTATCACAGCACTATAAAATGTATAAATGTGTGATGGGATGGTGTATTTTAAGTTATCTTCCTGATGATATTTATTAGTAATAGATAAAGGTTGATGCCAACATGTAAGCCAATTAGAGATTTCTTTCTATTTGGTAAGGTGAACAAATTAAGTTAACTGATTCGCACAATTGTAATATACCTCAACTTTAATTTGCAGTGTTAACGATAATTCAGTGAATAAATGCTTCTAAAATTATTTTATCAAAATAAGTAGAAACGGCCATATCGTCATGGCTCAGAAAAAACAAAAGCAGCATATTAGAAGGGAATAATGAAAAAGTTACTAAATTTAATTTTATATTTCACAGTCCTTGATATGTTACCTTATATTTCATTTTGATTTGTATTGATAGCAGCAATCGTCACACCGCCTATACTAATTTATCATTTTGGATAAGTGCTTATTAGTTTTCAATAAATCATTTATTCCTGAATCTTGTAAAATCGTGAAAAACGTAGGGTTCTACTTATCCGTGGAATAAATTATTTAGGTGCGAAAAGAGTCCTTAAAAATCTTTCTAAAGCAACAGGTATGCTCCAGCTGATGCAGTAAATGCGTTACCTGAAGGTCATCAGAAAATCTTAGATACCTTAACATCTATTGCTCAAGAAATTAAACAGCCACAAGACTCTACAAACGAAGCTGTCAGTCTGTCTAGAAAATGGAAAAACTAAAGTTTATTATTCTATCAACAGTGGGTGACACCATATTGAGAAGAATAGACAAGACTAGCAAAAATCAATCAGAAATAATGTTGATGAATACCAATGGACCATCATAGAGAAAAGTCCCGAATCTGACTACAAGGACCAATCTCAAGGGCAAGAAGCAGAGATTCACGTGTGACTGCTTTTGCGCTATCTGTACAGCTACCCAGCAAAAAAAAAACATTTAAAGTTGAAATTTTTTTTGAAAAAAAAATCATATAGGAAGATCGATCAATGCTTTGGCTTACTGTTTAAATTACACAGAAGTGAAACAGCGATAGCAAACTTTCAGGTGAACAGTGACAGCAGTAACAGCCCTGAAGATGTTTTTTGGCATTGAGAACGAAACGTTGGTCGAAAGAAGATCAATGTCGCGGTTCCGACCCAGAAGCTAAGAGGTCTGTAGTAAATTGAATGGAAGCATCTAATGGAACCCTTGAGATGCGTGCGATACAGTGAAAATGAAGAGACTCTGTAACTATGAGAACTATTTCATCTTTGAAAAGAAACCAATATCCAAGACACTTCTTCGAATGTAGAAATAGCAATTAGGATTCTCTAAACAGGATGGTCACTAACTGCAGTGGAAGATGGTCCTTTCTAAAACTGAAAAGAATCAAAAACGAACTGAAGTAAAATGCTTCAAAAAAACATCCATCACTTTGTCGATTGAAATAGTTTCATTTTGCCGATTTGTGCTTAAAAAGATAGACTCTAAGATGTGATTCGTGATTTAGTCATTCAAAAGTGTAGGAAAGTACCTATTGTGTCAGTATAGTTTTTTTTAATGTATATTCGGATTTATTTGTAAATTTTCAGCAATAAATTCGATCGTCAATTTTCCTAATTCCTAATTTCAATAATGCGCAGAGGATTTCCACGTGGTTCAAGGAGCAATATAAAGCTTTATCTAATTTCACATTGCTATAGTGACTTGAAAGTAACAGGAGCCTTTCTGATACCTCATATAAGGATTTGAAAAACGGAGAATTGAGATTTACCAATATCTAAGACCTCTGTTTATAGCTAATAGCAATACCTAGACGTTGTGTTATGCCATTGATTTCTATCACCACTATATCGTTTCGTAATCTAATGTGAACTCTTTCTGTCAATACAGTTTTAAAGTTTCCATAATTACATTTAAATATCTACTTTATCTTATCTACTACAAACAAATTAATCTGTCGAATTACGCATGTAACGCTGACTCTACCGATTGCTATGATATCTATTCCAACGTAGTGAGCTTGTGAATGAAGACCTGCATACCGAATCCAGTGCTTTTAAAGACATTTTTATGCGTAAGCATGCAAATCATGTAGTACATAAGGAAATTCGTATATCGAATATTCTCATATACATTTGTGTTCATCAAATACTCACACAGATTCTATTTTCAAATGTTAGACATTCGTACATTCTAAATAATGCTCATCCACGTAAGAACCCGGGCGAGTTTGAATTATTAAATAGCATCGACATGTAAAAAGAACTCGCACATATGTATGTAAATTGGGAAAGACACTAAACGATTAGGCTCAAGTTATGGTAAAATTGCTATGGGGAAAGGCTTTGTTTCGAAAAATAATTAATCGTTGACCTACTTTCTGTTGGGTATAATTTCAATGTATGTATGCATATATGTCAATCTAAATATATTCTTCGGGTATTTTGTATTAACATAGAATAAATCTGTCCATCCTGGTATAACTTCCTGAATTAAAAAAATCCAAAGTAAGCATTAAATTAGCATGCAGGGGTAAAGTACCTAAAGATAATCTTGCATGTGGCTCAGCGATCCATCTTAAAAACTAAATTTCTAAGGTTGAAATGCGGGAAAAAAGAAAATATGTTTAACATATTTTTTAGAGCAACAAGTAAGCATTAATCTGTATTGAAGGAATAAGCACTTTGACGAACAGCTAAATAATTACAATTCATCCTAAACCCCGTGCTCCACCTAAAGGTACTACACGAGGCTAGCTATTCTAGGTACTATATGGATTCCATAACAATTTAAATGTTCCTACTCTAATTCAATAATTTCCATATGGTTATCAATAATAATAACAAAAGTATAATAAATCGGTTAGTTGTCAGTTATTATGTTTGCACCCAAGCAACGACTTTAGCTATCTCTCACCATTCGCCAAAGAGTAAAAAAATCATGGAAAAAAATGATTCTGGAAGCAGGGCTGCTTGGGAAGCAGCCCCAGGCCTTGTTACTGATAGCCGGCAAAATTATTATCCTTCTGGTTTTCGAAAAGGCGACCTCCATTTCGTTCTTTCAGTTCTGATAGCTACACCATCCTGCAATGTCTCTTCCAGTAGCACAAAGATGGACCGACGCAATGAACCGAAAGCAAATAAAGCAGCAGTACCTGCTCCAATATTTAACAATAATTTAATCCTAATAACCCTAATCAAGGGTAAATAAATTAAAGATTTATATTTAAAATATTTATTTTATACACCCGTACAATGATATTAATTTAAATCAATTCAGACCACTGAAAAGTATGAAATATTCATTTTTAGTAGAAAGAATAAGCAGCAGACTTATTAATTTTCATAGAGAAATCGAGGAAAGATTCTGGATCTGTTGCGAGATTACATCATCATATTAATTGGGATGCTGAATGTTGATGAACCTTTTTCCAAATAATGTTCGTCAGGATTTTTTTAGATAACACATTTCATTGACGATAAATTTGTAGATTTGCTTCCATACCATGGCTCCCTACTTGAGCAAGAATTGTCTTCAAATTTTCTTTGGGGTCGCCTAAAGTGTTCAATAACGTGCAAATACGTAATGAAGACAAAATAAAAGATCATATACGTACCGCATGTGATAGAACACTCTCAAAATTATTTCTATAAATTTTGAATGTCCAGCATTCTTTTCAAATCTCCTTGAAAGACAATTTGTCACTTTGAAATGAATAGAAAACTTTACTCTTGTATATTGTTTTGTTTATCTTGATTAACAATGAAATAAGCAAAAAAATAAAGAATAATTAATATAAGACTTTACCTACTACGTCACTAATGCATTGATTATTGTCATTTTAAAGTTACGCATAGGAAAAATATATGTGCAACAAGGGAAAATAATCCGATATAGATCAAAGTGAACAGAATAGAGCTTTTATGCTAACCCATTTATTGTCCACATTAATTTTGGTAATTTTTTTTTTAAATTCAATATCTTAAATTTAAGTTTACAAGATATCAAAACACATCTAGTATATTAAAAATACCTCTAAACACTAACAGATTATTTTTTTTTGAAGAATAATTGATATACTATTTCAGGTCAGGTGATATATCTTCGCTGCAAGTAGATGCAATAGTCAATTCCACCAATGAGTCTATGACAGACAGCAATCCAATAAGCGACAGGATATATGAAAGGGCTGGCTCAGAATTGAAAGAAGAAATAAACTTGGATATCAGAGGTAAGCATTACTCACCATCTTTAAATTATGTAGTATTAAATTCCCAAATACTACATTGCAATTGTATTGTCTTATTTCGCAAAACCCATTGTTGAATTACCTAAGGATATTTTAAATCTTAGAAGATATGGCAATACATTGAATATACACTAAATTAGATTTTGATAAAAGCACTAAGATTTGTGCCATACTTTTATTTTCTATGTACAAAAGTGTTTTCCAAGTTATGTATATGAAAATAAAAAAAAATAAAATATTGCTCAGATATCGACATTGTCGATTTCTATACTCAGACGTATTCTTTTAATGACAAAAGCATAAAGTATTCGGCGACATTACTACGTTGTACCGACATTCCAAATTTGCAATTTCTTCATACGTATAGGAATACTAGTAATCTAAAATTAATTACATCAACAGCAAGCGAAGTATGCTTTGACCTATACTTTCCAATCAGTAGAAATGTACATCACCACTTAACAAGGAATGGCAAATATACAAACTACGTGCCAAAAAAATTGCAACACTTCGAAGGAGGTCACTCACAGAGCTGAAATCTCAACAATCGAGCATGATAGGTCACTATATAAGGCGTTTACCGCAAGCAGAAAACACCTTGTTGCATGCAAAAAGTTGCTCATAAGCCTCTGTCAGGACTTCACACACGAAGAGAAAGTAAAAATTCTTCCCCGACCTTTTCTTTTTCCGAATTTAAACCCGATCGAGCATGTGTGGAATATAATAGGTCGCTACATAAGGCGTTTACCACAAGCAGCCAACGCCTTGCAGAAACTTCGTCGTCATCTACAGCAAGGGATGAGATTCTACAAGATACTATTGATCATCCCATTCAGAGTACACCTGGCAGAGTTAGATAGTACATAAGCAATCGTGGAGATTTGACTTTTTATTGCTATTTTTTGCTGATTGTTGATATTTGTTTTTCCAATTGTTATGATTTACTACTGAAATCTTAGTAATTATGATTTACTGCTTGAAACTTTCAAAAATTTTTTGCCAAAATTTCAGCTTTATGATTCAACTCCTTCAAGAGGTTGCAATTTTTCTTGCTCAAGGTAATGCATTTTTGCTTAATAAAATTAACCTTTGGTTTTATTGAGCAAGAATGCCAAATGTCGAAATCATCTATATATCATTTTACAACAAGTAATTGTAAATATGTTTTCAATATAACAAAACTGTTTTGTAATATTCTCTACCAGATTATATCATTAAAACTCTCGCTTTAGTTCTGTGTTCGACAGAGCCTCCACAATGAAGGCGCAATATAAGAGATAAGGTGGAAGTCTTTTATCATTTTCTCAAGCGGTTTTTACATCCTTTCCGACGGTATCTCTAAAATAATTTTGGACGTTATCTATACGCTTCCCAAAAATGTGTTAATTCGGCCAAAACGTCACTATAACAAGTAACCTGTGGCAAAAACAAGGTGGTGTATGCGAAGTGTATATATGTATGTTTTAAATACCTTTTAAATAACTTTTTGGCACTTTGTATTTAGTTCATAGTTCTTTTGCGTATTCAATAGGCCATCCCAGTATCCTGGTCTCCTATACAATCACACTGATCTCTGACTGACTGATCAAAATAATTCTCTAGGTTTACTTTTGGCTTGTCAAAAAATGTCTGCTTTTGTTCCTGAACTGCTTTCAATACAAAATTTCCTATTAGGGCAACTGTGAGAAAACAATCCCTACTCAGCTTTAGTTGTTCTTCAGTCTTCTTTTCTAATAGTCCTTTAACGTAAGTCTTTCCATGAATTCGGCTTGTTATACGTTCTTTGTGTTTCTCTTGGATTCAACTCTTCATTACCCTCGTGCTCTGCTTTCGACATTCCTATCACACATTCGACGTCTATATGAGGCCAATGACCTGTTTCCTTGCCAACTCATCGGATTTTTCATTTCGTTCGATTGCCAAATACTCAGGCATTCACAATAATACAACTCCTTTGCGGTCCGTCAGGCTGGCTCTTCAATTCTGGAATACATTCCAAATACAGATCTGTCTGTTTTTAAAAGCCCATTATATGCTAAATTACGTACACCCTTACTTGAATGATAATGGCATATTTTATTATTTTCCTCACCTCACTATAAGTTCCTGCTGTAATCCCATTCGCGATTTTTGATCTGACTGTATACTACATCATTTCACGAAATTGCCTCTGTAATTGGATTTAGTGATCGATAACAATGCAACATCGAGTTTATTGGTTAAACAATAGAGCTTATAGCGATGAAATTAAGTGGAATTATGGTCAAAATACGACAAACGAAACACCTATAGTGCAAGAAAGCGGCACTCTCCTGAATACCTTATTATTTTTCAACTTTGGAGAAGCATTTCTCTCCAAAATTACTTTAGATTGAGAAGAAATCGACAAAACTCAAACGCGGACGCTAAGTTGTCCAAAAGCTCTTTATTGTCTTGAGTAACAATCTGACTACATTGCCTACTTCATCTACTGCACATTAATAAGAGTATGTATGCATGTATGTACCTATTGTATCCGGTGCTAGTTTTGGATTTTAGTGTTAGTGTTTGTATGCAATGAAGTAAAGTCATCCAATTAACAACAAACTGGAATACACACTAAACGTGTATTAGTTCCTCTATTTGATACAAAGTTTCCTATATATTTTAAATGACGCTTATACATTATATACAAGGAAAATCCAGGTATTATTTTTGTTTGCTTTTTTAATTATTCTGCGAATATCGAGCAAAACCGTTGCGTACTTGGCTGCTCTGCACATACTAGTAAAATATATATTTTTAGAAACCTAGTCCAACAGGCTGACGAATCTCTGTAAAAAAAATAGTTAAAATAACTTCATCCACGCCTTAACAGATTTCAGAGCCTAATATCGTTTAGCCGTAAGTCGGTTTACTATTTACGGGCGCAATTAAAACATTGTAGGTGAAAGCTATTATATTTATTTTTCCCCTTTTCAATTGTTATGCTTAATTTTATTTTTTGCTGTTCCTGGAATTTCGGTGATAAAAATCAAGTGTTAATTATGTTTTTGTTGTGATCTTTCACAAATATGCAAACTGTCTGTTTTAGAGAACTCTTTTTATATTCTATGTGACAGTCTTTTTTTTTTAAATTATGTCAAACCTAATACACAAATGTATATACAGTGTGGATCGCCGCATGAATAGGTAAGAAAGTCCGAACATTTTTGAGTTGAAATTTCATCTTCGGGGGTTTAACCCTGCTTGAATAGAAAGTAATTTGTGCCAAACTCTTAGTTTTGAAAAATCAAACATGCCCTGGAAATTTACAAAAAATGTAGTTTTTCTGACGAACAAAGTGCTTTTGTGTAGGAGATACGACAAAATGTTATTAAGAAAAGTTAGTCACATTAATAAATTATTCAACTATACAAAATTTAAGCAGGATCAAGCATACTTTCGAAATTTACAAAAGAAAATACCTTCTTTTCGCTAATAAAGGGCTTTTTTTTTCTATAGCAGACACGATAAAATGTTATTATGAAAAGTTGTTCAGGCTAATAAATTGTGCAAGTATGCAAAATTTAAAGAAGAACGAGCGTGCTTTGGAGATTTACAAAAAAGTTATTCTTTCCACTAATAAACCGCTTTTTCTGATATACGATGAAATGTTATTAAGAAAATTTGTTTAGATTGACAAACTGTGTATGTAGGTGTTGCAAAATTTAAATAAGATCGGCTTACTTACTCGTTTATTAAGTATGAAATAAAAGACAATCAAACTCAAACAATTCACTTCGTTCAAATTAAAATTAACAGTTCACAGTCTGCTGCTTTTATTCGCACATTCCTCAATTTTGTTTCGAAATACATTGAATGTTGCTCTTATATCCTCAAGGGAAATTGAATTAACAGCATCTCTAGCACAATTCTTCAACACTTTTACAACATTTGGAATCCTATTCGAATATACTACTTGCTTTATTCGTCCCCAAAAGAAAAATCTGGGCGACCACAAAATATGACCAGCATTGCCATTGTCCATAAACCGATTCAAAATATTTATATATGTATGCTAGTTAAGTCTTCAATAAAATACGATCCAATAACATCACAACGGTAATAAATTGCACACCAGACTTTAACTTTTTTTTAAATATTGATGTTTAGAATTTATTTCATAATTAGAATTATCGTGTTCAGACCAATAGGTATCGACAATTCTGTGAGGAAGGCGCACCCATTGATAGTAAAAGTTGATTCATTTGAGAAAATAATATGTCTATGGAAATGTCGATCCTCCAGAATTTTCTCTCGCAAAGTAAGACAAAATTCCAACCTTCGAGCATCATCCCCTTCTTCTAATGTGTGAAGAAATCTAACTTTATATGGTTTAACCTTTCTTGTTTTATAAATGCGTTGCAAATGTGTTCTGCTAACGCGGACATGCTCTGACCGCTTTCTTGGGGACAATTTGGGCTGTTTGCGTACTGAATCCATTGCTAACATAGTACTTACGTCATGTTCATCAAAGTTTTTCCTTTTTTTGGAGTATTATGCACACTATCGGTAGTCAGAAATTTTTAATCAGTCTGGATGCTGTAGATTGGAGCAGTACCGTGTTTGGGAAACTTCTTATTAAACAGTCTAACAGTCGCTGGAGTGGGTAATTGTCCTATACCAAACATTGAATTAAGTAGATCCCTTCTGATAGAGTAAGCATAACTTTTGTGATATTTCACAGTGGTATTTACTAAATATTTACTAAATAAGGAAACACTACGTCAAAATCATATATTTTCGACAATAATTGTCAAAAGGTTATTTTATTTTTGTCGTCTTATATCCATAGTACACTATTATGTTTTGGAAAATAGGATATCACATCATTTCCAAAGCATGCTCGATCTTTTTTAAATTTTTCATACTTACATAAATATAATTTATTAATCTGAATAACTTTTCTTAATGACATTTTGTCGTATCTTCTACAAAAAAGGCACTGTATTAGTGAGAAAAACTACATTTTTGTAAATTTTCAAGGCATGTGTGATTTTTCAAAACTAAAAGTATGGCACAAATTACTTTTTATCCAAGGAGGACTAAACCCTAAAAGATGAAATTGCAACTCAAAAATTTTCAGACTTTTTGCGTCGATTCGGGGGGACACTGTATATTTTTTTAGGTTTTCTTTCCTTTAAATTTATGCCTGAATTTTGACTGTTCGTGAATTAATATTTTGAGAATAAAAAAATAGTTAAAATTTGATTCTTATTACAAAAATTTCGCATTACCAGGAACATTAGAAAAAAATATAAATTATGTTTATACCTATATATGCCTATGATTTTTAATTACACAAGATCTGAACTGCAGTATTTCGCTATTAAACGGTGCCATAATCTATGTCCATTTCGTAAATAAAACGGCTCTTGAACCTGCGAAAGTCCAATATTTGTCTATAATTCCGTATCCCATTGTATTCACACCAAAACTTATATTTTAGAGTGTGGAACTGGGGAAGTTCGAGTGACCCAAGGCTACTCGCTGCCCGCCCGATACATAATACATACCGTCGGGCCCAAGTACAATATCAAATGTCAAAGTGCTGCCGAAAATACTTTACATAGTTGCTATCGGTAAGTATAATTTTACTTATTTATTAGATACTGATGGCTATTAAATTTGCAACTCAAGTGCACAATTCATAATTTAATATCAAAATCACTGTTAATATGGACTATTTCATTATTACCTGTACATGCTCCGCATGTAACTTTGTTATACTGGTAATTTGCACTCTTATTTGCCAAGTTTAATAAAGCCCTATAACATAATTTTATAATGTGGATCATATCCGTATTTTTTATGTTGAGTTTCGAGTTGTCTTTCTATTTAATTTAGATTTAGAATATAGAACTCTAGAAGTCTGTTATAAAAATGTAATTTATTTAACAAGAACAATTTCTTCCTATCTACCGTCTGAACAGAAAAAAAATGATTTAGATGCCCGCCAAAATGTGGCACCGTCATAGTGATAAAACATACTTTGTCCAAGTTCTAGTGAAATATTTTCTTTTACAATTCTAGCAAAACCTCCTCTTCTAAGAAAATGGTTATAGTAATTTACCGTAAGATGTTCTGGGATAAGGAAAGTACTAGGAGATTCAGATGGTGGTTACTCAAAGTTGCACTGTGTAGGTTTTGATGCGCCCAAGTGTTGTTTGTGCCGTCTTGAGTATATTGGGAATCACCCGTAAAATGCAAACGCGAAATAAGTTCTAAATAATTGGTAACTATTGACAACACTAAGTACACGATGTGTTGAATCCTCTGATAGCAGACGACGAATTTTCTGAATTGTTTTGTTACTGACACATCTAATTGGTGAATTTCCACTTCCAATCGAAAACCCCATGTTTGAGTTTTTGATTAAAAATAAGAATCCAGGAATTCAATTATTTCGAATTAAATTAAGCTAGATTGAAGGTAAAGGTAGTTGAGACTTTTTGCAAGCTATTCTGTTCATGATGAACCACAGAGTTTGTAAACAACCCGTCTTTTACTCTAATACGATGGTAACGTAACAGTAACATTTTTCTTTAATATAAGATATGACAAGATGGTACACTGTATTGTAATGTATCACCCAATCCAAGCTGATTTAATCTTGTATTTTTTTAATATTCCTCTCGTTGGATTAGGTAAATGCTGGACTATTAAATGTGCTATTATTTTATATTATCATCTACTAATAAAAAATAACATAGATTTTGCTACATACTTAAATAATCTCCATCTATAGATGCGTAGACATATTACGATAATATGTGCTTTACTTATTAACAGACGTTAATTATTTACTATAGACGTTAACGTCGATAAACTCCAAACATAACATGCTCGAAACTCAACAGGTTTTCGTTATCAGCTGTCATTGATTTTTAACTCGTTGCGTGCTATTTTTTGCGACTGCTTTTTTATCTGCTCTTTGTCCGTAGAAACGTACTGCAAAAAGCCCGAGAACTTGGAGTACATTCCATAGGCCTTTGTTGTATCAACTCAGTGAGACGGAATTATCCACCCGACGAAGGCGCCCATATAGCGTTACGTGAGTAAGCTTTGTATTCATCCTGCTTTGCCTTAGTTTTATTTGGAAGAATTTTAAATATGAATGAAGCAAGAATTACGATTTCTGACCTTAGTTTCTACTATAATAAGTTGCACTTAAATGCATGTAAGTCAATTTTCCATAGAGTATGCTCTATTGTAGTAAGTAAATCCATTCATCCCTCATGTATAGACATATTAAATCAGTTTTTTAATACTACGAGGAACTGCAATTAAAAACGCATTTCAACCCTATACATGGAACGCACAATAGTCCAACACAAGCGATACAAATCAATATTTATTTTGTATATTTGTGTTTAAATATGTTTTTGCGTGTCGATAATAGTAAAGTATGTAAAGTATTCACGGTCGTGGTTGTTTCAAACAGTTTATTCTCCAAATGTTTAACATCAAGATCTAAGTTTGCCAACTATCCCTGCTCCACGAATTACTTTTGAACCATATGATGAAGTTTAGATATTGAAGAGCTTTACACTTTTAGGCAATTCGGTAATTTATATATCTGTACCTCAGAAGCAAACTATGTTAAGTACTATATGGCGAAATCGAGTGAAGTATGTTAAGTTAATATACATACAATGATCTTTCATTGCTATCTTTTTGGTTTTTCTGTCTTGTTTCATTAAAAAGTTATACACGTTTGAACTATGTTAAGTCACAGCCTTAACATAACAAACCATGCTTTGCCTCTGAGGTACAGATATACTTTTCACCGTTTCCTTCTTGATTTATATAATTTATTAAGTACTTATATTTGCAAACTGGAGTGTATTCCTTAGTCTTCTTGCTACTACCAGATGCTCAATTTTAGTGGTGTTTATCTGAAAATCTCACTTTGAAGGACATTATCGTTTGCTATAAACACCTGCTCATCTACAAACAGTAAAGCACACGATTTGAATTCCCATTGAAGATTCTTTCCCCATAAATAAATTGACATTGAAAAAAAAGCAGCCTGTTTGATTTAATCCATTGGAAATTCCGAATGGTGGAGGTTGATACAAATTCCGACAAACATTACACGTAAATGTTAGTATATTATATTTCTAACATTTCTACATACACTTCATTTATGTTAAAATCTCAAACAGCTATTCGTACAACAAGGGAAGAAAATATCTATGCCCCGTGCTAGTAAAAAGAAAAATGACATGTAGGCAATTTTTGCGGGATATAGTAAATATCAGGTTCTATTTAATATAAAACATGAGAAAAAAAATATATCGTTTCAGCTGATAATGCATATATCTCCTGCTTTATGGTGGAAATATTTTTTTTAGCCTGGTCAATAGTAAACACAGCATTAACTGTCAGCTAATGCTAGAGGAAGTTCACTTTTCCTCCTTAGTGCTATAAAGCGCAAGACTTTCCTAACATCTAATGCCAGTAGTCCAAAAGTTTTGTTATTTCTTATGTTCAATAGAGACAGGTATTCATAAATTTCCAGCAAAAATTATATACAGTGTGTCCTACATCTATTTGCCCACGCATTTACTCGGAAACTAATAGAGATAAAAAGTTGCAGTAAAATCCAGTTGAAATGAGACGACATTGTACATCAAATTTTGCCATTATAACACACCCCGAATAAATAGCCTTTTACCCCCTCCAACTTTTTTTTTTAAATTGCACCCCTAATTGTTTTCGGTAGCCACCAGCCTTTATTTTTTTTATTATTATTATACAAAATGAAAGTTCCGAAAAGTGTATGCAGTGAGAGCATAAATGCTGGACTGAAGTGTGCCGCTCCCATGAAATATAACATGTTACTATAATCAGACGTTTTTCAAGCTGTCAAATATTCAACGCTGTTTCAAGTTATTTGAAGTTATTTGATATAGCATACATACTGCTGTGTATTAATTGAAATGAAAAAAAAATGCTAAAATGATTTTAAAATGAAAAAGGAAAAAAATATTAGCTAGCTCAACGAAAAAGATTTTAAATAAAACAAAAAACTATTAATCCCAGAGTTACCCTCGCGAATTAAAATTTTAATCTAACCACGGAAAGTAAATTGTGAGTAAATGAAATCAGACATTCTTAATTACACGAAAAATTGTAAAGGTTTAATATAAAATAAAAGAACAGAATTTTTAACCCATTGACGCCATTAAACAGTAAATTTATTTCAACAAAACGGGCTAAAATACAATTATACAGAAAAAAAAACCTGAACTGAAGGTTCTGGCTTAAAATAAAAACTGCACTAGACTCTAATTTATAATAGGACAATGCTATTTTCTATGCAAAGCAAGAAAGGAAGGTTTTTATTTGTTCAGGAAGATTATTCAATATAAAAAAAGCTTTGAATTCCTACCCACATGGTTTCAACAAATTAAAATAATCTAAGCGTGGACAAATGCTAGAAATTTACTAAAATGAAGAAGCTAAAGGATAGAAAAATGCTTCTACTCACCCAAACGAGATGATAGGAAAAAATTAAAAATGATACAGCAAAATAAATTAACAGAAAAATTAACTCTTACAAAATATAAATGAGAGAAAAAACTAATACTAAAATAATAATTGATCTTAAATCTACCAAGTGTAGACTTCAATACATTAACAATTATTATGATATGATCTAAGATATAAGATTCTTTAGAGCGCCTAAATGTTAACACTTATATTTATTACTACTTCCTCCAAGTATACAAATGTGATATTTAACTAAATTACAATAAAATTAACAACAAAGTATTTGTTAATTTTATTGTAATTTAGTTAAATATCACATTTGTATACTTGGAGGAAGTAGTAATGAATATAAGTATTAACATTTAGGCGCTCGCTTAGGAGACATTTGCAGAGCCTTTTTTTACATTCTCCCCAGTCGAAAAGATATAATTGCTTTTTATCTGTTTTCTATATTCAACTCAGCAGATATTTACAGAATGTGCGGCAAAAATTATTAATATTAACTATAGTTTTTTTTTTCCCCATTGTATCAGCCTTAAAAAGGAAATTTGGACACAACATAGACTACATACCACAACTTTCTCCTTACTAGCAAGTACAATGGATATTTTCTTTCCTTGTTGTACGTTATTTCCAAACATCAAATAGATTTGATAATTGCAAACATGCTTATAACAATAACGACAAGATGTGTATGTATGTACAAGAAAATGAAAATGTAATTTTAACATGTTAATCATTGCCCCATTTGTTATTTTGACTTTTGACATTTGGTCCCATTTTGTTAAGCAACAACATTTGTAACTAACTAATTAAGCGTAATTTGCATTACAATTATAGGTATATAAACATTGAACAAAGAAATTTGAAAAAGTCAAAAAATGCCGAAATGTTACTGTCAAAAATTTTAATTTACAAGCCCTGCTCTAGAAAGGAAGAATTTAATAATAGAAAAGCTTTTATTCCGTAGTCCATATATATTTTGGATAATTTTCAATATTTATTTATGTGCTGTTTTTCCCCTTCATTATTTTACAATAGAAACAATGCCGGATATCACATTGTTTGAAGCCTTCCATTTCTCTAAAATAATAAATACATAACTTCAAAACCACGAGTAAATAGCAGTCCCTGCTTGCTATAATATGCAAAACCAACTTACACCTGGCGTTTCTAAACAATAACGAAAAATGAGTTTCTTTTTTTCAAGAAAATGCTAAAATGGCAAAATTAACTCCATTCTACTCTTTTTTATTAAGCAATTTTATCTACTTTATCTTTTGTAACGTATTTTCGCAATTTCCATTCGCAGTGGCTACATTTGCATGTTTTGTTATTGTAGGTTTCCATCACCTCTTTGTCGTTCTTCGACTTTGTGTCGTATTTCGATATGTTCCATTTTATATACAGAGCATATTTTTTTGAAACTTGTATTTTCTCCTAGTCCCGGCTTCACGTAATATGCTCAAACATATATTATTCGCTTTCATTACTTGATGTTATTGTTTTATTTAGGTTTTACTCAAACACTCAAGTGGATCATTGTTATTTATGTATTAAAATAGAGTACATTTTATAAAATTTTCCAAACAATGGAATCTACCACTAAAAGCATGACCTAATTTTAATTTAGATACTAGGAAAATAATGTAAATAGAATTTATATTGCCACCGCATTGCAAAATTTTACACAAGCGCGAAACCCTTTAAAAGCGTAGCTATTGACGAACTTAGACCAATCCTATTTACCACACCTACAGAATCGCATTCATTCAGTTGAACGGTGACATGCATTGCAGAAGGCCGAATAAATAATTTCCTAAGCCCTCCGTCAGTGAACAACAATTTAATTGTTTAGTTGTAACTCTCAGAGTGAAAATTATTCTAAATTCAACATTTTGTTGTAGGTACAGTACGAAGGTTTCTGGAACATTACGGCAGCTCTCTGGACACGTTGATATTCGTAGTCGATAGTGCGGAACTTGGCATTTACGAAGTGCTTTTACCTCTGTATTTTCCTCGAACGAACGCCGAAGAAGAGGCGGCCCGCTGGCAGCTACCTTCAGATATAGGAGGACCACACGGTGAACCAATGTTGCCTGATAGACAAATACGTATCATCGACAATCCACAACATACCCTGCATCGTATGTATTTGTAAATGAACAATAACTTTGTCATAGTGCATTTGATCCCATAAAACTGCACATAAAACAATTATTCACGTTCTTGAGTATTGACGAACACTTCAATAAAAAGACTAATATAATACTAATTATTTATTAATTTCTTTAAAAAATAATACAAAATATTTTCTTCAAAAATCACCATTAACTATTCCTCAAAAAATACCAAAACAAATAACTGGGTCATATATTTGAATATTAAAAACTAGCAGGTTCGAAAAATCAATGTCCTCTATAATTTTCTAAAAGAAGAGTTTGTAATATTGAAAAATTACATACTTACTAATCTAATTTATTCAACTCATGTAAATTCCGCCTCTAGCTAAAACATCTCCAATACCTTACTTTTACAAGATCTGAGTATTTCTCCCCTAATGCTTCAAGTGTGTGGCACTAACACTTGTAGCATTTTACATTAGAGAATATAATTAGTATCCGCCTTTAAGGGGGCGCCATATTAAATATTTCATGGAGAGTTTCTCTACTAAACGAGAAAGAAATAACACGAAAAAATTGAATCGCTTCATTATCATATAAGGATGCGATTAAAATTTTTTTGAATTAATTTGAAGCACGCATTATTGAGAATCTCTCGCCAAAAGAAAATCCTTTGTATTTAGACTGGCAAAAAATAGTTCCTCTAAAAGAAACGGGCCTAAGAGCGCAAAACTTCTTAAACTCGAATAAACCCGCCCTAAAAAACTACATATACCGCCCACCTAAAGGTAGGTATTCCTTAGCTTCTCCATTCGAGATGCCAGATGCAAGGGAAGAACATGATACTAGAAATTCTGGTTAACTAGAGTTACAAGAAATATATTGATGAGCTCGGTGCGTCAACAGTTCTTTTTTTGTTAACCAATTAATCTTCAAATATTTGAAGATTAATTGGTAAAAAAATAACCGAAATAATTTTTCTGGACCAAGTATGAGGCATATATCCAAATTTATTGATATATTCGATTCTATCTGGTTAACTTCGATTTAATGAGAATGTTTTGGATCTCCGTTGTGAATAGAGATCATGTACAATAATTGGAAATCTAGGATATTGTATCAAATTTGAGTTATCCAAATAGAAATGAATATGCAAATAAATTTGGATATATACCGCATATTTGATCCAAAAGTTATTTTACCTTTATTGCAAAAATACTTTATCAATTCAAATACTGAGTATATGGTATGTTTTGAAATATTGTTATGAATGATTTGTATATTAATTTTATAATAGAGTTTCCCATAAATGTCAGAAATTGGTATCTTCGTGGAAAAAATCCAAAATATCTGCAATTTTAGGAAAGTATGTTAATAGTATTTTAAAAAAACGTGTATGGCACCCGAAATAATTTTACGGTTAGTGAAGAAAGCTCAATGTTATAGAGATAGTAAAGCGATAAAGGAACCTAGCAAGAAGAAATTGAAAATACTTAAATAATATAAAAACTAAAGATGAGTACATTTTTTGGATTTTTAAACGTGAAAGATCTTTTAATGATTTATTTTACATTTTTAATTTAATTACACAACTGTCGAATTAGTAGTAGAGAGGCATCAGTAGTCATTGACAAGCCCATCTTTGCAGAAATAGAAATAAACTTTATATTTACTATAGTTAGCCCGGCTGATGGTCTAGTGGTTTACAGGTTTGGCTATCAGTCGCGGGATCCTTGGTTCGAGCCCTACGGACTGGTCTCAGCGTGAGGTTTTCGTGGTTTCCCTCACTCGTCGGCAAATGCTGAGAGACGAATATCTTAGGTCGCTTCACAAGCGCAGGAGTAATAATAACTCATGGCTGGGCCGATGCCCTCTGTTTTTGGCGAAAGCTGTTGAGGGATGCTAAAGCATGAATTATATTTTATTGTATAACAAAACATTGAATGATTGCATTCTGTAACTTAGAGTGCACATTATTTTTGGGTTTATAAATATTATTGCTACTGTCCAATAAAGAAAACCCATATAATAAATAGTAATTAAAATAAGTGTTTTTAGCACTCTCTAAATGCCTAAATTAATGATGACGGTTATTCATTATTTGTTACAGTGCTGTATAAGAAAAAATATTTTGCTATCATTAACCCTTCTTCAAAATATTTTTATAGTTAGAGCCTAATATTGTAGCAAATCTACGGAGATGATATCTTCATTATTTATTGTAACTGAAATCTGAATTTCCTTATGAAGTCCAATATGTCATACTTTTTCGCAAAAAACAGCGCAAGTTGTTATAACAATGGCTCCATCAGCTATTTAGTTTATTACCTAAATTTCGCCCACATTTCTTAAGTGCTACATTTCTTATAAAAGATAACACTCCAAAATATTTTCCACTATTGTCGTGGGTTTCTGTTGCACTACGAAGATGGTGCACAAACTACTTAGCGATGGAAATAACTTTTTTCCTTAGCTGTTACAATATGAATATTCAAAAATATCTTCCAAATTTTATAATACACTTACCCAATAACACTGAAAATTGAGAGAAAGATCTGAAGACATGAACTTATCTTGAGTTGTTAGTTCTATTAGGTATATCTGTAAAAAAATTTAAACCGCAGATTATTGCATTTTTTTTTCAATTTTCTGGGACCAGAATTTTGTGTTTGATGTTTCGTTATCCAAATAATACACAGGAAGGCAGCAAAAATCTGCGGAATAAGAAGATATAATAATCATTAAGAGTTCACATTGGTGAAACCATGAAATTAAACAGGCTATCAGAGAGCAAAATGAAAAATGGAAAAGAAGTATAGAAACAAAAAACAGAAGAAGGCAAGAAAGAATACATAAAGACAAGAAATCCTGTAAAAAATGTGGTGAAAAAGTGAAGAGGAAAAGTTGGGATTCAGAACAAACCTAATTGAAATGCATGAAACAAACAATATAAAATTTTGGGGTCAAGTAGGAAAGTTAGAAAGAAGTCAAAAGAAATCGATGAAGAGCTATTAAGAACAAAAACAACGAATTAAACACTACGACAGAAGAAGTTTAGGGGTATGGTCGGAATGCTTTGAAAATAAATTCAGTGACGAGGAACAAAATACTGAATAGGGAGTAGAGTAGCATCCAGAACAAACAGACAATGAAATGAATAAATTGGTAGACGAAATTACGATACTTGAACTGGAAGACGCGCTAAGACAATCAAAACGGATAAAACAAGCGAAGTAGACAAAATAGATCCAGAATTGATTAAATATCTAGGAATGTTTGGTAAGAAATGGCTATTAGAAATTTTTAGAATGGCATGGGAAACCGAGACTATTCCACAAGACTGGGAAAATAATATTATCTTGCCCATATATAAAAAAGGATGCCATCTAGAGTGTGACAACTATAGAGCTGTATGCCTCTTTGCCACCTGTTTCAAAGTGTTTACGAGGATTATAGAAAGCAGACTTAGGGAAGAAGTTGGAAATCATTTGGACGAGTAGCAAGCTGCATATAAACTAGATAGACAAACAAAGGACAACATACATATACTGAGAAACATCATAGAAAGGAAAGTGCATGCAGGCAAAGAACTATACCAAACATATCTAGACTTAAAAACTGCTTTCGACAGAGCCAACAGAAATATAATATGGAGAAGTTTAGGCCAACTTAACGTGAATAATAAACTAATTAAGGTAATTAAATATATACATACAAGAGAATGATTGGAGTGGTCCAAATGAATAGAAAAACGTCAAGGAAATTCGAAATGACCACGAGGATAAAACAAAGTAATAGTCTAGTCCGCTACAATTTATTATAATAACGGACAGACTAATAAAATACACAAGAAGAAAAGCAGAACAGTAGCAAATAATAATAGGATACAACAAAAATTAGATCTTGAGATAAACAGTCAACAATCCACATTAGAAGAAAGCAACTTAAAAGAATTACAATTTATGAATATCTAGGCAGTATAATAACAGAAGACGGGAAGATAGATGCTCACATATATCACAGACTAAGGAAAGCTAATAACATATATCACGCCCTAAATGAAACCATCACTGGAAAAAGGGAAATAGATAAAGGTACTAAACTGAGAGTATATAATACAATCGAGTTACTAAACCTAAGTATGCAAGCGAATCTTGGCCATTAAAAAAAAAACGAAGGTAAGGTAATTGTTGCCGAAATGAAATACCTAAGGAAAATAAGAGAGAAGGCAAAATGGGATAAAATACGTAACGAAGAAATAAGACGAAAAGTAAATCAGGAAGTAATAACCAATAAAATCGAGAAAAAGCAACTGAAATGGTATGGACATATAGTAAGGATGGAAAATAAGTCATTGATTAAATAGGTGTAAAAATATAGATAAGAGAAAAAAAGGAATATTTAGGAAGAATTGGCACGATAAAATGAAATACGAGGAGGAAGGGGAAAGACGATACGGGGAATGAAGGAACTGGCCAGAAATCGGAAATCATGGAGGGGATAGCTAAATTGAATTAAGAAATCTAAGTTGTGACAAAACTAATTCGACGCCTGTAATGAGCATAAGGATTTTGGGAAGAAGAATCTATCTATCTCTTCGTTATGTATCCACACTAATATATTGCCATTTTTTCTGCACTCTACAGCAAGTACTTATATATTTGTATTTTACAGTTTTGCCATTTTTTTCTTTTAAATGTTATAGTTCCTGTTATACCTTTCATATGACATCCGCGTTAGAAACCACTAGAAAGTAATTGATACCCCCTTAAGAATGCAACTAACCCTTACCAAAATGAATCAGATCCTTATCGTGTTTTATGCTACTAAATACAGTATATTTTTCGCAGATCATAATAAACGTATCCATACTAATTTTGGGGCTGAAGACTTAAAGTAGTTCGTATTAAATATGTGACTGGTACTCCATAGGGACGAGGTGATTGTTGATAAAAGTTTTCTTGAAAAGATTGTTTCATTTTTCGTCAAGTCAAATCAATTAAATCATATTTCTGTAATATATCCGAAATCGAAGGGGATCTTCTTTGCGAATTGATGTATTTACCATCGGAATAAAAGTATATGGAAGCAACGTCAAGATTTTGCAACATTAGAAGAAATTCGCTGTATTCACATACCTTGGTACCTTTTCTTTTCTGAAATCACTCGTATCTTTGCTGTTCTGAGTATTATGGCATATCTTGGCTGTTTGGAAGGACTTTATTTTTTTTTTGATACTGGTGTTGTACTTTCGATGTGGATCCTTTTGTGCTAGTTTTTTTTTTTGCACATAGTGCACCTTTTTTCGATGCCAGTACCCCAATGGAATACAAAATACTATGCGAGTGTGCACTGAGTTTACCAGTGGAACACAACAATCGCACTTAGTGCGCCCCAGTGCAACCAATATAATACTTCATCTATGAGTGTCATTTTATGTCTGTGGTTTTTTTCCTTACTAACACCTGTTCTATTATTTGAATTGCAACAAGTTATATCTGTTACCTGTTATAACGTATCCCAGATTATTGAAGTTTTCTTCTGTTTCCAGTAGTTAAAACACCTTAATATATTTCTATCAAAGAGCATTTAGTCACAGATCTATCTATGCAATTATTGAAAGCTACGAAATTTACATAAGGCCTTGTCATGCCTTTGAATATTATCAGTATTTGTGAAATCCTTACTTCGTTAAAGACAAAGACCTGACTGAAAAATTGCAACGGAGAGTCACTAAACTGTCTGCTAATTTAATAGATTTACCTTATATTAACAGACTTCAACGGCTAGACTTAACAACTTTAAAATCGAGACTAGAAAGAAAGGAATTGATTGATATACACAAGATGGTCACGGGGTATTATTCTCCAGATCTACAAATGAATTCGTTTACTAACAACTATATTCAAAATCTTAGAAGTCACTCTTTGAAATTCACAAAAGAAAAATGTTTAAAAACAGGATTAAATAGAAAAAAAATCCTGAAAAAGTAGACTTGTGTGGAAAAAGACCAAGCACACGTCCTATGATTTCTTATTTACTGCAGGCAATATACTAGCTTCTTGGAATTTATTAAAAAATTTGTGATAACCATTAAAACTTCCAAAACCGAATTTTAGACAGTGGTCAGATATTAATATTCAAGAAAAATA
The DNA here is from genome assembly GCA_004143645.1 of Protaetia brevitarsis. Classification (NCBI taxonomy): domain Eukaryota; kingdom Metazoa; phylum Arthropoda; class Insecta; order Coleoptera; family Scarabaeidae; genus Protaetia; species Protaetia brevitarsis. The sequence goes on along the minus strand of RXPK01000052.1, from coordinate 694,473 downwards.
TAAGATTCGCAGCAGCTCTTTATTGTTTGCTATGCTGCTATCATTGTAATAATAATAATAATAAACAATTTTTACAGATTATAGTGATATGCTGAAGGTTTATTGAAAAGTACCTTAAAGCAGTCTTTTTAGTAAGCACATACATCGGATTGACAGATATATCTTGACTTTTTACGTATGTATCCTAAGTTATTTTTCGAATTAAGTTAAATTATAAGAAGCTCTATTTAATATAATAAATTAATTGCCATTGCGTGCATTTGTGTACTAAATTATGTGGAATAACATTAAGAAATGACATAGTAAATGGCTAAAGAATATTGAATATTAAGTCATGTACCAACCAATAATAAATTAGATAATAAAAATATCTGTCATAAGAACAATTAAGATATTGTGCCAAGCCAGGAAAACATAGTTTACGGTCAACTTCGCGTATCACTTTGTATGCATGGTTGCGTATGAAACACGTAAGTAGAACGATAATAATCTTGCTTGTACAATATAGTGTGTTACCTGCGTCTTTTTTATTTACTTGTCTTGCGTATGATTTATACAAAGATAAGTACGTAATGAAATCGCCCTCTTGATAAGCGAAAAATAATTAATATTTAGACTACTATTGCTACCCAAACAGCTGTGGAGATATGATCAATGAATGTTTCGAATTATCATCTTGTACGTAATTTCTATATTCAGGAGAAAGCTGTGATAGTCATATAATTACTTTACATCACAACTTTCATACATACATACATATTTATAACACTAATCATTTTACACGGCAATAGTAATCATACCGTTTTACTGAATATTATTGTTTCTTTTCAGCTGACGAAGAATCCATAGACTTATCCTGTCAACTGGAGACATCAGTCAATGTTGGTGAACATGCCTTTAGTCAGATGCAAGGTGACCTTGATCAGCAAAGATTGCTGGGAGAAAGGCCTTACAATGATCCACTCGCCGATATTATGGTTAAAGAAATTCAACACCAAGAAAGGTGAGTTTGTCTTTTTGAAAATATTGCATCAAATTAAATACAAGCTTTTATACGTGGATATGTTTACGCACACCTGTGTTTGTAAAGTGAAAAGTCTTCGTTCTCGTCTTTTTGAAAATATTGCATCAAATTAAATACAAGCTTTTATACGTGGATATGTTTACGCACACCTGTGTTTGTAAAGTGAAAAGTCTTCGTTCTCGTTTAATGAAATTGAGTAAATCAGTAAATGATCTTTGGACACAACAATATGCCGAAATTCCTGAAAAATAATTAAAGTAACCTGGGTAATTCTCCATTTCACTATTTCTCTGCTGTTGTAAGAACTAGCAATACGTGTTTTTGTTTTATGACATTTTATTGCTGTAGAATTTGGAAGAATGTAGGCCTGAGGTGAATTACTTTGTATTCAAAATATTCTTTAATTGTAAGTAAATTGTTATCACTGTATGCATTTATAAGTCAGGGTGTACATTATTGCTTAAATCTGCAGCAACTAAAGTTAAATTAAGAAGGAGAATAATAAACATATATTTTTTTCGATTTCCCTACCACTTTTTTTTATCACAAACTAAATCCAGAAAACATCGAAATTGGCAGTCATCCCCAAGTTGTTTCGATTTTATATTACTAGTTCTAAAGAAATAAACAGAGTCCTATCTAGCAATATTCTTTAATTTAATAGTAGTGGCTACTGATTTCAACCCTAGTGACTCATCTTCTGGCAGCTAAAAATGTCTACATTAATGTAGATTTAAGTATAAAGTTATAATTAACCCTCCGGAGGTCGCTGGCGTCTCACAGCATGTGATTTGCTATGCTACTATCAAAGGGCGTCCGTTTCAGGGTTGAAGTTATTGTTTTGACTATGTGGAGAAAAATTACAATAAAGTACTTTTTGTAAACAATTTTGAAAATTAAAAAATAATTAGATTAAAAATATTGATAATAATAAAATCCTTTTAAGAAGTTGTCAAAATATAATTTCAATTTTTTTCTTTCTTACTTATGTTTACTTTTTCTTTCAAAGATCTCTTTATTCATTCATTTTACATTTTATTTTAAGAATATTTATCATCTGAATATGTAATGTATTTTTAAATAGAAACTGCATTTTAGTTTCGTTTCCTGCATTGAATCGAGTTATTTATCTGGAAATTTTGGGGTGGTTAACCTAAATACTCTCCCGAATTCTCTTTAAGATAACAAATTAGATAAAATAATAAGTAAAAAAAATTATTGAAAGAACATTTTAAAATTTTATAATGACGTTGAACATAAACACAGTGTAATTTTTACTACACAAAATTATTTAATAAAGGGGAGGGAGAAAGGACGAGCTACGGATTCTGGGTGTTTGCAATGGTTAGTTTTTAAGCAAAATTTTTAGAACATCTTACCAACTTATGTGGGTAATTAAATCTTTCCGTAATCCAAAATATTAAAGGCACAGTGGTTTTACACAACACACACAAATTAAAAAAAAGGGGTTTGTTCGAACGGTTTTAACACAAAATCAGAAACACTTTCCGAGGAAAGCTTTTCTCTAATTCTAAGCTTAGGTAAATTACAGTATTTAACAAGAAAAGTTTTTAGAATTTAATTTTAAAATTTGGAAACGCCCGGTAACGAAAGATAACGCGTGCTTTTCTCTGAATTAATTCAAAAAGACAAAGTCAAGGGTTTTTATAAACTTTAGTTGTGACGTCATTCCGCGGGTTCACTATTCGTTCCACTTCTCTCTACTAGAGGGCGCAAGAATGGCGGTTTGCGTTGTTTTCTGAACTTCAAACGCCCTTCTAGAAAGTATTGTGGGATTCGCTGATCAGCAGTCGTAACATACAATAGACAAAGAAGCAGATAAAATTAAAATAAATACCGTATTATCTTAATTATGCTAGACTTTAAACAAAATAGATTGTCATTTCCTGACAGCAGATGCCACATTACTTATCAACAGCTTAATAATAAAATTAAATTGAAATGCTTTATATTATACAAATTGGAATTTCGAATTCTTACATATTGCTAGAAATTCTTAGTGTTGTGTTTGTGACAATGATTTTATTTTTACTTTCAAATTAGCTATCCTAATGTTACTATCAATATTTGCATATTGGTTTTTACTTTAGGTATATATCGCACAATTTTAGCTGCATTTTACTACTTTTTGTAAGGATTTTATTATTGTAGTTCTTAAGTAACTATTATTTTTTTTTAATTTTCTAATTTGCTTACAAAAAAATCTTAAATTAAATTTCTATTGTCTATTTCATTTTTTTTAACTTTTTTCCGTATTTCCTTAAATTGTTAGTGCTTAATCAAAACAATAACTTTAATTATAACCTTATAATTTAACTTACATTATTGTACCCGCTTTTATCTGCGTGAAGATGATCCACTAGGCTCGAAACCGGTAGTCACTACTATTAAATTAAAGAGTATTGCGAGATAGGACCCTTTTTATATATTTTTTTTTTACAATCATGCACAACTCGCACAGAATCACCCTGCATCATTTGTTACAACTGTTTTTAAACTAGATAGCTTTAGAGAGCCTAATGGACCGGTAGAGTTAACACCTGTGCCAAATAGTTAATAAATAAAACTGTTTTGCTTTATGTCACGACTTATAAATGCATTATCATTACTTTACACGATTTCAATGGGTAGTAAGCAAATAGCTACATCATAAAGATGCAACCGCGAAATTAATTAAATAATGCTGTTTACTGGCCTGATTATGTTTGACGTTTCTAAAAATGAATAACAAAATTTGCAAAACTAGTCATTTATTCATTGAATGTTATTGTACTTATTATCTTTTCCATTATCGCCTGAACACTTCATAAAAAAAATCATACAAAAGTAATAAGAAGGCTAGAATTATTGTGATACACATGTACATATTTTGGCAGTGACATGATGTATTAATTTTTATAATATTGTTAAACTTCGGATCGTGTTGATGCTTTTAGTGCTCTTTGTTCTATTTTATTTCGGACATACTTATAATTTGTTTTTTTAGTATTGTACCTACGTTAACGTTCAAAAGTTGTTTATGACAATTATGTCTTTATTCCTATAATGTCACTGTACAAAATAATATATATTAAGGATAATATATTATAAGGGCAAGGCTTTGTTCCCGATTTCACTAAAAGAATCTTTTCAATAAGACCTACCAAACAAAAGTGAATAAATAAAATAAAGTTCAACAATGTCCAAAGCCTTTAACATCAAACAGTCACACACCGCGATTGTATTGACTTTTCATGCATATGTTTTGGATTTTGAATATACCAAACGCGGCAAATTTTTAGTTCTTGTATCAGCTGGATTTTGTATGGATGAGGAACCAATTTTTTTTGCTAAAATTCACCACATTGTGGTCTCAGTAGCATTTGTTGAAAACGTGAAATAGACAATTCTCGATCTTCAATTAGACTTTCAAGAACCACTGCGATATTTTCAATTGAATGTCATACACTTGCATCTTTACCAGATTCTGTCAGCTGAAGCTTGTTTTTCTGTCGGGGATTATGAGGGCCATAGCAATCATTAACTCTACGTAATGTGTTTATCATAGAAGACACATTTCATAGGTAGATTCCACGATATAAAGAGATTGCTATACTGTACATGATCGCCCTATTTCTACACTTGTACGAGGTTGCAAATTGTCAAACCATCGCGTTGCCACTGAATCATATTGACCCATTGCCAAATTCGATTTGCGAATCCATTAGTTCCTATACTTATACTGCGTTATTTATTGACAATATTGCAAGCCGAATACATTGTCAAAAAGAGTACATCAGCGATGGGTGTTCTTCCTTAAAAAAAATTTAAAAATCCTATACTAGGATCGAGATACATTTGAAGGCACTCACATGGTGTGCCACAAGACTCAATTCTTGAACCAATTTTATTTGACGTGTATGTATATGACCTCTCTTTGGGCCTTAACAATTGTTTGTTGTGGCAGTATGCTGATGCTATCAGATGTATTATATCAATTAAAGAAATGATGGCGTAGTGGGGGAACTAGCGAACTCACCTTGAATGCAGATAAAATTGGGTTGCTATATTTTAAAATCGGGCACTCTCGTAATCCTGTTAAGTGCAATGGTAAGTCAATACCTCAGAACTCTTGTTATAAATTTTTGAGCGTTTAGGTCCACTGTGATTTGAAGTGGAAACAACACTGTTCTCTTCACAATCATCGTTGTTGATGCAACAATAATATATTAAGGTTTATTTTATTACACTTACTTTGAGACCGGGGTGCATTATTGGGTCATTTTCTGAGGTTATTTATCGTTTGCTCACCGGCTGTTCACCAATCAGAAACGTGTCCTAAGATTACGGTATTACCATTACTTTAGTTATACGTAAACTATTAATATATTTCAAAAAGAACAAGGATGATATTATCAAAAATAGTGATAATCATGGTAATATGTGTACTAGGTTCCCGCATGGCTTGCGCGTGCTTGCTCCACCACGCAAAACTATTTGAAAATGCCTCTTATTATAGGGCTGCCTCATGTTTTAACAAACTACCGAAGAAAATAAAAGAAATATCTTCACTTGAGCTGGATATGGAATAAATGTTCTTTCAAATTCAACGCTATATCCAAATGTGAAGTTTCGCTTAATTTTAGCATCGTTATTTTGGAATGGCCTTGTATGCAAAATTAATCAATATTATACAGCTGTCATATCCTATTCCGTGTATACTTTCTGAGAGAAAATCATGTATAGTATGTCAAAATTAGTTAGTTTCAAAAATATTATAGCCTTGAAAAGAAAAACTTCAAAATGGAGATTATTTTTGTTGCACAATGTTTTCAAATAAAAATAAATTGTTAGAAAATCACAATTAGTTTGTAAACGTTGTTTTTTATGTAGCCCAAAAAAAAAAAGAAATCTCTTGGGCATATATAATAATAATATATAAATTTTTTGAATAATTTCGAAGAGGAAAAAAAAGAAGCAATTGGTAATTTTGGTGCAAAAGAAAAACATTGGAAATTTTCCCTACGTTGTACTTATTTTATTTTATTTCAAAACAAATAAGTTGTGCAGCAAAAATAATTCCCATTTTGAATTTTTCCTTTTCAAGGCTATAAATATTTTTTTAAATAATTAATTTGACATGGCGTGCATGATTCTATCTCAGAGAAGATGCAAAAATAAGATATGACAGTTTTATGATCTTGATTAATTTTGTATACAGGGTCATTCCGAAAAAATCATTAAATTTCATTTTTTTGCTACAATTAAGCGAAACTTTATATTTGGATATAGCGTTGAATTTGAAACAACATTCATTGATTTTATTACTATGCTTTGCAATATTTTTTCCATAACTCTTCTATGTTTAGTCGAAACCATGAGCATATGCTACTATTTACCACCTTCGTATTTTAAAGCTATTAATCTACCTTGTAACGCATTCAAGCACTAACAATAAATTGAAAAACGTTCCTGGGAATGAACAGTCTTTTCACTTCTTCGGTTCGTAATAAACTCTTCCGTCTCTCCTTTTTTTTGTCATTCTACTGACTTTTGATTACGCTATTGTTATCTTGATCAACATTCCAAGCTTGGTATCTATTCGCAATTGCTCTAATATATACCACATAAGGTGGTTTGTATTTAACGATCCAAAAGCCTTCTAAATCCATCCAATAAGCATGCTTTTCTGCCTAAAAACTAATTTATTTCTTATACAACTCCAAAATATAATTTAAAACCCCATTAGGGTTGATTTCAAAAGAATTGTAGCATCAAAAGGGTTCCAAACAAATTCTTAATATTTGGGACAGTTCCACTTTTTCGCATTACTCGTTTTAACTTACAGAAAAAAAGCAGACGATTAATACAGAATACAAACTTACAAAGGGTAGAAAAGGTAAATCTTGGGTCGTTAACCAAAAGCCTTTTAAATCCATCCAATAATCATGCTTTTCTGCCTAAAAACTAATTTCTTTCTTATTCAATTTCAAAATATAATTTAATCTCCCTTAATATCCTCTCCTAAAAAAAAATTAGAGCTGATTTCAAAAGAATTGGGGCATCAGAAGGGTCCCAAACAAATTCTTAATATTTAGGACAGTTCCACGTTTTCGCATTACGCGTTTTAACTTTCAGAAAAAAAGCAGACCTAATTCCAAGACAGTTTTTAAAAAATACCCAATTCGAACTGAAAACTGCCTTTAGCAAAAAATCTCAGTGTAATAAAGAACTGAAGTTCTACGCTGAAGTTCACTACTCTGTTATAAACAGAATTTAAATCTTCACGTATCAAATTTATCAGGTAATGGGTTGTATCATGCGCGTGGTCAATCTATATCTTCTCTTAAATTACCCTTCAGAAAATTTTTCAAATGTATTTTCTCTGACTTTATATTGATAAATACGGTTTCCTGCCCCAAAAGGATCTATATTATTATCAATTAACTCAATTTCATTCAACATATCTTGAATATCTCCCGTATTAAGGTCAGTAATTTATTGTTTAGCCAATTGTCAAATTAAATAATATTTTAAAGAACGCTTTCTGTTGTTTAAAATAGTATCTTTATTAAATTTTAACAACATTCTCTAACTCGTTAGACAAGGGAAAGTAATAACAAAAAATTAATAAAATTCGTTAAAATTTTAAACACAGTCTTTAGCGCTTAGTAAAGGGAAAATAGTACGGCCCATTGTGTTTAAGATTATTTATTAATCATAGTAATAAAGTTTAGTATTATTCTACTAGAATGACATCGCGGCAAATTAATAACTACAATATTTCAAAATAAACTACCATTCAGATCTTTCTTACGGTAAAAATTATGAAAATGAAATACTAAATTATAATAAGAGAGTTATTCCTGAAAAATTTATCATAATAGTGTTTTAAGTAAAAAAAAAACAAGCCATTTACTTAAGTAAAGAAACAAAAAAAAATTAAAATCGTGTTTCTCATTCTTCGTAAGAAATACGTCCGCTTACGCTTAGAATAGCCATTATATTTTAATAAGGCTTAAATAACTCATGTGCTCTGCATCGTGTTATGTTTTCGTCGATATAAAATCACAAAAATACCTGAAACGTTTTGCGTTAGTTAGGAGAATATAAACAAGTGGCCCGTGTATGTGCAGTTTAAAAACTAAATATATGCAATTCCGAAGGAAATACGTTAGTATTTATATTTAGGTAGATAAGTATTCCCGATAGGTCTTAATGTATTTTTCATTTTAAAATAGCTTCTAAATTTGTCTACATTAAACTTTTGTGTCGGTATTATTGTGGTTAGCAATAAACGAGTTAATAAATTAATGCAAGCCGAATTCAAAACTTCGTAAAATTAATAAGATGGGGAGGGAGGGGGAGACTTGGCCTGAAATTGGTTCCACCACTCAATATTGTCACGAGCTGCTAGATGTTCACAGCACTACTACAACTCATTAGAATAGAATAGAATTTAGTTAAAAAAGTAAATTATTTAAATAAAATACATACAATTTACAAAATAGATTGCAATAAATATAATAGTGCGTACGTAGAACAAACTAAACAAAAGAACATTTGCTCATAAATATAGTATTAAAAACAAAATATGCGAATTCATTTGCATTAGCACATCACAACTATAATACAGGTCATGATTTCAATTTTGTTAGGGTGAACAGTTTAGAAACAGAAATTTAAAAATTTTTCTCACTAAATTGTAACCAAATATGTTTTCTTAAAATTTATAAAAACATCATATTTTTAAAAGATTGTTTATCTGTACGAATCTTACTGTGTTTTCACATATGTATGTTAGAGTTTGTTTGTGAAAACCTTATTATTAAGTGTATGCGTGGTATTAATTTATTGTTTTACGTATGTAAAAATATTATGGTCATGTTATTAATGCTTCAAAATTTGTTATTTTGAATACATAAAGTACACTTGATAAGGTAAAAATAAATTAATTTTTATACACTAAAAAAGGAAAATTAAAAATTGTTTTCTTTATTACAGATAGAAACAATTATATTTCATTTATACTCATGCCATAGATGAAGTTGTTGATCAATAACGAAACGTTGCAATTTAAATAAAAAATAACAGATTCCTTAATTGAAATTCTATTTTTATCACGCTTAAAATTGCCAAAATGAACGTTTACAATTAAATTCAGTAGAGCTTTAGTAACTATCTGTAAGCTGAAAAATTTTCCATATTCAAAATAGATTCACCCTAATGCGTCAAAATTATCTTTTAAATTTAGATCATTATCTTACTGCAAATAAACATTTCTTTTGCGTCACTACATTCAGGAAAACGAGACCCAAACACCTAATATACATCAACGAATTTATCTGTTCATAACTCACTTCAGCAGGTACACATAAACCGTAAGCACATATAATGGGAAATACATAAAAAGGAATTGATTCATGAAGAGTCGTATATCGCGCATCTGAAAAGCCTGTTGAATATAGTGGCGGGGTTCTACACAAACTACTGTTTCGGCTTCGTTCAGTAGCGCTTACGGTCTTCACGTGTATGCATCCAGAATTTGCCGGAGGTGCTAAGTTCGACCGGCGCGGCGGAATAAAGGGCCTCCTCGATCCGCTCTAGATTAATAACCCTATTCAGGATCCTCCAAGGACATGGCATTGGAGAGCGACGAATATCCAATATTTAATTTATATAAAATACTGGGAATTTCTGAAGAAATCGACGAAGACAGGTAATAATGTCGTTTTTACTCATTAATTACATGAATAATTATGAGTAAGGCTTTTTTTTGTTTAAACCAACATATATTGTTTGCGGCTTGAACGTGTTAAACAGAACATTTTCTCTTTGCAACGAACGATATCGCTCTATTAATTATTGCATGTTTAATAAGTATGTGCATTTTCGATGTATGTATAATACAGAATCGAAAACAAACTTTCTTTCGTGTTTAATTCGCAGCTACTATGAAAAGTTTGTTCGTTTAATTTGTTCACGCAACAAATGGAAATCGTATTAATTCCATTTGTTTGAATTTTACGGTTGAGGTGATGAGTTACTTTAAAAACAATTAAGTACCTTTCCTGCATCCTGTAGGAAATGATTAATTTAATTGATTTTAGTAAGTCGCGTTGATCGGTAGAGTTTATTATACATGGATATACGCATACGGTTTTATCGATGATTCTTTCATTACTTCTGTAAACAATTCGAATGGCTACAGGTACGCTGATTGCTAATTGACTTCCACACATATTAAAGAGAGCATCCATCAGGAAGTTCATTATGAGCGCTAAAAGCATTCACCGTTCTATGTGGAAATGAAACTTTGAACAAGCAAATAAAATAATTATTAACACCGCTATTATTTAACCGTGAAGGATGCTCCAGAATAGTTGACAAAAATAAATAAATAATCTTATTCTTTCTAGGGGCGGCTATGGAAAATGTCAAGTATATCTTTACTAAGTTCATAATATTATTTGCTTTATGCCAAATGTTATGTTGACAAATTTGACAGTACCTAACTACTAACTCTACAATGGCCAAGTGCAAGGATGATTATTTTGGGTTGCCCTTTACTATATAATGTTATATTATACACTAAATATTAAGGTGAATTGCACTATCATGGTTTGAAAGTTATTTGTCTAACAGAAAACAAAGAGTTATTGTAGACAATTATCATTCTAAAATATCTGATGTTAGAAGAGGTGTGCCACAGGGATCAATCCTTGGGCCTACTTTGTTTTTAATTTATATAAATGACTTATCACATGGCATAACTAATTCTGACAATATGATTCTTTATGTTGATGACATCACTCTTCTATTTAAAAGCACTAGTTTTCATAACTTAATTGAAAATGTAAATGTTGTATACTCTAAATTAAGATTCAATAAGTTTTTTTTCCCCAAAAGAGTTCTTTTTCTTTCTTTACCTCCCACACCTTTATTTGGTCTTGACTAGAAATACTAAAAATACCATTTCAACGCCATTTTTAATTACATATCTAATGACATTATATGATGTTTTGGTTCTTTTTGGCTATTACCAATTTCGGATTTACCGCCATGTTTGTATGATTTACTTGATGGAGAATGCATTTTGAGAATAAAAATTTCTGGATAGTGCTAGTTGTACTTGCCATTGCATTACTCAGCCATATTAGGGCTAAGATGATAATTCATCGATTATAAAGAAGCTATGAAGAATTGATTATAACGAAAATCGTCCTTTAGCATATGTTCTGAGAAGAAATTATTTATAGCTTTGTTTCAACTCGACTTTGCATTTCGCAAATTGTAAGACAAAATGGTGGTTATTGAAATGCATTTACGTAATGCGCATGCCTGTGAGGTCCATTTGACAATCAGCGAACATGTCGGAATAAACCTTTTATTATCATTTCTGTTATTCCTATGCTTTTCTACAACGCATACCTTTATATGGGGAGAAATTACTTGGATCTTAAACGCTAATATCGATTTGTAATCAACAATCAACATCTTTTTCTCTATTCATACTTCCCCAATAATATATGTGCCTTAATGTATACTTATTGTTAGTGTTATTACCCATGGTGTTGAGATTCACTCTGTCTTGTGCTCAATCTGTCAATATTTTGGATCAAAATATCGACTTACAAATGCACGAAGTTCTGCATAGTTAAAGCTCATAATTAATCTATTATTGCTCAATTCGGTACTAAAACAACAAGTTTATATTGTAAAGATTGAGAGAGCTGTGAACAAATTAAGTAAAGCAACAGACTACAATTGCATAATGGAGAATTGCATACAGCGAGTCAGATAAGGGGATTTGTAAATTGCATAATAGCTTTTAATTTACTGTTATGTTTAATTTAAATATTGTAGTTTACGCAAGAGACACAATTTCTTTCATGAGGTAATTCCTTTGTCCATTAACCCCTGGTTAGGTTACATTCGTGCCCTTAAACTCAAATCAGGTTGTTACACTTTGTGTGCCATTTACAGTACTAATTATTCTATGTTTATTTAATCATAGGCAGCTATATTTTATATATTATTTTATATCACAAGAAAATTGGAAGTTAAATGGGTGGATAATACATAATTATGTAAATGAAATTGCAAAATTTAGAGTTACTCTTAAAATTGCACAGATTACTCAAAGCTTTTAAACTTTAAAGATATTCTTTTCCTTATTTAATTCTAAACACTTTCCTGAGATTTAAAGAAAAATGAAAGAAATTAGAAATTTTAGGACTTGAAAAGTGATAGTAGCGTAATTGGTTTTATTTCTATTACAAACTATTTACCACTACATATCGCGGTACTTTTCATTTTGAGATCCAGTACCTGGGATCCTTGGTTCAGAGACAGCTACTTGCGGATGAAAGAACCATTACTAGAAGGAATATTTTTTGTATGTAGGCGTTGTTGAAGTTGGTACTCAGCGACCAGAAGCTTGCACCATATTTTGGTCACTGTATAACCCGCACCAAGTTGGTCACATCAATTCCAGACTTCTGTTGTAGTATGGTCCACATTGAGTTTCAGCATCAGTTTTGTCATCGTGAGCTGTACTCCAAAGTAACACACACAGTCAGTGGAAACAAAGGTGACGTCTTTTGAAATCCCAATATTGGGGAATCGACTAATCTTTCTTCGACAAGAGAGAGTCTTGCAGGATTTCCTTTTCTATTTTGCTTTCTAAGTCCAAACCAACGTTAAGCTGTTATCTAGAAGTATAGCCCAATGGGTAACTGGTATACGAGTTATTAGTGGTCAAGTCAAATTGTCTGAAATGTCATACAATGCAAATTTTCATCTGCCTTGTGTGGCATGTGGCAAAATCGGAGGAACGACAATGGCAATAATTGTCCTCTTTGTAAAATCAATTGCTCTCCACCTCAACCTCAGAATCTATTTCATGGTGATTGGATTGAGTTAGTTCAGCTTAGTTTCATCGATAATCTGATGCCCTAAACCCCCTATCCCAATGAGTTCACCCATCCCGTTGAGCGCCGATTCATGACTATTAGGCTCATTAAATTTGGTCCAAGCTCCATAAACATGCATTGATACAAACCGAGAACGCCAAGTTGTTACCGTGAACCATGTTGCCAACAAGCAGATTCGCTGTTATTCAAGGCATCTTTATCACATATATATCATCACCTTAATTCTAAAACCTTGTAACTCCAATTGGTACCTATTTTGACAAATTTTATGAAACGACAGAAAATTAAAATCTGCATTTATAAAATCACGTATATTTCTATTGTCATGTAATTTGGTGGCATCTAGAGGCATTTATTAAAACTAGTTATATGAAATTATATAAACTTTTGTTGTTTTATAATTTGTCAAAATAGTTACCAATTGGAGTTACAAAGCTTTAGAATTAAGGTGACCATATATATATCTGATTAGATCAGATTAGATTAGGGGTGGGGTGGCCATACGGACTTGATTTCACTTGGTTTCATGCCTTAAACTATTCTAGGCATTTGTAAATATATTCTTGCAATCTCGAGTGAACCCAAATAGAGTAGTACATACAAGTCATAAATGCGCATTAGTCAAAATTTTCATATTAGACGTTTTTATTGGGTATATATTTGGCAATAGCGTGCATTGGTCATGACGTTCCCAACCGCGCAGATTTTGATGACGACATATGTATGCGCTTCTCTATTTGAATTCACTCTATCAGAGTATCCTTCAATAGATAAAGGTACATTACGTCACGAAAATTTCCGCGATCTGTGGCGTTTATCACGCCCAATTAGGCTACCAGTTGTTGTCCGGCAACCAGGGATTACCAATACTCGTCGCATGTGACATATACGTCACAGAAAGTAAAGAAAAAGTGTGACAGTGTGCTATAGCGTCCGCCTTTACCGCAATGTCTTCTCTCTCACTAAAACTGAACGGGTTGCTCTTTCTTTGAGTGTACTTTTCTTTATTGAGACCCTAAGACAGACCCTAAGACATTTTGTTTTTTTTTTTTTTTTTTTTTTTCATGAAGGTGGTCAATAAATCGGGTAGGCCAAATTGGAAGTGCGCAATGGGTGCTAAATTTTGCAGTAGAGACAGGAAAAGATATGATGGAGTCTCTATTCTAATTTATTAGAAATTTAAAAACGCAATATCCTTCTGAATTTTTAAAGTAATCTAGGAGTGTTAGACATTTTGGACCAACATGGCCAATTATGTTTTCCATTTTAAAGAAATAATATGAAGTCATTACTACAAATTTCGAAGAAATATCAAAAATTCATTCTGCTTCTAAATTCCAGATAAATATTTCGAAAAATACTTTTCGAAATTTTGAATGATAAGAAAATTATGGAAATGTTAAAAGCGGTAGAATAAATTTGGGATTTAATATCACCATTGTGTATACCTCGAAGAGATACCACTGGACTACCTATCCTAAATTTTTCGCATTTCCGCAGCAAAGTATATTTACCCGCTAGATATATCAAATTTGACCCATGAGTCTGTGCATAATATATTAATGGAAAAATGTCTAAAGCTTCAAATAAACATACAATGTATATTATGACAAGTAAAATTATAAAGAGATATATTTCAGGAAAGTGATAAATTATGCCAAGATAGTTCACATTCTGCTGATTGAAAATTTTTGCTTTATCTTTTAGTACTACTAACTTATTTAGTATTCCCAGCTAACTTATACGACTAACATTATAATAAACTGTCTGAAACTATAAAAAGAAAACACATAACCTTCAAAATTCCAAACACACGTTACATTTCTTTATTTTCCTCTCTTATGGTCTAACACTATTTTTATTGTAGCACCATGTAAATACAAAACAAAAAGAACGAATTTATGATGCTTTATAAATAGGTAGGTTTCGTTATTCAAGGAAAAGCAATATTTACCCTAAGCTAACAAAGATGCAATAAATCTAGAAGTATACGCCAGCAACTCCTGCTTGTACATACGTAGGCTGCAACTATAAATCTATTAAGAAAAATAGAAGACTCGCTATGAGCAATTATATACAATTTATTATGATTTAATTGTGATTATGTTTGAATTAACGCTAGTTTTGAAGATCTGATTACATTTTGACGATGCAGAACGTTTTAATCGCCCTAGTTAAAATGTTAATGTTGTAAAAGTACTGCAAGATGCAGTTTATTTTTCTTATTCGCAACTCAGTTTTGAAGAGTAAATTATCGGAATAATCCAAAAGCAAAATTTAAAAAGCTCTCTACCTCATCAATTTAATTAGATGTGTAGTGATTGTGTTGCACTTTCTTATGCCTACAGATCAATATTTTTTTCCAAGCTAATTATAATAACTAATATAATAAAACTTCAGCACACTCATTATTAACATAATGTCGACTCAATTAGCATATTTATTAGCATATTTTTCCAGACGAATGTTTCGGATAATAAAATTACTTTTTATGAATGTATCATATGAATTGTATTTTTTTTAATTAGACACTGAACGGCTAATTAGTATGGCTACCCATAAAAGCGCTTAAATTGCCTCATCTTTGGGCCAAAATTTACCTACTCAAATCAATTATTTTAGTTGAGTGTTAATAATGCATATTACGTTTCAAATCAGACCTGGAAGAGCTGTAGCAACATTAGCAACAAAATATGAAGTATGTGCTCTTTAAGTTATCATCTAGAATTATTTCTGTTTCGACTAATGCGTAAATGACCATCCCAAAATAGCACGAGTTCAATGAAGGCTGCCTTCGAAATCGACGTTTATATTTTTAGGCATGCGAGTCCATGCAAACTATGCATACGCTAAAAGATTCATTCGCCACGCGAATTTTACTATTTTAAGCCTTTACTGCTTATACATCTGCAACTCTTGCTTGCGGATGTTTTTTCTACGTGTATTTTTCAACAAGAGCTGTATAAACACGACAAGGCATGAACACATTTTAGAATAAGTTTTTTCGTGTTGAGAAATGCTGCAGTCATTCGATTTGGCTTGTTCAAATCAATGTATTACGTGCTTTTGCCGTTAATTTTAACCTTTTAAGCTAGGCTCTTACTGAAGTTTCGATGTCTAAAGTTTCCGTTTCAATATTAGTAAGCGTTAAGGGGATATAGCAACCTTCGAATTCATATTGAAATCCCAAAACTTGCAAAGATTTCCGATGCAAAGCCAATAAAGCTAAATTTATTTAACGTAATTTTTAAATTGCACACAAGTGCAGAATTTGTTTTGAAAACTTGCAAAAAATGCGAACTTTATATTTTTAAAAGAGAGGATTTTAAGCCTATTGCACAGAGCAAATTTTATTTTATTTCTGTTTCTGAGTTATATACAAATTTATTTTTATTCCTGCTAATAACAACAAAACCAAATTTATTCCATCACGTCTGGTTTCGAAAGAATCCTAGCAAAGTAACTCCATATTCAACTTCCTCTTCACTTTTCTTTTATATTGGAATTCAGAACATTTTGAAATCAACGCCCCAAAGTAGTCAGTAAACATATTGCATTTGCCTCGATAACTCTCCTGGATGGTACAAATGTCGTGTAGACATCTTCCTCAGTGCTCATCACTAACATTCCATCCAGGTGTGAATGCAAGAACTGTATTTGGAAACTCATCCTACAGCCTAAAGATTGATAACTGCTAAGAAGTTTAGCAACAGTTTTCTCGGAAATTTAATATTTATTATTTCCTAATAAATTTTATGCTACGCTCTTAAACCCATTCCATGTGGTCCGTTGTAAAGATTCGCTAAAGGATAAGATAAAAGGTTCGAAATGAATAGCAGTGTAAAACAACGCAGTGTGATAAGTACATTCTTATTTGCGTTGTTTTACACTGCTATTCATTTCGAATCTTTTATAAAAAATAAAATTTCATTTGTTCGCACTTAAATGTTTTTCTTTGTCTTACAAAGTTAATCAACAACGTTGATATTTGATATATAAGAGTCTCTTTCACACAATTTCACCAAAGTTAAGCACTTTAACATTGAATATTCGACAAGAGAACAACAACATCGCCATAGCGACCTTGGTTATACTAAATATAAAAGGGGGGTATCTGTCTATTCGTAATTTTGTGGGTGTGTGTTTACGCAAACAGCTTCTTCATTTTCAATTTATTTCACTGACTGATTGAACTAATAGACAGATTAATTGAAATGTCAAAGGTTAATTCAATTCGCTTTACTTTAAGTAATTACTTAACAATATGGAAACATGCAGTAGACTGCATGCATACAGGCGGTTTTAAAAATTGCTGCAAATAAAAAATATTTATATATTCTATATATTTATTTATACTTATTTTGTATTTATATTCACTAACATGTCACTTGGAGGGAGTGCCATTGTGGAAGCAATCAATCGCAGATAATAAGGCTGTCACGAACTACGAACGGATGGATGTTGTAGGTGATAGTTGTCTGTCGTTGTGGTAGAAGGGCGATGAGTTTCTGAAAACCGTCTGTATATTGATTTTTTTTTTAAGTTACATTAATTTGTAAACAACGGAATATCGGTAAACCTAAATGCCTGCATATTGCTATATTATCTGTGTTTACTTTAATCTTAAATGATTTTGATTTCGAATATGGTAAACATCATACGCTAGAATCAATTTTATGTGTATGACAAATAAATTTATCTGAGGTTTTCCACTTAACAAAGTTCATCACAAATAGTTGATTGTTGGATATTTCATTGCTGGATGTAGTTTTCCTCACGTGAAAAACATGCTAAGAACACGTCATTCACGTCATTTTTATTCTGCAGCGTGCGTCATTAGATGTATAAACTTGGAACTGCAGCACCAAGGAAGCAGACTCCAACAAATATATCAACGCCTTCGCGTTTTAAGTTAAGAAAGTAATAACAGTTACAAATCGATTTTATCTTTGGTGTAAAATAAAGTTGGAATACCTGCATGTCGCGTGTAATAAAGGCATACAATAACTTCCTGACTCGTGATTAGAATGAGTAAAACTAAATCGAGAATGGTGAAATTATTTCGCAACTTTTAATGCAACAAGCTACAATCGTAGTTAGATATATATTTAGAAAACATTTAAGGAAGGTGAAGATATGAAAAGCTCCTAGTAGAGACAGAATCAATTCTACACGTCGATGCATTCAAGGTCCGTAAAGTTTACCTCAGAATTTTCACTATGATTGCTGAAGTTACGGTTGGAATCATCATCAGCACAACCATAATTACAATTTTCACTAATGATTAGAGGAAAAAATCGTACATAAACATAAATAGTTATACATCATTGATAATATCTTTTTTTATAGTTAGTATTGTTGTTTTTACTTAGGGTGGCACATTTTACACTCTTCCAGTTATAGGTTCCCAGAAAGCTTTAGCAGCTTGCCTCAATCCTCGTATTTTTTTTTTTTCAATAGTTCGATTTTTCCAGCTATATCCCACTTTTTAATCTCTCCATTATTGAATTTAAAAAATTATTGATTGCACTGATACTTATCTGCAGTACCTTTTTAAGAAGATTTTTTATTATTTCATTTCCTTCCATTGTAATCTCGTTCTTTTTGCCTAGCTTGTTTAAATTTCGTGAACACTCCCGAAACATTTTAAAGCTGATTATATGTGAGTTTATTACCATGATGACAACTCGACTATCAGATATTATGATAATCTCTTGCTTTCGATAGCTTCTGTCGATATTGAACTGGAGGCATTTTAACGTCTGGAAGGCATTTAAATATTTGCCCAAGCTTCCACATACCATTTCTATTCAGTTTCAAGATGACCCCTTGATTCCAGTCGTTCTTGCTGTTAAAATTTGTAATAAATTCTTTCGCAAGGCCAATTTCTTAGTCTCCGGGATGTGTCAGGTTTGGTCACCTTTAAGAGAATGATGTCCTAATTATTTCCTTGCCTGAGATCATGTTTGGTATCGTCTCCAACAAATTGTAAAAAAGAGTAATTTAGTATCATCTCAATAATTGCCACTGAGTTGGTTTCCATTTATGCATGTAGATTCAAGACTTTGCCCTTTAGAGAAGTTAGATTTTTTCCTTCAAGCTACTAAGCGTTGCTATACTCACAAGTGAGGATTAGTCTCATTATTGTTACAGACATCCAAAGTAATACTTTTGGATTACATCCCAGGTTTTTTTTTTTTCCTTCAAAGCTTGTGCACACGATTAGGACCTTTTCAGCCCTTTTTCAGAGGACTTTATTGTATAAAATGAGGCCTAGATATTAAACTTCCATTCACCAATGTTTGACATTTACAGCAATTTCTCACTCAAACTCGAGGAAAGCTATTTTTGGATGGCATACTGTAAACTTCTCCTAAACCCCTCACCACAAACTGCACTAAACTGGACGTACGTTTCGATAGCAAAGCTGTCATCATCAGCAGAAACACTGAACTGAATAACTACACTAAAACTACCCTAATTTATACCTAAAAAAAGGTCATGGTACAATGATCACGGTCATGGCTGACTGCCGTCATGCTTAACTAGTCACTAATCCTAACCCCGCCTAATTTACTACTTAATAAACCGTAAAGACAAGAATTTAATGGTCCTAAATCTGAATTCATTAAAATATGTTTATATGTTATGTCAGATTTAGGACCATTAAATTCTTGTCTTTACGGTTTATTAAGTAGTAAATTAGGCGGGGTTAGGATTAGTGACTAGTTAAGCATGACGGCAGTCAGCCATGACCGTGATCATTGTACCATGACCTTTTTTAGGTATAAATTAGGGTAGTTTTAGTGTAGTTATTTAGTTCAGTGTTTCTGCTGATGATGATAGCTTTGCTATCGAAACGTACGTCCAGTTTAGTGCAGTTTGTGGTGAGGGGTTTAGGAGAAGTTTATAGCATTACCAGTACCACAGTTTGGAGTATTTTTGTTATTGGATGGCATAGTTTAGTTAGTATAGTTTAGTAAGTGATAGCGTTCGCATGGTTCGATTAGTCGCTATGCTAATGGCAGGTTTTGACCCATGAGATTGCTCCGCAGCACTTGGATGGCACAATACATTATGTAAATTTAACTATCTTCTTTACAGTGCCTACTTTCTTACCTACTCAAGAAGAAATATAACATCTAAGCATTGGTAACATGTACCATTGGCACCAGTGTAATTTTGTACTCCGTATTTTTGCTATCATACCTTTTGGAGAATAACAAAACAAGTTGAAACAACGAAGCATACTTTGATAAAAAAAACATTCTGGGAAAGCTATTATTTACCATCTATTTGAATACGCAATCGCGCGTTTTTAGTTGAAACATATCGCGATTGTTCACTGTTAATATTCGAGAGTGAGATTCTCGGCAATAATGAGAATTCCATAAATAGTCGGCATCGATAAGTCCACGTGCTTTATCATTATTATCAGATCGCTTCCCTGCGTGAGCCGCTGGCGACAAATCAAACGGAACCTGCACACACAAAGTTTATATCACCACCTAACCCATTGTTAGTTTGTCATGTCAACTTTGCTTTTGTTCTATTTCAAACTAGTTATAATGTTTTAGAGGGTATATAGGCAGTCGTTGTCGGTATCGATTTTTCGCGTACAATGGTTATATATAAATGGCCTAATTGAATCGTATTCGCACAACTACGTGAACTCGGGGCTTCTACGAACGTACATGCCATTACCATGCCTCGTGGCAGTTCCTAGAACAGTTGTAAAGAGCGTTCTAAAACGATAGGAGCCATTAGCGATACGAGAATCGGCAAGATACTTACATTTATGATACCTGCCCTTCGGCTGGCTGTCAGAAGTTTTCGGAGTTGAAGAGTTCCCTTCTGAGTGAAGATAGATTCTATCGTTCTCTTATCTATTCCTAATAAAGTTTAATATTGTATACTGAGAACATGCAATAAGTAAGGTTGGTCATCACCTATAGATGATTTGTATTTGCTGTGTTAATAATTGTAGGCTTCTATTATTTAGAGAAGTTATTACATATACGCGAGATATTGACTCAGTTAAACCCATACACAAAAGGGGTAGAAACACTATACAGTTATCTAATAATACTATAAAAGTACTACATGACTTGATAAATAGAAACGAAAAAGGCGGAATTATTGGAATGGGTACAAATATAGGCGATCTACGATTACAGACGATAGATCAAATCATTTAGAAAACTTGGAAAAATAATAATCAAAGACGTAGTACAAAATAATAAAATATATAATAAAGGAAAAAAGACGAAAACACGGTTTTGATCCTCACAAAATTCTTTAATGTGTCGCACGAGCGGTTTCGCTCTAGCCGAGCATCCTCAGGTCAGCTACAGAAGTACCAATTTATAAGAGAGTGTAAAAATTATTAACTAATAGCAGTGGCGGCTCGTGAGTTATGAATGAGGGTGGGCATAAAATAAGAACTTGCTTATTTCTTGTACATAAAATCCATTCCCCTATTTTTCATGCTGGAAAAGGGGTCTATAACTTTGTTGTAAAAAAGTTTTAATGCGTTTGAGGGTGGAAAAACATCGTTCACATTCTGCTGTCGATATGGGGGTTGTACAAATAATATCCAACAGTTTATATGTTTCCGTCAAAACTTTTTTTAAGTTGTTGTTTGTTATGAACACTAAAAGTGACAAAACACCACCTACACCTACGTCACACATGTCATCGCGCTCATAAATTACTGAAAGTTCACTTTTCAATTTTACGCTGTCAAACATAGGATAAGATTTCACAGTTATTTATACACATTTAAAACTGACGCAAAATATGACGATTTTTTCCACATCTTCGTTGTACTTAATTTTATCTCGCAAATAAGCACTATCTAACTATTCACGTATGTCCACTTTTCCTAGAACATTAAAATCCACGCATGCATTCATGTGAGAAATGAAATTTTCGTATTTCTTTGCCCTTTCTGCGATGTGCTTTAAATCATTTAACCCTTGTTTATTCCACGCACTGAGCTTTTTCTTAAAAATTAAGCAGATAGAGCAAAATAGTTTATTTGTTAGTGAACATCCGCGCATCCATATTTTATTATATATTAATAAATATATTATATTTATTATATATTTTTCATATATATTATTATTGAATACTCTATTGTAAGTTTGAGTTTTACATGTGGAGGTGTAGTTTATTTGATGATCAGGAATAGGCCTTCCTTTCTTTTTAACTAAAAGTTTTTCCTCAAATAAAGGCGTTTTTTTTTGCGCTCAAACGTTAACTGGAGACATGAAATTGCGTGCCCCAAAGCGACCCTATAAGCGCATATGGCGAAGATAAACGGAGCCGTCCGATTGATACTCGAAATAGGTACATCGGAAATAGTGCCCCGGAACATAGTTTTCCATATGCATATGCGCTAGCGTCTGTGGTGCGGAAGGAAACTTTGATATCATCGTTTTAAAAATACGTAAAAATAATAAAATAAAATAATGTACTGAATTACATGCGAATTTCTTTCTGTGTTTATCTTGGTGGTTGGGTGGGCACGTGCCCTTGTGCCTTTTAGTATCAGCCGCCACTGCAAATTAGTAATATATAGAGTTAAAATATTTTATATATAAATAAGAGAGCTAAGCAATAGTAAAAAAATATTTAAAAGATATTTACAATTTAAAATCAGTTTAAAAATAGTCCAGGTTTAAAGACAAAGTAAAAACACAATAAAATACTTAATTTAAACAAACAACACTTTAAAATTATACCGTTTACTCTATAGCTGTTATATGCATTTAATATATCATATTTTTGTTGTTTTTTCCACAAAAACCAAAATAACTCTGAAACGGTAACCGATAGGAAAGTATGTGTCTTATAAAATTGGCTTTAAAATACCTAGCAGAACCTAAAAATATATGTTTCTATTTATATAACATCAAAGTTGGCCATGACTTTCGATGTAACCGGAAATCCAACATGGATGAAATTGTTTTTTTCTAAATAGATCACAGTTAACTATGCATAACCTCGAAGTTTCAGAATCGAGATATCATGCATAAGAACTTTTAATGGACGGCTTCCGAGAATCATCCTGTATTTTTCTACACCGTCTGCCTTGAATATTCAATAAGTTAAATATTGGCATATGGTGTAGTGAAAAATATTTCACGAAATGAACAAATTTTCTCAAACTGAATAGATATCTGTTGAATAAAGGAAACAATCTTTACACGTGAATATTTCTAAAACGAGAGCCAACTTTACAAAACGGCCGATGGCGTTGCATTCATCGTACTGTGTTTTATACCCAGGTCTCATCAATGTTGACATTTTCAACTAGTACAGTGTTATTGAACGAAATATCAATTTTAAACGAAAATGCTATTTAATACAAATTTTGTTTCAGATATGAACGTCTCTTAAGGAGAGCGAAAGCGGAGGACCTTACGGAAGTCTCGGGAATAGGATGTCTGTATCAAAGTGGGGTCGACAGACTTGGGAGACCCGTTGTCGTTTTTATCGGGAAATGGTTTCCGTTCAATAGGATCAATTTAGATAAGGTAACTACCTCAGCTAATTCCACACGTGAATGTATAATCCAAAAGGAAAGATCTTTGATCAACCATGCTTGTAGAATACAAGCAATCTGCAATCTTATAAAACAAAATAGCTTCTAAACGTCCTTGACAGTGCGATATTTTGGCATGTGAAGTTGTGATTTACATTTGTTTGTCTGGGTTAGGAATTCTATCGTGTATCTAATTGTTGATGGATGTCAGGACATGGCGATACATTTAATGATTTTCCACGTATTTTCAATGACATTTTTATTTACATTCGACGAAAACTCCTTCACTCCGATAATTTACGGAAAAAGACCTTGAAAATTACCATTTCTAGCATATTGAGAATTATGCAACATTAACGTAATTAAATGATTAAGCCTAGATAATTACACGTAATTATAGGTTAATTAATTGGTTGTGGAAATAAATAAATTCGTGTCTAGTGTTTATATCAGCACATAAACAGAAACAACTTTAAAATTCGATTACAACGTTTACAAACTACATAATTTACATACAACCAAAGCCACACCACCTTCCACCCAAATTCTTTTTAGCCTGTTACTATTCATTCCACTTATTTTTGATTAGTAATTATTTTTTACGTTTTTCGCTTTCATCTTGAACAGATATCCATACCATATAGATCCTATTTTCTGTGCTGCACGCTCAGCTTTTGTCTGAAAACCATATTTCTTATTATATTGTTCATTCGTTGTTCTTATTTGGTGTCCAAACGCGATTTTCTTCTTTTCAAACTTTTTCTAGCAAATGTTCTTACGTACGCGCAAAGCCTTCACGCATATAACCTTCCATTGATTTCTTCATCTATTTTTCGTCTTGAGATATCATGGAGCCTAGGTGTGAATAAAGCTTTTCATCTTTTCCAGTTTCTTTTCCTCAATTTTTATTTGGTGGTTTTTATTTCTCTTCTACTTATTAACGTCTAAACCTTTTGTTTATTTATTTTTGACCTAATGTTAGATATTTCAATATTCTTGTTCAATGTTTTTTTTATTATTATTTTTGTTAGTATCACTATATTGTCATGCCCTGCATTATATTGCTTCATTTAACATCTTTTATTGTTTATTGCTTTCTCCAGGATTATACTTGTTTTGTATGATCCTAGAAAGAACGAGCATCTATTTTATCTGCTGAGTTTATAGAGTAAAACCCCTATAATTACTACATGCTCTTTCGCATCTTCTTTTTTACGAATTGAGGATACGATGCCTATTTACCATTCTTTTGATGTTTTTGCTATAGTCATTTTATTTAGGAAATGCTAAATAATTACAACTCATCCTAAACTCCGCGCTCTACCTAAAGATGTACATGAGGCTACTTATTCTAAGTACTGTATGGATTCTATAACAATCGCGATATCGTACTCTAACTAAATATTTTCCCTATGATTATTAATAATAATAACGCGAATATAATAAATCGGTCAACTATGAGTTTTTATTATGTTTACGTCCATGGGGTGACTTCAGTTATCTCCCAGCATTCGCCAAGGAGTAAGGGAAAACTTTGGGGAAACCTTACTCTGAGAGCACGACCTAGGAAGCATCCCTAGGCCTTGTAACTCATGGCCAACAAATTATTATTATCCTTCTGAGTCTGGAAGGAGCATCCTCCACATCCTTTTAATACCCGATACCTGTGCCGTTTGCAGATAGCTCAGTACTTATCATATTTAGTAAGCTATTCGAGGAAAACTTTTTCTAGCTCTTTTGCTTTTCCTCTGCTTTAACTTGTCTCTTGTCCTATCCTGATGCTTCTTCCAATTTCATTGTCTTCCTTAATTTTTTCTGCAGTTATACCTTCTTCTGGTCTTTAAGCTTTTATTTTTTCTCTCTGTTCCATTTACCTCTCCTTCTGTATTTGTTGTATCTGTTCCTTCAAAAAGATCTCTAAAACATTGTCTTCAGTTCATTATAGTTTCATTTTCCTCTCTTAGTATCTCATCCCTGCCATTTTTAATGTTAGAAAATATTGAACGTGGTTGCCTGATTTTTATTCCTCATACCTTTAATGATTTTAAAAAAGTTTTTGATTCTCTTCTTTTTCCCAGATATGCATAAATGCCTGTATGTATGTAGTATGTTTACAGATATTAAATTCGATTTTATATTGAAGATATAAAGTAGTAAAGGGCAAAAGATTACTTGAAGTCAATAAAATTGGTGAAACTATAGGTGAATTGATAGCTCATTTCTATAGAAGATCTTTGATATTTGGTTGCAAATTAAACTTTAAAAAATGGATTGGTACTACACCAATGAACTGAAAAAAAAAGAATAATGTGAAATGTTCCTGAAATGTAAAAAAAAATTGAGATTATATTTAAAGGAAAATTAAAAGAAATAAAACAATTTTTTAACTTATTGAGTAAGGTATTTAATTGGAAGCCGGCAGTACGGCTGAGAAGGAAGAGTGCATCATTGCCAATCTTGAAAGTCAAGCAGCAATATGCGGTACCGGTTGTTGGTTGGGTCACCATTCGGACAACGCTTCTCAGTGGCTCGGTGTGTTCCGGCACTCTAGCCAAGGGCCTTCAAGGCCTGTAGTGCTGAGTTATTATTATTATTATTTAATTGGAAACGTATGAATTCGCATCTCGCCAATTCATCTAACAAAAATTTCCAGTTTTTAAATAAAGTTACAAAGTAGCAGTAAGTAAGTTACTTAAAGAATGAAATATTTAATATGCTCATTATACACGATGTTATTATAAAGCATACTGCATTTTTTAAACGATAGTTGTTATTCTCTTTTTCATATTTTGTCTTTGTAAACTTTTTTTAACACCATGTGTTAATTTCATTCAGGCTTTACTATATTAATACCAATTAATGTAAGAGAACTAAATATCGTTTTGGAAACATAAACATTAAACTATATTATGAAAACAACTAAATATCTGTCGTTACTTTGTGTAATAGTAATGATTTTGACACTACTTTACAGTTAACCTTTTTTTCACACATCAAACGCGTATATAAAAATGTCATGAACTAAATTATAGTACAAAATACTTTCGTGGATTATTTTTGAGCAATACGAAAACTGTTTGATAAATAAGATAGGTTAGGCTTGAATATATGTATATTCCACCAATTGGCGCGCCGGATTTTATTTGTGCGTGGATAGATCAAAATAAGCATCCAAAATCGCAAAATAATACATTGAATAAAGTATCAATTCATTCCCAGTGGAACGTTATTAAACGTTTGATCTTCATTATAGCCATAAACGTCAATTTTGTAAATAATGGAAGACTCTTGAGAGTTAAAATATTCTAATTCGAAAGAAATTAATAAAGAAATCTGACATTTTTTGGAAAAAAAAACAAGAGCTATAACATTTAGTTGTATAGTTAACGATCAATTAAGAATGTATTTCTATGGTAAATACATTCTTAATTGATTTCTCTTTATTTTGAAATATAATACAAAATAAAGTTGTCCTGTAGCAAAGATGAAAACATAACAATTGATCCGAATATATTAAACTTATGTAACCCGATATCTTCTGCGTCTGCAGTAAATAGGAAACCAAACCTTACGCAAATGCTGAACTCTGATGTTATTCATAATTAATTTATAAAAATAAAAGTTGTAATGATTGCAAGGATATAATTGTAAAGTATATATATTTTCTTATTTCTTTGCTGCAGGCGCTGTTATACCTGATATCGCTCTTAGATCCAATCGTCAAGGGTGATTATGTAATCGCGTACTTCCACACGCTCACTACCAGCAGCAACTACCCGTCATTCTCCTGGCTTAGAGAAGTTTACAACGTACTGCCCTATAAATACAAGAAAAACCTGAAGGCCTTCTATATTATACACCCAACTTTCTGGACCAAGGTACGTACTACGTATAAATCCCCTCACCTTCCCCCAGAAACGTGCTCGATTTACCGAAGGTAATTTTATCTTATTTATACACACTCAGATGATGACGTGGTGGTTCACGACGTTCATGGCTCCCGCCATTAAGCAGAAAGTGCACAATCTCCAGGGAGTCGAATATCTGTATGCGGTAATGTCACCGGATCAGTTGGAAATCCCGGCGTACATTACGGAATACGATATGTCGGTGAGTTACCTTTTAATTCTCTCCTGCTTGCTACGCTGCATGATCACAATGTCCATTCATAATTGTGTACATTATGGTGCAATTGGTTTAAAATTGCTTTAGTTTTAGTTCCTGCGCGTCAAGTAAACTGCAATTAATGTCTACTTTTCCGCTTGCGCTGTCCAGTTAGTTCTGTACATGATTGTCTCATTCATTTCACTGTTTTGTTTGCAGTAATTGCAATAATGTAAAAATGTAATTCAAATCTTAATAACCATCTTTGGCGGGGAATAATGCTTCATGAGAATTGATTATCATTTTTAGTGTTCCCATAACTGTTCTACTGTACCTTAATAAATATACTTCGAGCATTACATCTATTTGCGTCGAAAAATTATCAACTTTAGTTGATGCAAAAAAACAAACAAGGTTTAGTATTAGACATATAAATCATTTTAATAACGGAATAATAAAGCTTTTTTATAGAGTTGTGTATCATCTGGGAGTTTCAATCAATGCT
The DNA here is from genome assembly GCA_004143645.1 of Protaetia brevitarsis. Classification (NCBI taxonomy): domain Eukaryota; kingdom Metazoa; phylum Arthropoda; class Insecta; order Coleoptera; family Scarabaeidae; genus Protaetia; species Protaetia brevitarsis. The sequence goes on along the minus strand of RXPK01000052.1, from coordinate 666,355 downwards.
TGACAATATCTCCGCCTACTTCTCATTAAATTTTCCAGCACATCTCACCTGATTTTCAGTAGATGCTCAACAACTCAATTAGTTTTGGCCATTGCAAGTTAAATAAACCATGCACCGCATAAGACTGGTTAGCAGTCCACCCTGCCATATACGTTACTTAAAGAGCGATACGTTGCAATACATTTTATGTGACCGCCCGAGATGTATACCCACTAGTTGGGCAACTTCTGGCCCAATATGGCCAACATCTAAGGCACCTCGTTTGCTGTACTACTCGAGTGAATTTTTTGTTTGTGTTGGCTCGGGTAGGTGACTGACGCTTTCTAGAAGAGGTACCACAACTGGCTCACTTTGACTGGCCTAGGTGCTCGCGGTACTCACACTCCCCAATCAACTATCTAGAATCGAAAGAGTTTCAGGGAATAGTGTAAGTGCATCCCACTTGTCTCTGAAGTCGATCCTAAGCTTGTTCAATGCAGTTAAAATCTAGAGACTTCGGAAATAATAGCGGCGTGAAAATATGGAATAAAGTTACTATCTGTTCTCTATAAATATCATCATAGAATCAAGGTGTTTGTTGTTTCTTCTCTATAGATATCACTATTCATATTCCTAACTAAAACAAATCTATCTGTGGATACATCTATTTACACAAATTCCTCCCAACATACCTTCTCAAAATAAAAGCATTTCTCCGAGCTACTTAGAATTGTTAGTAACTAAGTGAATTAATCTAAACTAGCGCTCGTCGACTATCAGAAGGTGTTTAGAAACGGGACTCCTCGGTGAAGACTACATTCCACTCTTCCTGCCAATTTCGTTGTTCTAAAATCCAAATTGTTCTTCAACGTTTTCTGTTGCAAGTGGCACTGGTCACATCCAACGCTTTGATTTCAGATTTACCTCAAAGAAGAAACTTTCGACGTATAGTTGTTACTGAAGTTTTGTTGTATCGAAAAAAAACCTTTGACTCAATATCCTACAGATATCGAATGCCGCTGTTCGACATGGCAGGCTGATGCAACGAACGATCTAAAACGGTTATAATAAATTAGATTAGGCCAGATGGGGATTGAAGTGGCCCCCAGACCACCGCGATCTTCTCAGATTTATTATGGTAATTAGGCATATTATCTTTGAGAACAGATCCTTTGTATGGTTGTTAGCTATGGGGTTTTCCACGCCTATTACTAGAAACGCTAATAAATATGCCAGGGCGGTTCTGAGCCAAAATCCCATACACAAGGTGTTCCATAAGGCGTCTAAGTTTACTCACTGTCTTACTGCTTCGCTGCGCTGCGGCTGAGGCTTCTCACCAAGTGGCGTTATGCTAAACGAAAGGGCACCAGGAGTCTCTAGCTCCAAACACAGAGGGGGGAGTAAGGACCACCCTAATGGGAGGTTAATAACGACGTTAAAATGAGATCTGCTACTTAAACGGCTCCTATAACAGCTTAACAGTTCCTAAAGCAGTGTAACATTTCCTAGAACAGCTTAAACAGCGTCAATAACTTCCGCGGCTACAGGAGTTACTTAAGCTTGTTCCATGAACAGTTAAAGCTGCTCCAGGCGCTGTTTAAACTGTCCCAGGAGCTGTTTACGCTGCTCCAAGAGTTGTACCAGGAGCTGTTTAAGCTGTTCCAGGAATTGTTGAACTATTACAGGAACTATTTAAGATATACCAGGAGCAGCTTAAACAGATCTCAGATGAGGATGGTCCTTACGTCCTTACCATGTTTGAAGTAGATAACCCGAAGGTGCCCTGCAGCATTGGAGCGCTTGGTGAGGAACCTCAGCCGCTTCTTAGCGCAGCCAAACAGCAATAGACATCAGGAAAAACCGGAAGTGAAGTAAATTTAGCCCATCTATGTAAATCTTATGGGATTTTGGCCCAGAACCGACCTAGCATATCTACTGACATTGTCCTCGCCAGGGCGTTGCATTGGCACAACCCATAACCTTTAACAGAATCTGCAAGTTGCATCATCAAACATGCCTATTCTCAAGATATATCTATTTAGTCTACAGTGACCAATCAGAAGATCTACTCTCTCTATTTTGACAGTCTTTCTGTCTGTACTTACTATTAGGTCTTTTAGTAAATTCAGGCCTGTGTTGTTTTAGAAACACTTTTGCCTCTCTCTGTCTTGGTTACTTTACGCTTATAGTAACTTCCCAATTCTTAGCCGTTTCGCAATGGTTTCAGAGTCGTTGTAATGTTTAAGTAATCCTGAAACTGCTCATTGGAATACACTGAAATATTCACACCTATTGGCTTGCGTAGCCCCAGTTCAAATAAATGGCCACATCGGCCTCCGCTACACATGACTTCCTTCTCTACATCACTCAGGAGCAAAAAGTTGATCATGTTTTGTGAATGAAGAGTACATATTCTGGTTTTTTTCAACATCAATTTTATGTCAGAACTGGAAACAAATCTCTCACCAGAAACATTTTGCTTAAATATTAACAATATTTTTAACTTTTTGAATGCGGGTTAGTTGGCGCCATTTTCCCAATTCATCCATTCATTAAATTATAAAGAAAAGTGGCAAAAAACATTTCACAAAACTGTTATAATATTTTCTGTTTGTTTGTTGTTTTTTTAATATACTGTACACATAATGTAGTTCAATTGCAGGGAACTCATGACTTACTTTAAATAAAAATTGTAGATGGTGACTATAACTCTTCTACATTGTTGTAATATATAAGTTAAACAAAGATAAACTTTTTAAACTTGACAGTTTGATACACTCTCAGCAATTAAAAACGTACCTACCACTTCCTTTCAATTTTGCTTTGGTATTAATCCTTATTAGATGGTATTTTTTTCTTTGTGGGAGCCATCTGACTTGGAGTCTCCGAAAACGATGCAACCTTTTGGCTTTTAGCCATTTCATTCTCCCATTTCTCTTATTGTACTTCCATGGACGTAGTTAACACGTGGTTTCTAGGCAAACATTGTATATTTCATAATTTTTCATGTGCCATTCTGTAAACCTTCCCAAGCTCTGGAGGTGATATTATATATTATTATGATATTGAGGCCTCTATTTATCCCAATGCTTTAGAGCGCGTTTGAATGGCGAAATATAATTCAGTGGGGGATGTTGGGTGTCCAAGACCTCCAATTGACTTTGGCCCAGTAAGCTGAAAATTAGCATTTAAAATACGCTAATTTATTTTCCAAATTAATTTCGACATATATCCCACGTTTTTTGCATTGCTCTCGAATATTAAGCTTTCTAGAGAAATGCAAAATAGAAAGCAAATAGATATGTAGCTACTTAAATACGGGATGTTGCTTTATTCAGTTTAAATTTTACTAAAATTTGCTGAACTGTATAATTTTTTTCAAGTTTTTTTCCTGAATCGTCTTTTATTTACAGTTTCATATAAACTGCGCGCCAAATAAATGGGAACACTTTGAAGGAGCTGAGTCATAAAGCTGAAATTTTGGCACGTTTCAAGTAGTAAATCATAACTACTAGAGTCCAGTAGTAAATCATATCAATTAAAAAAAAAAAAACTAGGAAGAAATTATCAATAAAATGTCACAATTTCTCGATTGTTTATACATTGTCTAACTCTGCGAAACATGCTCTGAATGAGATGATCAATGGGCATCTTGTGGCATCTCATCACAGGCTTGCTGCAGATGACGACAAAATGGCTGCAAGGAGTTTGCTGTTTGTGGTAAACGCCTGATGTAGCGACGCATCATATCCAACACATGTTCGATCAGGGTTAAAATTCGGAGAGCGAACAGGCCAGAAGAGATTTTTTACTTCCTCTTCGTGTATGAAGTACTGATAGATGTGGGCGATATGATTATCAGCGACTTTTTACATGCAATCAGTTGTTCTGTTAAGATTTCAGCTTTGTGACTGACCTTCGAGGTGTTGCAGTTTAATTTAAGGGTGTAAAAAAATATATTTTAAAGTATAATAATTGTCCTTTTACGAAAATAGAACATATTTGCCTACATAGCCTTTATGAACCAACAAATGGATCTATGTAGATGTTTTGTGAAGTGTATTTTCCCTATTACTAACTGCATTAGTTTACACTGCACCTCGCTAGTTGAACTTTCATTCCGTAAATGGAATATGCACGAGAGATGTATCTCCCGTTAATTAATTCTATTTTGCTGTTCCAGACAAATGGGCCTGCGGTATTTCCATCCGAACGCCCCGACATAAACTCCATTTATTCGTTAGTGAACCACGTGTACAAAACGTAAAGTGCGGATCTTTAATATTATGCAAGAACAAACGTGATATCATGCAATATTGTTCATTATATAGAGTTTTAAACAGTGCTGTGCCAATAAAATTATATGTCATCGTTTTAAATAATTAAGCGACAGGACTACTCAATGCGCTGAATCGACGACACAGTGTTCCCTAAACTGAACCATCTCATACAAATTAAGTAAAGCAAAAGATTAAGTAAATAACATACTTATACGCATATAACGTACCTATGATAATATTTATAAGTAAGTACATGAGAAAGTTCTGCACCAATTCTGCGATATCCTTTTTGTTATTGTTAAAAAGAGAATCCGATAAAGGGGTGTATGTAATATTTAGGTCTCCAACCGCAACAAACCTTAGTAACATTCCAATTTTGTTATAATCTCGTCTCGATTGGCGAAGTATTTCGCGTATATTAACAAGTGATAGTTAAATAATCATAATATACATGCATATAGTGTAGATTGTTAATGTATTTGTTCCCTTTTGTTGTTGGTGAAATCGTTGATTTTAATGGACAAACTTGAAACGCTTCGATACATATTCGATATACATACATATAAGTAAACCCGATATGCGATGAAAATTTGTTATTACTCTGCACTGTTAAGGGGATTTTGCTGTGCTTGTACTTGCATAAGCATATTAAAAAGAATATATCCGAAGCATATAAGACATGTAATATCCCTTAGGTAAACACAACTTGTTATCGTAGTAGGTTTTTTGCTTTTTCTATAACTTAGGCGTTAATAATATAATTAGTTATTTGTTATTTTTTTTTACGTATACACATTTTTTTTTCTTTATGTACCTACTCAACAATAGCTGTAACCAGATGTAATAATAATAATATTGTTTTCGCGTGTTGTTATTGAGCAATATTTATTGTTAAAAATGCGATGGGTATCATGATATTAAAGTGTAAGCTTATTACATACGAGAAATATTGTTGTTATTACTAAAGAAAAATGGAAGAGATCTACGTAAAACAATCCAATAATGTTAATATATTTTAAATAACATTGTATGTACAATACTTATGCAAAGTGAGTTGTTGAACATTTTAATTTTATAAAACTGTAAATTTTATTGAAAATAAAACTGTTGTTCACCCTATTAAGTATTTATTTATTTTTTAATACGATGTGATGAAATTGACAAAGAATTGGGTATTTCGATTAAAAACAAACCAAAGAAAAGCCCCGTGAACCTCTCCTAATTTCTACCTCCAATTTTAGCTACAAAGGAAGGAGGAAAAGTAAGTGACATTGACATGATGAAACTGCACATCTTATAATATGTGACATTATTGATAGATGACATTAGTACATTAGACCCAGTCTGAGACCATTTATAAGATAATTGCTAATTTATTTGGTATTAAATTTCAATTAATAGTTATTTGTATAACTATGCCAGAAACTGGAGTTTTGCGAGTATGAGTACGGTTTGTGGGACGAGGCGGTAGCCGAGGCCCATAAGTACGAATACTCGCAAAAGGGTTTCTGGCCATGTGATACACACTGTTTTTTGGGCTGACACAATTTTGAATTGAAAATAGAAAAGAAATTTTGACACTAGAGAGTAGACAGTACAAGTTGGCATACATGTTACATATCTTAGTATTTTGACGTTTCCGAGAATACATCTTTTTCTATAATTTTCCTTCTAGTTTAATATCTATTTATCAATAATAAGTACCATGAAGACACCAGTTCATCTTAGCATGGTTGAACAGTAGCTTAATGACAATTTATTACACATCTGTCAAGTGAATCTAGTGTGGCCAACCTTTAGTGACATTTTGCCTGCCTAAAACAAAAACAATAGTTTTCCTGCCGCTTTTAAGTACTGCAAAATGAGTGTTTCTGTACGGAAGCGCAAAAACTATTATTAAACACTTTTAAAACGACAGTAGCTTGACAGTTCTCAAAAACTATTTGACAGATTAGGCCTACTATCTATCATGTTACTCACAGGTATGTCTTTATTATTTTTAGACATTTAGTTAAAATTGGACTAGCTGGGAAAAAATAGCATTCAAACTATGTGAGGAAAGTGCTATTGCAGGCCTTGAGCAATTTATAAATATTTGCCCGTGGCCTGCAATAGAGCACTTTTCTCCCTTGGTTTGAAACATACTATTATTTCGTTTGTTATTGCTACTACATCTTATAAGTGAGAATTGTAGCCACATTTGTTGAAGACACTTGGCGTATCCGTATTAAATTTAGCAATATTAGTTATTAATAAAGTTAAATAACAACACGTTTTTATGTATAAATATTTACATTTACTATGCAATTGAGTCATAACGTGGTTATAGTGTCTTTCAAATAAAAGACAATCTTCATGTCGTGTTTATTTTGAATTATTTTATTTAATCTCCGCAGATATAAATTATAATGGTAGAATGTCTACAATACTTTATACTATTTGCATATTTTCACATTATAAACGTAAATAAGATAATATGACTTTCCACTGAATATAATGAAATGAATTTGTTTTAAGAGGTAAGTATTGCTGCAATTTTGAACAAGAAAACTAGCAAATCATAATTGGTCTTGGTATGAATACGTAACAATTTCCCTCACGGACTCAATGGTCTTTTTACAGCAATTGAACCAGAAGTGGAGCTACCTATGTAGGTAGAATAGAATAGAAATTTATTAACTAATGACTGCATGTAGTATGTAAGTTTCGTCAGTGCAATGTGATAAACAAAAATATAGAATATAATATATCAAAATATGGAACATGTTATGTGTCAAGGGCATGTATACATAAAAGATAATAGTAAATAACAAGAACATAAACAAGCAATTAATAATAATAATAATATCAATTTATTGGCATCACTTCAAAACATTCATATTGTGAAAGTAGCATAATTTCGGAACGAATAACCTCGAATAAACCTGGACATAATAAAATTGCATTAAATTGTTGCATTAAGATGAATTTTAATTTTCTAATTTGGAAGCATAGAACATTGATACGTTTGAAAAGCTCCGTAGAATGCTCAGTCCAATTACGTTTGGCATCCATGGTAATACCCAAAAATCTTGTTGAAGTTTTACATTCTAATGCTACATCGTTCAATTCAACCTGAATATTTGTAATGTTACTAGTAGATAAACTAAAAACCATGTAATTTGTTTTATTTATATTCATGTGTAATTTATTATATGCGAACCATTGATTTAGTTCTTTCAATAGAACATTTGCCCTATCTTGTATTGTTTGATAACTAGTTCCTGATATTATTGCAGACCGCATAGATGTGTAATGAACAATGAATAAAGTCTACAATATCGTCAATAAATATGATAAAAAGAATTGAGCCTAATATAGACCCTTGAGTAACTCCGATGTCTACAGACAGCAATGGGGAAGAAAAGTTTCGAAATTTACCGTCAGTGGACATATGTCTGACATTCACATATTGTTTGCGATTAGGTAGGTATGATTTGAACCTGGCTGCAATTCCACGAATATCATAATTTTCTAATTTATCTGTTAATATATCGTGGTCCACGCAATTGAACGCGCACGTCAAGTCGCAGAAGACTGCCATCTCCGCTGTCCAAGACGCAAACAATGTCATTAATGAAAGAATAAACGGCAGACATTATGGAGAGAGCTTTCCTGAAACCGTATTGGCGATCTGTTATTACTTTATTTTTAAATAGGTGGTTTTGTAGGCGACTTAACATGTCATATTTCAAATATTTTTGAAAAGGAAGAGTTCAAAGAAATTGGACGATAATTACAGCTACTTCCAAAGGAGACTCTTTTTTTATAAATTAGAGTAACCTTAGATATTTTTGAAATAGCGGAAAATACACCAGTTGTAAATGACAGATTCACCAGACTAGTCAAGGGTTTAACAATGAACAATGTTTCAAAAGAGTAATGTGGGTGCATCATCAGGGCCAGCGCTATATTTATTCTTCAATTGAGTTATAATATTTAGAAACTCGTTTGCACAACAGGGTACAATATACATACTACTTGATACGACAGCATTTGCGTTTAATGTATTCACTTGTGTTTTAGGAATATTCGCTACTATTTGTTGCGGCTTTGTGATGAAAAAATTATTAAAATGTTCAGCAATGGTGGAAGGCTTATTTACCCGGACATTTTCGATGATTAGGCTGATATTTTTATTATCTGTCTTGGTATCAGTATTTTTAGAATTTATAATGGACAAGACTACCCGACTAGGATTTACAGAACTAAAAATTTTGTTCGCGTTTCTTAATAAGGCCATGTGGCCATTTTGCATCCCTATCGACTGTACCAAGAATTAGATGGCGTTTTGCAAGTGAAACAAGACCCGCAGTTAGCTGCTCGATTGAATGATTTAATTATTTACCCATTTTATTTCATATTTTTTATTTGTACGGAAAACAGTCTGCCTCTCCATTCCCGCCTGAATAAATATATAATGGTGATCTTGACATCACACACGGAACTACCTCAGTCCGTACATTAGAGAAGTTAACGAAAACCCCATCCAATATCGCATCATCCCGCGTTGACTGATCAACAAGATTAAACATATTAAACATAGACATTACATCAGTCAGTTGTGTGTATCTATTATCAAAGATTTCAAAGTGTACATTAAAATCTCCCGTAAATATTAGAAGTGAATCATTTTAAAAAATAAAATTCAATAGATCCTGCACAATGTTAAGAAATTTTTTTAAATCCTCATTTGGTGATCGATAACAAGTAATCAATGCAATATCTACTCCGCTATCTGTCAGCCGTTTAACGCCATACACTTTCATATCTATTTCATGACAAAATCCGTCGAGACTCATGGAAACGCAAGACGATACGCCGACGTTTCAGGGACTGCCGACTTTTCGTGTCAAGACGTGTATATAATTATAATAAATTGAAGGTTGCTGTTATTTTTTTTTTTTTTGATTCATTAAATTATCGATACGGTAACATAAAGTGCACTTACATACTGCTGTGGTTAGACAACCCATTTATCACTGTGTTTTTCAAGTTGCATATTTTTGGTCATTTATTGGTTGTTTTCTTTGATTAAACAGCTGTTGTTCAATTTACCGAGGAATTTTCACAATTAGATTTTGTTTGGTATAAGTTTAGTTTAAGAGTTTATTGAATCATTCTTAATTTATTTAATGTTAAATTTTTTTAATTAATCCATTCATTCATTTGTCTATTGTTTGCTCGTGTTGATTTAATGCGGATTCTATTGAATATTGTCGTTATGTTATACGTCTGCGTTGTACGATTTTGAGAGAGGAATTTTTCTAAGAAAAACAGTTGTAGAGTTTTGTTATGGACTACCTTGTTCGACTATTGACGTGAGTAGACGTATTTTTGTATATCATTGTCGCCATTTTGTAATTCATTTGATATTGACATTTAATTCTATAAAAATTTAGTCAATCAAGGATTTCTTTTCGTAATAATTGTTAATGTATTGACGTGTACACGTAGTAGATATAAGATCAATTATTATTTTTTGTTTAGGAAGATATATTTTTAGTTTTTTTTTCTCATTATATTTTAAAGAGTTAATTTTTCGGTTATTCAATTTTGCTGTTTTTTTATTATCAATCCCTCGTTTGGGTGAGTAGAAGCATTGTTCTCGCTTAGTTTATTTGAATTTGAAACCACGTGGATTGAAATTGAAATATTTTGAATAATCTTCCTGAACGAACAAAATTTTTGCTTTGCATAGGAAATAGCATTGTCCTATTTTAATTTAGAGTCAAGTGCATTTTTAGTTTTTTTTTCTCTCATTATATTTTAAAGAGTTAATTTTTCGGTTATTCAATTTTGCAGTTTTTTTTATTATCAATCCCTCGTTTGGGTGAGTAGAAGCATTGTTCTCGCTTAGTTTATTTGAATTTGAGACCACGTGGATTGAAATTGAAATATTTTGAATAATCTTCCTGAGCAAACAAACCTTTTGCTTTCCATAGGAAATAGCATTGTCCTATTTTAATTTAGAGTCAAGTGCAGTTTTTATTTTAGGCCAGAACCTTCAGTTCACGGTTTTTTTCTGCACAATCTGTAATTTAACCCGTTGTTGAAATAAATTGATTGTTAATTTGCGTCTTTGGGTTAAAAATTCTGTTCTTTTATTTGATTTTAAACCTTTTAAATTTTTCGGGTAATTAAGAAAGTTTGATTTCATTCACTCACATTTTACTTTTCGTGGTTAGATTCAAGTTTTAATTCGCGAGGGTAACTCTGAGATTGATAGTTCTTTTGTTCAATTTAAAATTTTATCCGTTGAGCTAGCTAATTTTATTTTCATTTTCATTTTTAAAATCAGTTTTGCTTTTTTTATTTATTTAAATCGGTACACATCAATACGTATAATAATGTAATTTATCAAACGTTGAATAAATTTAAAAAAAAATATATTAAACATTATAAGAATTTTAACAGTATTCAGGCTGTTTACGCAATAATCGAATTATTATGGAAAACCAGTTAATTCCATCCAAAATATTTATGAAATGTGTAGGTACTCGTTTCTGATTTCTAGTCCACTGTGATTACAAGTACCGATGTAAAAAGATGCCGAGGCCACTTTTATAGTTTTATATTTAGAACTTATACTAACATTTGTCGAGCAAAGCATCAAACACGGCTCTGAAAGTAAAACTGCCATTTATGTAAATTATATGAAACATAACCTTAGATGAAAAGGAATAGAACCATCATGAGATTACGTTTCTAGCTACGCAAGTTGTACAAAAGTGGACCAAGGAAGTGGAAGCAATTCGTCAGCGTAAAACAACTAAAATAGTATTCTCATGAGGAGGAAATTAGTGATTTTAATGTACTAAAATTCTAAAGTGAAGAAATAAAGCAGTAAGGAAGTGAATTACCTCGGAGGCTTTCTTGACTCTGAGCTTATAATTAGCTTCTGCAGCTTCAAAGAATTAAAAGTAGGAGGACTTATACTATCATGAAGAGATAAAACATGGAGGATTATAGAGATTTAGACCAAATATGATGGATTGGACGCGCATCACGGCAGTCAGACCTTATCTCATTACTTATGCATTTCTAGTATGGTGAACAAAGGTGCAACAATACATTGAACTCGGGAAGATACAGAAGCTTGCGTGTTTACAATTATCAGGAGCAATTACCTCCCTCCTCTCCATTACGTTATAATGGAGGACGCAAGAAAGATGTATAGTTTAATACATAATGTTGGCCATTGGGTGGAAGATGATTTTTTGGGAATAGGTTCATGATTCCGTCGCATGTTCGTTGCAGAAATTTCAAGGTTGCAGTCATGCATCGTCGGACTTACTTGATGATGGAACTAATGTCACGCCTTTGCATTGAGGAACATAAATCAATGAAATGCCTTCTGGTATGAGGCGCAATCAATATTATTTTGTGAATTAAATTGGAGAGCACAATTCAAGGAAAAGGGATCGTCTTTTTCATATGTAGAACCAGAACCTATCGTAAGAGTTGTGCAAGACAAAAAACATTGGATCAATGCAACTAAGGAAGTTATGCGCGTATAAGAGTTTTGTTATAGGACCATCCCAGAATTAACTGGAGCAAACCATAATCGAACCCATGGGATTATTTCGATCGGCCAGTCAAAATATGTACAGGATAATACAAAGGGTACTAAGACGTTGTAATGTTTGATGAATTAATGAGAAGAAATAGAAGATGAAAACAAAAAGCCGAGAGTCTGCAGTGTTTCAGAAGATGGAATCTTAAAGGTGGCTCCTAAAAAGAGAGGCTACGATGAAATATTAACTCCTTATGGAAGTAGTTCTGATGATGCCTTTTTAGTAGGTCCTATTTCCCTCTTAACAACTTAAGAATTTGCCGATATAATCATTTTAGAAGAGTTTTCTAAATGATTTGGTACATTATCTTACGCTTCGAAAAATTTATTAGTATACGTGCACCAGCAAGTAATCTTATACGGTGGATCTTTGGAATAAAGTTATCTGTATGTTCTTTTTTCTATGTTTTCGAATTGTACTAATTCTGTATTACTCAAAATAGTTAAGCGAAGATTATTTCGGCGATTATTCAAAATTTAGACTCGGACATTTTCTTTTTATAACAAATCGAAATTTGAGAAGATTTCTGTCACGCTCTTCATACTCGCAAGATTTTTTTTATTCATAAATATCATTTTTAGAAAACTTACCTTGAGAGCATTAATTTGTAATCGACTCTTTTGCACAAGCAAAATCAGCTCAAATAATCTTATTCTTCTCGACAAAAAATATGGGGAGACAAGATTTATCAGCTTGGCTCTTGTTTCAATTTTTCGACAAATACACAATATATTTATCTTTCTCTAAATGATCTAAATACATAGCAATCAGATAAGAGCATGCTTTTTTTTAATCATAAAATAATTCTCTTATAGTCCCCATTTCTTATTTTACTTACGTTTTTTACTTAAGTCGTTGTTCTCAAAAAATAATTTGAGGCAATTTGCGTTATCCAAAAAATATTGAACGTGTAGCCTTTTCTAAACTACCAAAGAAAACTTATTTGGTTCCTTAAGAACCAAATAAGTTTAATTTTTATGTTTAAATACGATATAGTTTCGAGATATCTCGAAATTGACTCGTAAACGGTTAATATACCGACTTAATAATTACGTTCCACGTCTGCGAAATAAAAGTATTCTATTAGTAAAACTTCTTTATTAACTCAAATAAGTTAGGTCACAACTCTTTTTCAAATAACAATAACAGATGTCTGATTTACTACACATAGATCATCATCAATTGTGTATGTACATTTTACTCGAGTAATAATAATAATAATATTTATTGGCAGGGGAAATCTCTTAGACAATTCAAATATACATACACTACAAAACACATGAATAAAACTACCTAAAATTTAATTAACAATTGGCTATTTTATAAATGTTTCTTAAAATTGTTTCGGCTCTTATATATATATTAATATATTTTTTTTTCAATATATATATATACTTCAAATTTAATATTCCTTTTTTACTTTTTTTTTTATTTACTTTTGTTAAAAACACAAGTGCGACAGTGAATAAAACACCATTTGACTTTTTATTCATTAGATTATATTTTTTTTCCTTTATTTATGTAGGGTAAAACTCGAAGTATATCCACATCTATTATACAAGCCGTCCAGTCGTCATCTAGTAATACGAAACTGGATTACTAAACGAGAGATTACTCGAGGAAGTAGGGCTAATCGAGAGAGAGATAGGAGATACAGAGTAATTACAGTAGTAGTTTGGGCTGTCGAACATTTATTATTTTTTTTTGTTTATTTATTTAAAATGAGCTGGTTGCAAGCACGCATTTTTTTTTTTTATATTAGGCACTGCACGTTCCTATGTGTCGCAACCACCAAAACGGGGGACACGAAAGAACCTGGGGTTGCGCGGCGATTTTAGTGCAGGCGATTGCGTGGCGGAAGGGTCCACACTGGTGGGGCCAAGCGTCACAGTTTTTCCTTGGTTGGTACCCAGATTGTTGGGCCCGATTGCTGCGCGATGACTTCCTTCACTTGGCCGTAAATATCTTCGGGGGTGTCACCTTGAACGACAGCTGAAAAGATTTGAATAAAAACATTAGATGTTATTTGTTTTAAAGAATACAGTATCAAGGCGGGTAAGGATTTGAGTTCAAAGGAAATACCAAAAACATCAGCTCAATGCAACCAGGCAAATATCTTGAATAAGAGGAAGAAACAAAAAGATTGAAGAGCTAAGGGTCAGTACGAATAATCTTCGTGTACGAGCAGGTATGCATCATTAGTGAATCCTAAAATTCAGTACAAGTTCTCGAATATATTCCCAAACCAGATTGTATTTGAGAATTGACTAGCCTGACAGACGGTGCCGGATCTTGGATTTTTTCGAGGCGGGGCAAGAACTTAAAACTGCCGCCCTCACCCATCCGGCTTTAAGTTTTCCTGTTAAACCATTTCTTTTAATAAACTCTAGCATATTTAGGTTGGGTTTGAGATAAAAATACATTTTTAAACCACGAAATTCTTAGTCATAATTTTTTTTATTACGAGGGGAGGCCCAAAAGTTCGTGGAATGGAGGGGATGGAATGCGGATAGGTGCGCTCGCTATGTGTCATTCTGATTGGGGACTCATCATTAGTATATAGGTTAAGCTGCAGCCCTATTGCGTCAGTCGTTTACGAATAGTTGCCTGCTAAACAAGTCAATCCGGAAGAAAACTGAAACTATGGAGAAAATTGAACACCGTGCTGTAATAAAATTCCTTACCAAGCAAGGAAAGAACGCTCAAACCATATTGAATGAAATGGAAACCGTTTATGGGGAACAGTGCCCTAGTAAATCAATGATATATAACTGGCATGGTCTTTTTAAACAGGGCCGGAAATCGATTGAAGACGACCCCTGCTCAGGACGGCCAGTTGAGGCCACCACATCAAACATCGTCGAAAAAGTGGAAGAACTTGTACTGGAAGATACCCGTTTGAAGAAAAAACAATTATCTGTATTAGTTGGAGTATCAGATACCACCATTTTGCGTATCCTACATGACCACCTGGGGATGACAAAAGTCAGTGCAAGATGGGTACCGAGAATGCTCACGCCACTTCAGAAACAACAGCGCGCCGATGCGTCCGAACAATCTTTGGAGCTGTGTGGAGACGAACCTGCACACATTTTGGAGCGGATTGTTACCGGAGATGAAACATGGGTTCATCACTTTGAGCCTGAGTCCAAACAGGAGTCCATGCAATGGCATAAAAAGGGAACACCACCGCCAAAGAAATTCAAAGTGTCAGAATCGGCTGGAAAGTTGATGGCTACTGTTTTTTGGGATTGTGAAGGGATATTATTGATTGATTACAAAGAAAAAGGAAGGAGCATAACCGGAGAATATTACGCAGCGATATTAGGAAAATTAAAGGAGGCCATCAAGGAAAAACGTCAAGGAAAATTGACCAAGGGTGTGTTCTCTTGCAAGACAATGCGCCGGTTCACAAGAGTAGAGTTGCAATGGTTGCTCTGCACAAGCATGGCTTTCAATCAATAGTCCATCCACCCTACAGTCCAGACCTGGCCCTTAGTGATTTTTATTTGTTCCCCAATTTAAAAAAATACTTACGGGGAAGAAAATTTTCCGACGACAATGAGGTAAAGGAGGCAATTTTAGCCCATTTTGAGGCGAAAGATAAAAAATATTTTTATGATAATTTAGAAAAATTAATTCATAGATCTAATAAATGTATTGTGCTTAAGGGTGATTATATTGAAAAGGAAAAATAGATTTATTGCTTTATTTTATTTAAAACCCTTTCATTCCACGAACTTTTGGACCTCCCCTCGTATGTAGGTGAGATACAGGACATAAGTTATAGTAGGTATATACTTCAACACTATCGCCAACGCAAATCTATTTAAAAGACAATATGAAAATTAAAATTGAACTCTGCCAGTCTTTTGCTCTGCAAATAACTCAAGGTTTCCTCCACCTTAACTCTGGTGTTTAAGAGTTGGATTATGTTTGGCGAGCAGAGAAATCAAATTCAAAAAATTTTCTTCACTAGGAGTGGAATACTCTGTGATCCTTCCACTATGAGATAAAGATATGACAAAGATAGTTTGTCGAAAGATGCAACACAGCATTTATGACTATGTGCAGGATTTGTCTCTATTTTCCTTTTCCGATTGTATTAGACGCTCAATGTTGTAATCGAGGCTCTGACACGATTTCATTTGTTGTATTCGAATTTTCCACTAATGCATTCTTTGTGCATTTGAGATGCTTCGTGCTTAGTTAATCTCTCTGAAGCTTTTTTCTTCAATTAATGAACCCTGTAGTACACAACGCTGATATAGCGGAAGGAGCATCTTTCTGGTAAATTTTACAAAGGATACAAATTACATTTTTGCTCTTAGAAGCCAAAATATTTCAATCCTTTCATTAAAGGCCAATATTCTGTGCCACACAGATGACGTCAAATGCCTGCCATCGCTTTCAGCAGACGTAAAATCTACATTTTCTGGAGATTTTCGGTCAACAGAATAGCATGGCTGCTTAAGAATGATCATTGCTGATCGGTCATTTGTTCTGTTACTGGCCTATTGTCTGGATCCGACGAGCCAATAATTTTCAAGTTTTCATCTTTCAACTGTCGGCAAAGAAGAGTAAACACTGAAACTAACGCACCACACAGGTAAGCAAGGTACAAGAAACTAATAACAACACAAGAATAAAACTGTTGAGTTTTTTTATACATACATTAATGCACTACCGTTTTTTTCTATAAGTTTTCATTAAACTAAACTTTTATACAAACAACTATTCAAAAGCCCTTACACATAAAGTACTTTATCCAAGCCACTGGCTTAGATTCAGTACTAGTATTAAATACAAATAAAATACAACGGAGAATTTAAATGCGTAAGCAAATAAAAACAATGCAGAAACTATCTCTCTAAGGCTTAACCGACCCACTGTTCCGAAAAAGATAATAATCTTTTCTCATTACCCTGACTTAGTGTCGGCAAACATACTTCTCACATGGTTGCATCCCTTACATAAACAATATCTTTGTATGATCACAGTTGACACTCTTGCGTCTCTATAGGTATCGATAACCATGTTCTGGTGCTGAGTGATGCAAACAATTCCAGACATGAGAATGAGAACGTCCCACAAAAGGTTGTGCAAGTAATATATTTTCATATTAATCCAAATGCATTAGGTAAAAATGATTTGTATATGTCAAAACTTCAAGTGCTAACAGAATCATTAACTTCTTATATTGTCATACACCTTAGATATTTGCACAACGACGTCAGCCCTATTAATAATCATTAATTCTGTCAAATGCGATTTATTTGACTTTGTTGCTCTCTGAAATTGACGTCCGGGGCAGGGGCCCCGGCTTGCCCCCCTCTAGATCCGGCTCTGCTGACAAACAAGTCTTTGCTGTGGGTGTCCGGACATTTGGCAATCGAATGAAACGAAAAAGCCGATGAGTTAGCAACGAAGGGATCGTTGGCTTTATATATAAGCCCAGAACCTGTTCTAAGAGTGCGCAGCACGAGAGCAGGTAAGAAGCTGGGTAAAAGAAAAACTGGCACAAAACAACACTGGCATAAAACAACCAGGCAAATTTATGAAGAAGAATTACTCCAGCTAAGTAGGAATCATCTTCGCATCGTAACAGGTCTTTGCACACTGGAAGGACACCTACAGAAAACTGGGAGCAATACTGGAGATACGAACTGCAGATTGTGTAATGGAATGACAGAGAATACTTATCACATTCTGTACAAATGCAAGGCTCTGGACGCAAAAGGGCAATTTTTGGCAAGCCAAAAATCAACCCAGAGGAAATACTTCGATCAACCCAGACGCTTGTACAGATTAATGCAAGGTATTAGCATATTGGAATAGCTTATATAATTTAAAAGGAAAAGGAAATGAGAAACCAAATACAAAAAGCCAAGAGGCTGCAGTGTTTCCGGAGACTTAAGGTCATACGGCTTTCACAATAAAAAAAAAGCAGGTATGGATATACCCAGCAGGCTGTGTAGTAGAATGAAAGAGATGGTAGAGTGAGTATGAAGCTCTAGACGTAAAACGACAGGTATTTCTTGGCAAGCTAAAAATTGTAATAGAATTACAAACAAAATCTAGATATGTTTGGTTTTAGACTGTGGAAAAAAATTCTTAGAACTTTTTCTGATAGAATGATTCTCATGATGTCTTCTCCAAGATTTTTCGGCACATTGAAGTACTCGAGGTATTTAATGCCGGAAAATAAAAAATAAATGAGTAAAAGATATTGTTTTCTTTTAAGAAAATAATATGAAAGAATGAACCACAGTTTGATATATAGTTACATACTTTTAACCGTGTTTGTATACTATCGCAACTAAAATATTCGTATATTAATTACTGGCATTGTACTAAACTACGCTATTACACAGCATGAAATATATTACATCATTCGAAATGGTCGTTCAAACTTTTACGTGCCTTTTCGAAGTTTCTTATTTAATTACACATCTAATAAATCTCGATATGGGTTAAATTATGTATGCGCTTCTACAAAATGTTATTGTTAAAAGTATTGCCCTATAAATGCACATTCTCGGGCAATTCATGGTCTATGTGCAAAAAAGTTACAAAGTGTCCACTGCAAATCCAAATACACTGCACGTTAAATAAATAATAAATCAAAATATAAATCTCTAGTTCTTCGTCTTCTGCACCAAAGTTGTTCGTAGCATGCGCACTCTTCTGAAGATTTAATAGAAGAATTAATGACATTTTATTTAAAAAAAATATATCTAAAATGTTATTATTGGTATTGAAGTTATCTGATAATATTTTATTATATGCATTGTTATGTCCAAAATTAGTTAATGTATACATTGGTGTATTACTCTTGAATCTAATATTTCTCTTCTCTTGTAATATTTTGAACTTCGTTCTGTTATCTTGATTTGTGTTGTTTTAAATTTTAATTAACTTTTAATTAATTTTTAACATTTTAACCTTTTCCATCTTTTAATTTTTTATAGTTTGTGCCTCTTGATAACCTTAACATGGCTCTGAAGATGGCTCGTTAGCCGAAACTAGTAAGCCGATACTTTTTATTTACATGTGATTAAGTAATAGCCCAATATTTCATCATCCTTTATTTTGCTATTTGATGTAGTAGAGTGTAGAGGATTAATCACACACAAAACACACGGTATCTGAAATTTTACCTGTAAAATATTCCCCAAATTCCTGTTCCATTTTCAAAGCCCTCTCATAGGTTTTCTTAGCCTGTTCTTCCGTCATTCTCTTGTTCATCTCCCTGGAACATATTTAATTCAAAAATATAGCTCAAAGTTCGAGTAGCGTAAGTTAAACTTACATTATTGATTCTACTGATTTCGGTTTTATAAATATGGCTATCGGATACAGCTGGGCGACTTGTAGTCGTTTGATTGCATTGCCGCTGACATCTAATATGCAATGTTTCCCCTAAAGATAAACGAATATTTACATAACTATCACTTCATTCCTTATGTGTAAAATATACCTTGTCCGCTACTTCTCTAACTGAAGCTACTGAGGTACCGTATAGGTTGTCATTGTATTGTCCAGCTTCTATGAAGAGGTGGTTTTGAATATCCTTTTCCATCTGTTCTCTTGACGCTACGAAATGGTAATCCCTACCGTCTACTTCATATTCCCTTTTAGGTCTCGTCGTATCTGAAAATCAAACAAAGTTGATCAATGCTTCATCGCTTATAAGTAATCTGTGGCGGTTTCAAACCAGACAAGAAATAGATTAACTTACGTGGGACGCAGCTCCCGAATTTGTCCGGAAATTCCGAAATCAGGTCGTCGTTAATTCGATCCTTGAGCGGACCTAAGACTATTACAGGCCTCGTATAATTAATCTGCATCTGCTGAACCGGTTCGTAGGACAGAACGTTCTCTTCGTTACCTGAAAGGACGACAATAGTTTTAGCCAAATCCGATTGTGGTCGGATTCGATCGTGATCTTTTTAGTTGTCCTCCTCGCATCAAAATGGACTTGGACGAAACGTACTAAATAAATACGAAACAGGGGAAAAATTTTAATGGTATCGCTACGCAAGTTTCGCTAGTTCAAGTATAAGCCAATTCCAAACAGAAAGATTACTTTTTCCTCAACTACGTTAGGCTTGGACAATGAAAACAATAAAAAAAAGACACAAGTACACACACAATTTCACCTATCTATGCAATTACTTATCGTGTTGGATGTGTCCTTCTCATGTATTGTAAAATCCTGCCATATACAATGTAGAAGCCGTACCGCTCCTGTACAGTTGTTAGTAAATTGGTTTAATACTAGCAAAATTAGTGAGCAAAAAATAGCGTTAGGTATGAATCAATAATGTTATGAAGACTTTTTAGTTTAATTTCATTTCTATTCGTTAACTTTACTAAAGTCAGTGTGTTTCAGAAAAGGACGTATTCAGAATTATGATTTTGAATACAATAAAAAGTCGGAAATTGCGATTATGAATATAACTACCAATACTACCATATTCACATATCTTTTTCACTAAAAATCACAGATTTATATGATTTTTTACTGGAATTTGTTAATATTAATGTTAATCGCCCCACTGTGGTCACAATCGCTTCTCTCTATCTCCTCATGGTTTCTCCATGCTAAACACTTACTGATTAATATAGTTGAGATAGCATATAAAGAGAAAGGATAAGAATTGAACAAAATAGTAAACAGAATTAGACGGGGTACAAAGTACCAACGATGATTTCCAAAATAAAGTTCAAAGACGCAAAAATAAATGTGGTAAAATATGTAATTCTATCCAGCATTCAATGGTGATCGTGTTCAGCATGGAAAAAGCATGAAATTCATTCTTGTTTAGAATAAAAAAAATTAGGCACGATTTTGACCATTGTGGCGCCATTAACATGTTCCAAAATCCAGTGAAAATCATAAAAAAAACATGTGATTTTCAGTGAAAATTAAATTTGTGATTTATACATACATACATATTTGTAACTCTATTCAAAATCATATTTATGAATATGAATACGCCCATCTTTGCTGTGTTTATCGTGGGCAATTAGCATCCACATATTTAAATCAATTTTCTGGAAGTTTGTAGTGAATCTGCAAAGGAGCTGATATACTGATTAAACCATATAATTCTTATCATTGCAAAATTTGAGTTTTTGGTGCGCCCCTACTGTTTCAACCTGAAATTTCCAAACTCTTGAACAATATTAAGAATAAGGCGTCTGAAACTACCATTAGATGGACGACGGATCAACAGTAAGTGATGAAATATTCTTGAAACTAGTAAACAAAACGGTAAATGATACAAACCACGTGCCAAAAAATTGCAACATATCAACATATTGATAATTTTTTGTTGATTGTTGGTATTTCCTGTTTCAATTGTTACGGTTCACCTACTACTGAAAACTAGTAATAATTTACTTCTTGAAACTTGAAATTTCAGCTTTGTGACTCAGTTCCTTCAAGGTGTTGTAATTTTTTGGCACGCAGTTTAGTTTGAAGAAGGTGTGAGAAATTTTATGACACCATGAAATATAAGGAATACTGTGGAAAATCCCTGGAGAAAGTAGCGTTTAAAAAAGTAGGCAAAGGAATACATACAGAAGTAATTGGATGGATGCTAAGGCACTTCCAGGAACGTTCTTTTCGTCAGTATTTTTTTGCGTAATTAAAATTGGCTTAGCCGTTCCAATAATAAGAATTTATTACCTTCTGTATAATTCTAAGTAGCAAAGATCCCGTTCTCTAGAATGTAAATGTGAAGCAACTACAGAAATCGGACATAGTTATTATATTGATATTAAAGAGACGAACGTATTTTGAGCGTATTTGAATCAAGAAAAGATGAAACTAATGGGGGTTTTAATGTTATAAGACTTCCATAAAGATTAGGTAATTTTTCATGTTAAAGGTATAAATCCCTCAAAAACAGAAAATATTTAAATTGTCTGCATTTATACGAATTCTTATCGATTATTTAGGAATCAAGGATTTAAATTAAAAGAAAGAAAAAGGGTGATCCAGTTCATTACGGATGCCAGGAAAACCGTCATAAACCATTTTTTTTTTACTTTCTACTTTTTTTTTAATAACGCAATATATTAGTCTGCGCTGAAAAAAAAACATCATTTTATCTAATAATTTCTGAGAAGAACCTTAATATTGAATTGCAGAAGAACCGCTTCCCATTTTCCGATTTAAAGGTCTTTCGCTTATCATATTTTGATCATAATTACGCCTGATTTCACCACTATAGCCAATATTCTATCGTGTAAACGACAAACTCAGTACATTTCTATGGATTTCATCTCGATATCTGTTGGTTTGTTCCAATGACGCTCTGTTAGAATTATCGTTACAATTCCTTCGTAAATTCAAAATTACTCCGGAATTGTCATTAGGAGAAGTGTGGATGGTTTCGAGAGAGGTAGCTTCATTCGAAAAAGCTTTTCTAATGAATCTTCTTCCAATGCGATAAATATTGGTATAAATATCTGAGGCATGAAAAAAATTGATATAGAATAATGAAAGTTGTAAGGCCAGTCTTCGGGGGCTTGTTAATCTGAAAAACATCTTGCACCGAAACGAAAGTTTGAACAATACGATACAGGAAGTAATATATATATATAAAAAAAACGTTTTCATTATATTCAGCAGTTTTGGAGCTTAGAAAAAGTATGAGAGCAGCATCATTAATGTTCGGATTTTCAGAAGAATTATTCTAGGTATTTATCGAATATGGAATAGATAACCTTTTACATAAAATGGAGCACCTGTCTAAAGGTGCAAATGTCTAGTAACTACAGTTTTTAATAGTGTACATTGTCCCTGTTTTGTTTTAGTATAGTTTCACGATTGGTGGTGATTCATTACTTTCAATATTTCTAATATACAGTAATACATTTATTTCGAAAGCTCTAGAGGCAAAGAAAAGAAGAAACCTAGGCGGCGTTAGACTGTTTGGGCAGGAGTTACAATTAACCTAGGAAGTAAAGTATCTGGGTGTTACCCTCGATGCGAAACTGAGCTGGAAAAATCACTTAGTCAAAACAACGACCAGGCTACGCAACTATCTGCGCTGCAGGAGGAGTTGCTGGCAAAAACCTGGGAATTTAAAGCGAGGTTGATCCATTGGCTATATACTGCCGTGATAAGACCAGCAATAACATACGGGGCAGTAGTCTGGTGGAGGAGGACAGAAGTGTTGAAGAAACTGCTAACCGCTGTCCAGAGACAGGCATTGCTGGGTATGACTGGTGCAATTAACAGCACAGGGACCACTTCTTTGGAGACCATTATGGGCCTCCGCTGGAGCTTTATGTGAGAGCGAAGGCAATGAATGCGATCCTCAGAAACCCAAAAACCTGTGGCATCCCAACTTCAGGGTGGGAGGGCATACTTATACTACGGGCAAAATGCTGCACGGGCCATTACTGCAAATGTCCACGGACAGTATGGCACCCGAAATTATCTTCACTGAAAAGGTGAAAATCTCCATACCCAATAGACCAGACACGCAGTGAGATCACTGCTAATGAAAACTGGTTCACGCACGGATCCAAATCCAGCCAGGGCACAGGATCCGGTATTTGTGGGCCCGTTCCTAATCAAAGGATATCTATAAGCCTGGGGAGACATACAACGGTCTTCCAGGCAGAGGTATCCGCCCTTGTGCAGCCTGTGCAGAAATGATTGCAAAAGGGGATACATGGGGAGGAAAATTAATATAATAACTGACAGCCAGGCTGTCATTTAGGCAGTCTCGAACCCCGTAACTAGGTCAAAACTAGTTAGAGACTGCAAACAATCCCTCAATGCACTGGCACGAGACTACACGGTGTCTCTGATTTGGGTGCCGGGACATGAGGATATAAAGGGCAACGCAATAGCCGATGAACTAGCCAAGGAGGGCTCTAAGAGACACTTCATGGGTCCAGAGCCCGTATGTGGTATTACTAAGGATTCCGCAAGAAAGGAGATCTGGACCTGGTTAGATATAGAAAGTACAAAGAAATGGAGGTCGACTGAAGGTCAACTCCATACCAAAACGCTGATAGGGGAGGAGGATGTTAGTTTCTCTGATAACCTACTCAGGCGTAGTAAGAAAGAAGTTAAAACAATTACTGGGTTGGTAACTGGACACTGTCCCCTGAAAAAGCATCTGTACAACACAGGCCGGGTAAGCGAATCGTGGTGTAGAAGATGCGAACTACAGGAGGAAACTAGTTTACGAGTAATCTGCACATGTGAGGAACTGAAGGTGATCAAGCAGAAATATTTCGGGAGAGATCTATTGGACCCCTCGAAGGTTCTCAAGTTCCCACTGGGCAAGATATCTGGCTTTATAGAGAACACCAAGCTGCTCGAGTGGAAATAAGAGAATTAATAGGGATGGTACAATGAGCACCTAGCTGAAGT
Source organism: Protaetia brevitarsis (assembly GCA_004143645.1). Taxonomy (NCBI): domain Eukaryota; kingdom Metazoa; phylum Arthropoda; class Insecta; order Coleoptera; family Scarabaeidae; genus Protaetia; species Protaetia brevitarsis. The sequence continues at coordinate 642,074 of RXPK01000052.1, read as the reverse complement.
GTCCGGACATTAAGTGCCCACCCTAACTTTAATGAATGAATGAATGAACGGGGTATAAATGTAAGATTAGTTATAACTGAAAAAAAAAAAATGGTTTGTCTATGGTATTTTTCTTGAATAGCTCACAAAAACGCATCAGTAGCAGTTACGCAGTTAGTAATACGTAGGGGTAACTAGGAACATCTAAGAATCTTTATGTTTTATAGAGAGGGAGAGGGAAAGAGAGAGAGAGAAAGATCTTTTAAAAAACACAGCGATAATTAATTGGAAAGAAATAATCATAGACAGAAGAAGATCAGAGAAAAAATATTAAACTGTATAATTATTGCGAGAGGCATACTTATTGCATTTAGTCAGCTCTAAATAATCATGAGCTTTTGTACATCAGTTATTTCTTGTTTGATTCCGTTATAAATTTAACATTTTTTATAATATATCGTAAATTAATCATGCAGGTAAAGTGTAGTAATAATTCCGTGGTTCTAAAATCTTCTGTGACAATCCTAAACCTACAATTACAAAAAAAAAAATATGTAACAAAGGTAAAATGTATCTAGTACCAAGAGTGTGGTTGTTTTCAGTAATTGCATTTCTAAGTGAAACGTTACATAGAGTCACATTTAGGGAGCGGTTCGTTTTTTTTTTGCGCCCGTTCCCTAAAAGAATTAAAACTTATATACAATTCGCACCCTAGAAAAAGAAGCGGCTGTAAGAACATCAGACGAGAAAATAATCGTTAGGAAATCAAAATGAAAACGGAACTGAAACTCTTGCTAACTGGCAAAATAACGTCGTAAAGTTTTGTATAATATAAAGTGAACGCAAACGTCGTAACGAAAGACCTTTTTTTTCAAATAGGAAAATAAATAACACACTCACAACACCTACTTACTTATAAACTCAAAGTACGACTAGTCTATGTTAATGCAGAACCTCTAATTGTTATGATCTGGCGATATATGCACATTCGCTATGCGAATAATACGCAAAACTATATATTAATGATATAACTAAAAAAAACGGCGGTGTTTCTAATATTTCCCCAAGTGGATATCGGAACGAGAACTGCAACGCTTGCGTCAAAAGTGTATCATCCTTGAATTGAAAGATAACTGCACCAAGACCATGACAATTGGAAATACATAATATATATTGCAAGTAAAGTTATTCCAGCATCCTGTAGCTTTTATGAACAGAGGTACGTGAATATAGAACCCGTCTACTATGCTTATAACTAAAAATGGGTGATCATCATTTTATTTTATTAAACTTTAAACAATTTTTGGAAATTTTAATTTTGAAATCATTTTCAAATTTCTTCCTAGTATAACAATTGTTTAAGTAAGTCCAGAATAGTTTAGTTTAAATTTTGTTAAATAAACTTTTGCGAGGTTTCCTTCCGGGTTGTGAAAGTATAGCTTTTAAAACACAGTAACGTGTTACAATTCATGACAACATTTTTTTCCCAGTTTCTGATAAAGTAGAAACACATTTTAGTGCGCCTTGAGTATACACTATATTTTTTTCTAAAAAATTGCAGAAATTGTGATTTTTTTAGAAAATTTAGAACGTTAATAGGAAAGAAAAATAATAATTTCATATTATACCTTATAGTAACTTTTAAAAGAAATGTTATTTAAAAAAAATCGAATTGAACAGAACACAGCGAAAAAATAATCACTAAGAATTTGCACAAATATTTTTAATTTTATTATTGGCACAATTTCACCCTGATTAACTCAGCTGATCAATTTGCAGTCTCACCCTCTGCATATGGTTTATGGTTTAAGGGTATTCGAACACTTGGAAGATTGAAAAATGCATTTCTTGCTTGGTTATTTTATAATTAGAATACGGGCAATCCTACAACACGTCCATTCACTAATTTCGTTGTCTAGGAGGTGAATAGATTACAGGTATTCGGCAAAATTCAAATACAAGCAGATGCATGAAAATCATTGCATTCTAAAAGACTTCCTCGGCATATCACTTTGCCGTTTACCATGCCAATTTTAACCAGAACACTGATTTAGAAAAAATGATACCAATTTTAAGACGATTGGATTAGCCTTCCAAATTATCAAAGAGCAATTAGGAGCCATAGAAAAGTGTCCAAATCCCAATAAGTTGTGTCAAAAATGGCACGAAACGGGGACCATTTGATATATTTTGTTCGTGAGAAATATAAGGAATATTATGCTATAGTATAATATATCAGGCCAAAATTATATACATATCGTCATAACTTATTTTCTATAAAATAGGCATTAAATGTTTCTTCACACACTTTACAAAATTGCAGAGGACATTATAAAAGGTGATGTTTCTTCTTTTTCTAAAAGTGCCAGCCAAGCCAAAATCCTTTCGAATATTCTGATTCACTATCCTGGAAGTTCACGTATCTACAACTGTTTGTGTGTGCAAATTCATTAAACTTTTTGATTTTATTTTTATACTCCTTGATTTACTCCTTGCTTACATAGGACTAGATTATTTTGAATTTCTTGGTAACTCTGCTCTGTATTTGCCAAAATAATCCAACATTACTCTCCAAAGCATTATTCCACGTTTTGAAGCATTTTTCGGACTCTTTGACAAGATATCTGTTAACTACTAAGTTGTTAACCATCTTCTACTAGTGTGTGTATAGTGTATATACTTCTGTATCATTTTTACCCTTACTTTTGAAGTAGTACAGTGTGTCATTACATATTTACTTGTTCCTATATAATTTTCTCTAGTTTACTAAAGATATTTTAATCCTTTAAAGTCATTGAGTAATGCTGGTGTGTTAATGAACAAAAATCACTCAATACGTTTCGGAATTTGTTTTATTCCTACTTCAGTTTTTTACAATAGCCTTTGGTTTTGCCAGAGGAATATTTTGCCAAGTTTTGAACTTTTTATATCATTGTTACATGTGAATTTAGTAATTTAAAGTATAAATTGACATGTACCTATGGTATTCAAAGTTCCATATTTAAAAGAAAAAAATGTTTCTGTCGCAAAATCAAAGGCTGTTGGAAAAAACTGAAGAAGGAAAGGAAACTCCTAATTATTTCATTTCCTTGTTAAATAAAAAATTAATTCCGATTTTTATGCCTTCATTTCATAATGTCCTGGTAGAACAGTAAAGTCCACTTAGTACTTGATAATACATAGCTCGTTGTTCTCTAACTACGTCACTATCAAAAACAGATGCTGAACCAAATCAGGGGCTTACTCTGACACAACATACAAGACAAATGAAATTTTCTGCAATTTTTTAGTGATCCTATCCATTTATATTGTAATTTATTTCTACTAAAGATGGACGTATCATTCAGTGAGATTACATTTTCAATGCAATATTGCGCTGAGACTCAATGAAATCTCCCAATTTATCAAAAGATGTTTAATGCTTTATAAGACATTAGTAATTATATTTGCTGCTAAGCGTCGAGTAGTTATCTTCTATATATATCGGATGACGTTAGAACATGTAAAAAAATCCACTCTGTAACAGTTTTAATTAAATTATGAAATTATTGTTGAACTTTGGCAAATTTTCAAATGAGAAAAGGATCAAAGTATGAAATGCAACAAAAACACTTAAACGTTGCGATTTTATTGTGGAAATTAATAGTGCACATTTAATTTTCCTTGTAATTGAAGCAAAAAGTTGTCATTATTGCAGCTTATGCAATTTTTTTTTGGCGAATTTGATAGAATCTGGGTGAGATGATCATTCTATCTTTAAAAAGAAAGGTTTATCTGGTTTATGTTTTGCACGTACTTCTAATCTAAATACACTACATTACACATTAACTAACACTTGTTTTCTTTGCAGAGTTTATGTTGAGCATGTATTTTCAGCTCTTGAATTGCAAATTTCTGGAACAAGCGAAAATAGGAATAATTAAAAACGTTGATCATACATAGAAAATATTTGCAATTGTCAAGGTCATAACGCCTCTAATAAATTAAATGGCAATAATTTGAACATTTGAAGAATTGTGTTATAGTAGTAAACAGCAAAAAATACGCAGAAATTAAAAGTATCCTAGCAAATGTTGGAATAAGCTAAGACTCCTATGTTCAATAATACTTTTATAAGTTTTAAAATTAGAAAATTTGAGCAATTTTGAAGAAATCATTGTTCTGTGTTAGTTTTCTGAAATATTCTACTCTAAATCTATTCTAATTTTTTAAGTTAACGTGGTCGTTTATTTACAAATACTTGTTCGAAGTTTACTTTAACACAGCATTCTAATTCTTTATGTTAAAACAGTAGTTTAAGGGATGTAGTATTTTTTAATACGCGCTCGAGCTGAAGATTACTAATCTTGTAATCTAAACTATAAATTCATTTAGAACTATAAAGGGACTGGTTAAGAACATTTTCCTTTTTTGAGGTTGACCTAACTTTTTCCACAAACCAATTCAAACACAAACATCGCTCGAATTTAACGTTCCACAAGTAACACAAAATATTATCGACTACGTTAGCGAAACCACGTCGTTATAATAAAAAGTTTTACAACCACTTTAAATTACTGCATTCGCCATCATTGTGGAATCTCCTACACTAATAACTGGTAAACCTCATTTAGTTTGCCAAGTTAAACAACGTGCAAAGTTTACATTCAAGAGAAATAACAAGGAACAATACTCTTCCGTTCTGTTTACGTTAAGTTTGGCAAATTCGACTGTTACAGTTCTCATTTCGGGAAATCGTTACATTACGGTATCCATGTGGCGACGGAGTGTACAGATGTAGTCTGCGGAAAAGCTATATTGCGCTTACAAAAGGAAATGTACCAGAATGGAAATTAAAAAGAAACAAATATATTGCTAAAAATCCACAATCAAAATGTGTGAGCAGATCGGTCAATAAAAAAAATGTCGAGGTGCGGTGATTTTTAATAATAGCTCAAGCATTATGAAACGTAAGAAATGCAATTGTTGTAGCAGGCGATCGACGCATGATATGAATGATTTGGCGGATGTGTTTTTCAGAGAACAACCTTGCTGCTCAATCAAATATACCAATATATTATAAATTGTTTTCCATTAGAGCAATTTATAGCTGGACTTAATGTATCAATTTGGAATAAAATTTTAGTGGTATATAATGTACTGTACGTTCTTTAAACGCTATTACATATTGTAATTGTAAATGATTGAAATGATAAAAAAAATTGTCAACTTAGATACGTGATGTTTCTTATCAGTGGCGTGCCAAAGCAGCGCTTTATACTGCAGTAATAATTAATGAAAAATATGTCAGTGCTAACGAGCCGCGCACAATGCTGACAGATGATTGCTATTCCAGCATTGTAGCTATTTAGAACATTTAAAGCATCCTAAAATATAGAGCGGGAACTTCAAATCATCGCTAGTCATTTAAAATCACTCTGTATATTTACTTATTTATATTTTTTAACCTTTGGTTATAATTATTAAAAACTCGTTCATTATTGAAATTGCTTCCTCTTTCGTACGAATAATTTCATGTTTATGCACAAACTACATATCCAAAGCTCATAAAACCTAAAATTTAAAACTTGTTAATACCAAATCCCTCATCAAATCTTATTTCAAGAGAGGTCCTTCCTTAGTAATACCTTTTTCCCATCGCACAAGTAGTTTTTTAATCCCATTTTCTAAGAATGGCTTCAGGCGAGTATCCAACCAATTGCGCACAAACTGTTCAACCTGTTGACCGTTCGGAAAATGCTCTCTTCTAAGTGCCTCCAGAGAAGTCCAAACGTATGAAATTCACATGGTGAAAGGTCAGGGCGGTAGGGGGGATGGTCAGGTTTAGTCCAGCGCATTTCAGCCAATTTTTGTTGCTAGGGCTGCAGTGTGGTGTCTTGCATTGTCCTGCAGGGGATAAGTTGTTTTGAATGGGCTGATGGCGCCTTTTTGACCGATATGCAGCTCAACCCTGGTCAATAAGGTCACAGTAGAAAGTCAACGAGTACTCACACTCGTTGATTTTCTTCATGGTCGTCGAACAATAAGTGCCGCCTATTACTGTGACCTTCTTGACCAGATCCGAGCTGTATATCGGCCAAAAAGCCGTCGTCACCACATCCGAGATGTCCTGCTCTTGAAGGATAATGTAAGACCCCACATTGCAGTCCTAACAACACAAAAATTGCCTGAAATGCGCTGAACTACTCTCCCTACAGCCCTGTTCTTTCACCATGTGATTTTCATATGTTTGGTCCTCTCAATGAAGCACTTGGAGGAGAGCGTTTGCGATCAACAGGTTGAACACTTTGTGTGCATTTGGTTGGATACCCGTCTGAAGTCATTCTTGGAAAACGGGCTTAAAAAATTACCTGTTCCATGAAAAAAAAAAAAAGCAATATTGAGGAACTATAATATAGGACAATAACTATAAAGTGTTTTCTGCTTAGATTAAAAATAAATTTTATTTTGCAAAAGACTCGTTTAAATTTCAATCACTCGTGTATGTTAAATATATTATTATTGTTAAATCATACATTTTTGCTTTTTGCAGGTGTAGGCAGTTCTGAAGAAAGATGGGAAATATAACTTCGTGATTATTTATTATACATTTATTGATTAACAGAGGCGGACCCTTCTTCAATTGAAATTCGATTTTTAGTTGGTAGCTTGATGGTTTGCTATGTTTGTTAGTCTTTTTATGGTAAACAAAGCAGAAGGCAGTCTAGTTCCAATATATTTACTTAACGGACGATGTCATTTGGGACTTTGGTCTATGGTGATAAAAAAAACTTGACTGATTTATTGCCCCGAGAACAAAAACAAAAAAGTCCAACATCTTGGACTTTTTTTTTTCAATTTACTTCAAGTTTATTGGCGGCAAATCAGTTGTTAGCTTCACCAGTTCTTTCCTTGCTTTCTTCCCTTCTTGTTAGACACTCTTACAAAAAACGATGTGTCGTCCGCGTACAGACACATCTCAACGTTTTTCACAACAGAAGGAAGGCCATTTATGCAGATGATAAAAAAGTATTCCATTGTTCACGTGTTTAAGTTTGGATCTCTCTATCTTCCATTCCGTTATCTGCATTCTATCTGCTAAGAGACTTCCCTCTCACCCCATTGTCAATTTATTCAACAGCATGATTGATGCCAAATGGCTTTGACAGACGCACCGTCAACAAACGCCTCATAAATGGTATTTAGAATTTGAACCATTCTGCTATTTGGAGAGAATAGAAGAAGAAATCAGAATAAGACAAGAATCAATTTGATAAGTAAAAACCAAACATCACAGGCCGTAAAAGAAAGAAGAAAAACAAAAGCCTAAGGGCGGCAGTCCTCTATAACCTTGGATAGCTTGGTACTGCCTTCGTTGTACTTTTCAATTTTGATGTATAAGCAATAATCTGTTTTTTTTTTCTTTTCATCATTTTTCAAACTTTAGAGGCATAAAAATGATGAAAAGAAAAAAAAAACAGATTATTGCTTTAATTTTGGTGTACCCAGGACATAAAATATCGCAACACTGGCTTTATATTAGATTCAGTTGCAACACATTGTCATGTCAAAATTCATGGTTACCAAAAATCACGTTTTACATCACTTTTGTAATATTTTGTCGAAAACCCTTTGATACAGCAGTGTGATTCTTTTTGCTAATTGCTCTTAGAGCGTTATGGGAAAAACACAAGAAGCGGTTTTTAGAATGAAACGGTGCAAATGGAGAAAGCATGCATTCAATACTATTAAAAAAACGGTGAATTTTTTGAAATTTCTGGGTCTATTTTTTTTCTATTCCCTAAATCTAAAAAAGCTTCCAGTTGCTTGTTTAATACAAAATCGAAGGAAGTTGGAATTCCAGTTGAGAAAGTTTACCTTTTCCGAAAAGGATACGGTATTTCTTGTGGATTTGGAAGACATATTTTCGTTGAGAGCTTTATGCGAAGGATAAAAATCATCGTGTTTAGCAATAATTCTACTATGAGCTAACAACTTTTCATATAATTTCATTGAGCCACCCAAGAGAAGAGATAATTACTTTATATTAAATTAAACACCGGTGGAACTGTCACACTTTTTTTATTTACTTACAAGTTGGAATATTCCTTGTTGTATATTCCTAATTCCAAGAATTGTTTTGTTCTTTGAGGTCTTCGTCGTTCTCGAAGCGTTCCCTCCAAGCTGTTTTTAATGCGCACAAACGAAAAGTAATTACAGAGAGGAGTAGGCTAGCGGTTTCTTAGAACATTTCCTTTGATCTGTCTCTTTTCAAAATCCTGGTGGGGGTTTTAGCATTGTCCTGAATAAGGATGACATCTCTGATGGGTATATTTCGCCTTTTATTTGTATAATTTTAACACTAACAACTGGCAATAACAATCCTTATTCATCGTACGTCCATTCTGAAAAAATTTAATGACCATAATTTCTCTGTTGTCAACCAGCATAGCTGCTGCGGACACTCCAGGTGAGCGATTAGCTTTGATCTTCACTGATAGGTTTCACACTTTCTTCGTCATTCTTTACTTTCTATTTTTGATTCGTGAGTCTTTTCCTTCCTGGTGGAGTGGATCCAGACTTCTTTCAGAGATGTTCAACTGAGTTTTTTGTATTAATTTTTTTAAAGCCGCTATATTTACCTATGATTGTATGAGCATTCCCAATGTTGATACCCATTATAAGGTCTCGAATGGCAGGGATTTTATCATCTGTGAGACTGGATCACGAGCGTCAATTATGGCTTTAGTTTTCCACACTTTCTCGACCATTCTTGAGTGTAACCTCTTCAATGGTTAAAAACTTATCTACAAGAGACGAAGAAGCATCTTAACACTGCGTAGGCTTTCACGGCCGGTTCTTTTGTAAACTTAAACTAACAGCTTCTTGCGGGTTTCGCCGTTTGTGTTAAAAACTTTCGCTCGACGTTCAGGATAACTGAACAGTTCAGTTATCCTGAAGAAGCTGCCAGTATGAACAGCGAAACGTCGAGCGAAAATTTCGACACGGCGAAACCCGCAAGAAGCTGTTAGTTGAAGAAGCATCTTGTTCATTCATGGCTCTACGGAGAACAGAACACAGAGGGTAGCTAACCAAGCTGGTTCTCCTTCCCTAACGCATCGACCATCAACCCTTCGCTCCATCATTACAGTTTGGAACTGCTTGTAAAGTTAACTAGCAACATTGTTTATGTTTAACTCATCTCCGTGTAATTGCTAGGTGAATAACAGAATTACTTTTAAAACAGGCACTTATTTAGTGCTACCGATTTACGTTGTGTAAGAAAGATTTAATTTGTCCTAATATTCCAACCTTGCGTAGCTTATTATAGTAAATATAGTCCATGTAAATAACGGTACCTGGAAAATATCGTTACCATTCTAGGATTAATGACGTGTTCTATCCTATAGTAGATGACATTGATAAATTACTACTTGACTTATTTTGCCGGATAAGAATAAGTTTACGACTTTCAATTTTTTAATTCGGAATTTTCCATGTTGATATTGAATTCTTACTAGAGTCGCCAAACATACTTTTAGCATAACTTTGGTTTCTGTACCCATTAGGTGTTTTTAGGTTTTAACAGTTAAAATTTTGGTTGTATTAAAAGTCAAAACAAGTAAGAACAATCTTTAAAATAACGTTTTCAATGATGGAGTTAATTACCTAGCATATTAACTAAACAGTCGACCGATGCTAATCAATAATTTTTCTTTATAAGACCAACATTGTTGGATTGTTTAAATAACAATACAAGGCAATTGGAACAAGTATCTTTTATATACAGTTTAATACTAGTTGCATCAGCTAGAAAGCTTATATAAGTGTTCAGCGCTTGAAAGAATATATTTGTCATTTTGTTTGTGTCAGTTGTCAATGTTAGTTTTGTTTACAGTCAACAGTTAGTGTAAATAAATTAAAATAGTAAACACACCTTTATTTCCATAAAAAAAACTGTCACCAGAGAATTAAAATAAGTTTATACGGAAGTTACGCTCCATGAACGGTGAATCATTAGCAAGAAACAAACATATAGATTTAATACTTATTTTCATCGAGGTAATCACAACAATTTACAATTAAATAAGGATACACTTAACATTTCAAACCTATTGCTCATATTCAAATAGTTACAGTTTTATGATTCATTTTTTTTCTTTCGTTATAGCTATTCTGTCTGCCCTTGTTTGACGTGACACATAAAACATCGCAAAAAAAACTTCGTGCCAACGCTATACCAGGTACGAAACAAACCGATCAATACATTACGAAAAGAAGCAAAATAAAACATTGTAGACGTAGCATGAGTCTGCTTCACTGATAAACAAAACAACTCTTCATTACTAAATTGTTTAACAATTTGCTTTATAAGAACAGCAAGGTTATCACAACATCAAAAACACCATGATTTATTAGTTGTATCGATTAATATGTGCGGATGAAATGAAAGCTATATGAGTGATGGTATAACAAATAGTAAAACCAAACGAAAATAAATCCATAATGAATTTGGGAACAGGGAGAGAGTTATAATAATAATAATAAATAAATAAATAATTCAATGGCGGTCGCCATGCAATCACAACACTAACACTTACTAGAGTCGTCATAATTATCATTATTCTCCAGATAAATTAATGTGATCTCTTCCATATACGGTAGTTCTACACGATATAATATTTCACCTGTACTATGGAACACAGAAAGAAGCGAAAAGAAAAATTTATATAGTAAACCAAAATACACCGCCTTCTGATAATTTATATTTTGTTTCTTTAGGAAAACATAAAATGTGATACTGTACCTTCTGCATTCGCGTCCTCTTGTGTATAACACAGCATGAACGCTGCAAGAAAAACAGATTGTCAGAGTGAACCAAAGTCAGGGCCAAAAGGCAATCGATTATTTTCCATCAAATTTGCTTTATTGTGCGTCTCTCAAGTAATGTGTATGTATGTCTTTACTTTAGAAAGAAAATTCATTGCTATAAATTGTTGCTGTGATAAAATAAAAATACATATTTAAATTGTCAGATTTCTGTAGAGGTGGTTTTCCTTTGTATACATGGTTCTAATTTTTGATTCATTAAAGTAGGTTGTCCCATAACTATTTTATGCATTAAAAGCCGTAGTAGTTCTGTTTCAATTTATATCAACCCTAATGCGACAATTTGTAAAAATTCTAGGTCGTACTTCATTTAACATTAATTGTAAACCCCACTAAATACGAATTAGTTTCAGACTGTTAACGCTCTCAAAGCTAAATTTAGCCACACAGGAGGCTAAGTACCCAAACCAAAAAAGGGCAAAGAACTGGCTGCAAATCTAGATGGGGAAAGCCTTCTAATACAGAGATCCAGACAAAGATACAACCAACTTACAAATAAGTAATAGTGTTGATTAAAATATGGACACATAATAAATTCAGAGCATGATGGAAAAACACATTATTGCAAATATAACCAAGAAGTTCTTGAAGAAATAAAGGTCTGAATTCACAAGAGACCTACACAGTAAATTAAGGTGATAGTAGATCTACTGATATGTCATTGCAAGGTGCATATTCTTCCAAACGAAGAGGAAAGTCCGAGCCATATTCTGTATATAACTGCGATGACTTAGCAGAGAAAAGGCCCGAAGAATTCAGGAGCAAACAACTACGTAGAGCAGATGCCTACAATCATAATAATTTGCATTGAGAATGCATAACTAACTAAGGCTCTAGGATAAATTGGAACATTAAGTACCTGCAGCTGTCTCGGAGAAAATAAGGAAATATAACTAATTTCAATCATAATACAATGAAAAATAAATGCATTCTGGAAGAGATTGAAAATCTTCTCTGTAATTAGAGTTATCCAAATTTTTGAAGCAGCTGTTGAAAATCATGAGAAATCAATGGAAAAAGTATAATTCTTTTTTCACAGCGTGTCTAGAACAATATTAAATTTACCTAAATCATTTGGCAATATTTACCATAAAATCCTATTTGAAAACTTTTCTACTTCTTTCATGTCCTAAGAAGTGATTCATTCAAATTGTTCTAATCAAACCTTGCCCAAACGAAAACAAATAGTGATGATTGATAATAAACTTTAACTAGGTTACTAAATGGTAGTTCACGGAACAAAATTAGGACTAATAATTTCCTCCTTTACGTCAACGATTGATGATTAAAATTTGTCAAAGAATTATGTTTGTTAAAGGTACGATCTTGGGGTCGAAAGCAGCAGGAGATTTTTCGAGTTCGAGTCGATGTGCACACCTGATTCGGAAAAATGGTTTGGAGCCAATAAATCAAAACAATAAAATCAAAAATACAAAACTTATGTATGAAACGAGACCTGAATAGCCACATGTTGCATGCAAAATACTAAGTGTACAGATTAATTCCAAATTATTTATGCAATAAATTGGATACAACCTTTTACCAAACCCCAAAAATAAATGGAACTAACAGATGTACACAATATTGCTTTTATTCATTGGCCAATAATGGTATTTTATGACCGGGTAACACGAAATCTTTAAAAGACAACATAGTGAAAAAAGCACGGCTTAACGTTCTAGCTTAAATTACTTATGCAATAAATTGAACACAACCTTTTACCAAACCCTAAAGATAATGAAACTAACAGATGTAGGCAATATATGATTCAGACTCTTATTCATTGGCCAATAATGATATTTTATGACGGAGTAACACGGAATATTTTAAAGACAACATAATGAAAGGAGCACAGCTTAACATTCTAACTTAAATTATTTATGCAATAAATTGGACACAACCTTTTACAAAATCAGAAAAATAATGGAAATAACAGATATAGACAATTTATAATTTAATACAAACCTTTGTTTATTGGCCAATAATAGTATATAACGGAGTAACACGGAATATTTGAAAGACGACATAATAAAAAGAGTACACACACTATAAAGCTTATTTGCATTTGGTTTCTATAAAAAATAATTTAAAAATGTTATAACTCAGTTAGATGTGCAGTGAAATAATTCTTCTGAAAGATACCTTCATATAATAGAATAGAATATAATAGAACTACTGCTGAAACGTTAGATTTGAAGAATTCTCCAGACGATCGAAATAGTCCAAACACCAGCTCATTATTTATATACACATTCAATGTAAATTTCTGGTTAAACAAACAAAAACTACGGGAATATCCATAATATTTACAAAAGTAGCAACTATGCATAAAATAAAATGGAACAACCAATAATTCTCCCTGAACAGTAAAATACTGCATCTACATATGAAATGTAAATATTGTATGACCAATATTGATAGATTTGAGATTTAATGACGATAGTTGATAAGATATGGAAGTTCCTTGATTTCCCATTATCTGTTCCGGTATTTTAATCTTCGTTTGTTTACCAACTTACCCAAGTTATTTGCAACATTTCGATAGCGCGGAAAACATATATCATGTATAATACAGTGCGGTAAAAAAAAAAGTTGATTAGATTATACCAAACCACAGAGTACGTTTATGTTCGATGTGCCCTCCCGTAAAACCTCAATTAGTTACGTATCGTATGAACAGTGTTGCGTGTTAAATAAAGCTAAATATTTTCAATGAAAAATATATGTTCAACATATACGAAATAATTAGATACTGTACAAAAAATTAGCATGGTGTAGCACACAATGGTAAAAAAAAATTAATTATGCATGTGTATTTACAAATATGTATAAACATAACAAAATATTCGTGTGTTTGTGTTATTATCATAAAATTGAAATAATACCTATAAAAACATAGCCACTCAATGTATAATTAAAATTAATACATCTGTACTTGAATTAAAAAAATAATTATTAAATTAAATAATAATGTTAGTAAGCATACAATTTATTTTTAGTTAAGTGGATATTTGCAATATAAACAATATCTGCAAACAATGGCAAATATATATACGGAAGATACCCACTTAATTAAAGTATTTAAATTGTTAGTAAAGATCAGTGAAAAAAATTACTTACACGATGGATTCGATTCTGAATCTATGGCAGAGTTAGGAGTGGTGCATTGGGGGTCTAGAGGGTAGAAATTAAAACAAACATAATAAAATAGAACGCTGAACATAAAGAAATAAAAAAAAAGAAGAAATGAAGATTGTTAATTACGTTTTTATAAAAAAAAAAACAAAAACAAAGAAAAAGGGATAATTTGATTTGTTATTAATTAAATTCCATTTAAATAATACGTACGTTCTTGATCAGATCCATCTTCAGACTTGTCATCTTTGCTCTTCATGAACGGAAACTTTCTACTAAACGAAAAGTTTTTCTTCTTTCTATCTAAGGTCGATTGCTAAAGGAACAAAATTAAAAATATTAGAATTAAGAAAGTAGGCAGTGATACTCCATTATTTATATAGCTTTTATTCTCAAAATTTAATATAATTTAATATTTGTTCTTCAAACAAATTACTTCGAAATTGTTTTCTTGTCAACATTGCTTGCTATGATTTACAGCTACATTGCAGAATATACAATACAATCTAATATAAACTGCTAATAGTTAATTCCCAAAGAATCTTATCTATAGACATATCCAAGATATGCCTTTGATATCTTGGATGCTCATAACTGGCACTTATGGTTAGATTTTTAGTTCCCGCCACACTCCACCAAATACCATTTTTGATCATGAATTTGTTTACATTATCTTTACTTTGTACATACATATTGCTGGTCTTGCCTCACAGCGTTACGTGTTAAATACTCGATTATTCTACAGCAGTGTTTCCTCGTTTGCATGTGGGTGCCAAGAGAGTTGCAACGCAATCATTAATACAAAGTTGACATTTCAAGCTATGATTTTAGAACCTGCTGGCGAGTACATTCATTCAAACAGTGTCCTTTAGTATTTGTTCTTAAAACAATTGATGTTTTTACATATGTATCCGGTCAAACCGTAAACTACTAAGTAAAAGTTTATGGGCATAGTAATCCAAAAAACAAAAGTTAATGTAACTTTTATGTCAGAATTTGTTTGTCATGTAAACTTCAAGTACACTAGTTTACAAATTGAAAAAAAAAAAAATCTCCAAGTGAAGTGCCACTATATTTTCCCTTAGGTCGTTTGGCCCGCTGAACTTGAAAATCACAGTATTTTTTTTATGGATACTGTTTTCCAGCCATGAATTCTTGAAATGTTTGTTGATTTCTTCGGAAGTAGTTTGTTTACTTACACTATATCTCGAGTTAGAAACGATCGATCTAATTGTAAAAGGTACCAAATTAAAGATAATCGGATTATTTTGCAATCAGTGAGCTTTTGCTTTCATTGCAATCATCGATATCCACCCTTTCTAAGGGATAGAATGAGTTTGTAATGTTCATTTTTGCTTGGAGTTAGTATAAAAATTTAAAAATTCATATCTCGAAAACATATCCATAAAAAAATTCTGCAATTTTCGAGTTGGCGGCGCAAAGAAGATAATCAAACAATAGCCATCTTCAGTTTTCAAAATGGATGTAAACCAGTGTTATTGATCAATGTAAATTGGTAAACACATCACAGGTGCAATATATCTGTGATATTGCATGTTCCAGGTAATAGTGCTGCGCGCTAGATATTGCATTCAAATTTTTATCTCTAATTAGTTAAATGAAAAATGAGAAATAAGTTTTTCCGATGGCATTGTTTGTTTTATGACTGTCTCACGATATCTGATGCGATTTTTATTATTAATAAATTCTCAAAAATAAATACAACAAACTTTTAATTGGAAACCGTTGTTTCTAACCAAAATCAACAAGAAATATCTTCACGAGAAAATGGGATTAAAATCCATTGGCTGTTACAGTATCAAATATATCCGCTCCCATATTTCAAGTTTCGTTGAAATTCGCATGGTTTGCGTCAGGATTAACAAGTGAGAGAAGTGTTTTTCTTAACAGAAATCAAGTTTGTTTCGAATTAGATAGTTTGCATTTCAAAATCGTTCATTCAATGTTCCCATTGTAGAAAATATCTTTGTTTTCCTTGCTTTTATGATAAATATCATCCAGACCCATATAATGTTGAAAATTAATAATCGAAAAAAAAAGCTTAAAATCCTACTATTATCAATGGAATTAATGTAAATACATTTAAATGTTATAACGCTGGTATAATCAGCCCTAGTTACTTTAAAAAAAATATTTTAATAATCTCCTATTGTTTACTTTAAGGGAATAAATTAACAGTAAACCGTTTATTGTCTAAGACAATCAACCAAAACAAATTAAATGTTACCAATTATTGATATTTCTTTCAAGTTTTTTCTTTTCGGTTTTGGATTGATAATTTAATTTGGTTATCTTGATATTGTCCGAAATGTCTTTCAAAACAAAATTAAACAATGAAAATTAAACTTAAAATTTAGATGAGAATAAGCCAAGAAAATAAAATTTAATTATTTTCATTCATGATTATTTTCCCATTCTTCAAACTTAAAATCTAAAATTTTCTAAACGTTGAAATTATTTAAATTAATTAGAGTATATATTTTAATTTTTTGAAATTATTTATTAAATCTTTTCTTTATTATATTATATGAATGATCCATATAATATCATTCCCCGATGAAACATAAATTTAAGGAAAAAATTTAATAAATTTCAACGTTTAGAATTTAGACAATTTTTGACTTTAAGTTTGAAAAATGGGAAAATAATCATCAAGATAATTAAAAATTGATTTTTTGACTCATTCTCTTGTAAATTTCAAGATTAATTTTCATTGTTTAATTTTGTTTTGAAAAAGCAAGATGTATACATCTATGAAACGTCAGAAAAAATAATAAACTTCAAAATTATTTAGATCATTTTTATTCCATTTCCGACAATACCGAAACCAAATCTGAGCTTAACATATAGTGGGTTATTCTTGTTAGTTCGTACGAAAGTATTGTACAACAGAACAATATGGTACTTAGGTTGGAAAATTTCATTGTGTTTCGCTTTAAAAAGCCAAATTTCTGAACGCTTTCTTAATAGCTAGATATTGTGATTTTTTTTTTACGAAATATGTTGGTAGCTTCAAAGAAAGCAGTAACATCAACCATAAGTTATTATATTGTACTGGAGCTGGAATCTACACCGGGGTAACAGATACAATGATCGCCCTTCCACTAAGGAAAATATGCTACGGTTTTCAAAACAATCAGAGGGCTTAGAAAAATAAGCGGATCTATATTGTGCAGACAGCCAGGCGATACTGAGGGCACTAGTGGACCCCAAGATACAATCAAGACTTGATGTAGGAATGTATTCGAGAACTGAATAGCCTTTCCGATCGCAATAAAGTCACTTTGCTGTGGGTGCCCGGATACTTAACAGCCGAAGGAAACGAAAAACGCAAAGAGTTAGCAAGAAAGGAATCATCTGGTTCATATAGAGGCCCGGAAGCTGTTCTAGAAGTGTCTCACGAGAGCAGGTAAGAAGTTGGGTGAAAGAGAAACAAAAAGAACACTGGAATAATACAACCAGGCAAACTCATGGTAAAATCTTTATCAAGAGACCATCAAAAAAGAAGGCTGAAAAACTATTGTAGCTCAGTAGAAATCATCTTCGCATCGGGACAGGTCTCTTAACAGGACACTGTACTCTGAAAGGACACTTACAGAAAATTGAGATCGATACTGGTAATATGAACTGCAGACATTCTGTGTGAATGCGAGGTTGTGGACGCAAGAAGATACGCAATTTTTAGCAAGCCAAAAATGAATCCAGAGGATTACTTCGATCAACCACCCACAGACATGTACAGATTAGCGCAGAGTAGAAACAAAGTTAGTATATTCAATTCAAATGAATTTTCTTTGAGTGAAATATCTTTTTTTTTGTCTAAATATCTGTTTCTTCGCGGGAAAGAACAGTTTTTTCTTACTTTAGTAGCATGATGTTGTACTGTACATATTGTCGCTGCCAGAAGTGAGGATATCCTCTACAAATAATGATGCTTACCAGGCTTAGGTATTCTACAGTATTCTAGAAGCGAAGATACGCACATAGAACACTCCCACCTCCTACTAGTGAAAAACATTGCAATAATACTAACAATCTTATAGGTGGAATGCATGTGCGTCTTCAATGATTGCAGCTGACTATCGTAAAATTCGACATCCCAGGAAAGGGCATTGCCATTCAATCTTTCTTACGTCTGGATATTTCTTTTTTTTATAAAGAAATTGCACGCACGTGCCACTAATACAAGAGCGGCGCTATGCATAAATATGTAGTTGTACGCTAACCGTACTTCTGCCACAGACAATCTGTATAAATGTAAATAGAAAAAAAATAGAATTCTATTTACCAAGAGAGTACAACATGTGTAAAGTATCCTACGGAAGTATCCAATTTATGTAATTTACTTAATCATTATTACACTATTAGTCACTATAAGAAACATTAATCTTATTTTCATTCGGAGATTAAAAAAAAAAAATTATAAGCAGGCAGTTCTAATTTCTAACCGCTCACCTTTTCCAATATTGTGGGCGTGTGTCCTTGGAATTTTACAGATCTGTCTCTCGCCCTTTGCTTTCGTTCCCAGCGCCTCTTAGAGGGCACAATGCCCATACCCTGTTCATCGCCCGTGTTGAGGACCCTCCTGGCTTGCAACCATTCATCATCGCTTGCGTTCGTCACGTGCAAAATATCGCCGTAGTGAAAAGCCAGGCCCCGACTAGGAAGGCCGTCGTCTTTCATAGGATCATAATCGAATAAGGCCCTGGAAGCGTTCGGAAAACGAGATTAGATCGCCGGTTAAATTACAGCGTAAAGTGTCGGTTACTACCTTACGTATAGCGATTTCTTCTGTGTCGTCTTCATTAGAGTGCCGGTATTCACTTGCTGAGCCAATTGCTGTTTCAGGTCATGGATTTTGGCTTCAAATCTATTATATTCCTCTGGCCTATATTGTACTACAATGGATACTGGAGTGGTAGTTTTCTGTAAAAGAAGATAAAGGGATATTTAAGTAAATTATTTATTTTTTATACGTATGAAAGAAAGTGGCATGTATTCGCAACAGTATCTCTTTGTTATCAGAATTTATGTGGTTAATTCAAATCTTTGTATGGTCAGCGCCTAAGATAGGAAAATGTACATTGATAAATAGTGGAAATTCCTGGAAAATTTAATTATACATGATGAATACACATAATATCCGGTTTAGTTCCCGACACAATTAACTCTATACTTTATTAAATTAAATCAACAAGCAAATATTTTTGTATAACAAATTATAGTTTTTAAACAAAAATGCTGTGACTAAAACTATCTATACAGTGTACAGTTATGAAATTAAGTATGTGGACAGTTCTCTAATACGTAAGCAACACAAATTACAGTTAGCGAAGAAGAATATTACATATGCCTAATAATAATAATAATAATAACGTATATTTGCAACTAACACCATTACAAAAAAGCCGATAAATAAATTGTTTGTAGAAATTTCTACAAATGTCAAAAAAATATTAAAAAAATATATGAATAAAATAGAGAATTGTATAAATAAAAACTGGACTGTATACAGATAGAAACTAACATAACATTGAAGGGAAAGAAAGAGATAATATATATAATATATAATATTTAAATATGTACATGAATGTGCCAAAAAATCCTCGATTTGGTAGTATTCTCCTTCGACTAGCATGCGCTTAACTCTCTGTTTGAAGGCTGTAAGAGGTAGACTCTTCAGATTTTGCGGAAGGTGATTATAGAGTTTACACCCCCAGAAATCTACTGCCTGTTGTGTATGTGTCAGTCTATGATATGGTATTCTTATTGCGTTACGATCACAGATGTTATAGGTATGATTATCTCCGTTCTTCCTGAATACCTCTTTATTGTAAAGTGAGGAGGAGTGAGTATATTCTGATTGATAAAGTGTGTTGTGCAGCTTTGTCTGCTTTCAAGGTCACAGAGATATCTTATTGCTCGTTTTTGTAGGATGGAGATTCTCTGCAATCCAGTTGTCATTCCCCAGAAGATCAGCCCATACCAAAGATGAGATTGGAAGTTGGCAAAATATGCCATCCTTGCAGCATCTTTACCGGCAATGTGCTGCACTCTTCTGATGGCAAAAAGAGTAAATGTTAATTTATAAGCCAACTCATTTAGGTGTTCCTGCCATGTTAAAAGAGAGTCTACTGTAATGAAATTTTACTGCCGTTGAGTCACAAGTGGTCTTAGTTGAGAATTGTAAGCTTTGTGTTTTATTTATATTTACTTTTAATTTGTTGACGGCAAACCAGTTTTCGGCTTTTTGAATTGTCTGTCTTGAATTTTGTTGCAATTTCTTCGGATTTGATGCGTGCACTAGTAGTGAGGTCATCCGCATACAGACATATTTGAGCTTCACTAATATTAGGCGCGAGGTCGTTGACATAGATGACAAATAACAGAGGTCTCAATATTGACCCTTACGGGATCCCGTGAGAGATAGTCATAAGCTCGAATGAAGTGTTATTCCATTCCGTTAATTGTTATCTATGGGTGAGGTATGATTTTAATAAATCAAGGGGTTGTCCTCTCACGCCATAATATTCCAGCTTATGTATTAATATGTCATGACTAAACGAGTCAAACGCCTTCGATAGGTCCAGTAAATTAAGTTCCGCATGCTTACCCTCATCAAACGCCATAAAAATCCGCCCTAATCCGAGACTTATTTTTATTTCCAAAACAAGTTTCCGCTACATCGGTTTATTACAGTCAGAAGTAGTTGATATATATTATTTTTAACCGTATTCTGATCGCACTATTTTCTATATCCATGAGCCCTGCTGTGAGATGATAAAATAAATGTGTGACAGTAGCATAGACGTAAATATATTTCAATTAAATGGAATCAACAAACTTCAACTAGAATTGATTTAACTTGGATAAAAGCGTAGTTCATAAATTTATGCCTAAATGCATGTAAGTTAAAAACAAATCTATGAAGAATGAAATTTTTCTAATATAAGAAACACAGTAACTAGCGAAACTAGCGTAAAATATTTATATGTACACACGTAATCCAAATAAATTGTTGAAGTAATACTCTAGATAAAGGGCATACTTTAACATAGACCATAAATACATATTCAAATATATTTTTTGTTTTACCGGAGCTTGAGATCAACATTTTGTGGATTTGTATAATAAGAAAATTAATTATTTTACAATTTTTTTTTTCGAATAGAAATGCTATACGAAAACGATAACTAAATACTTGGAATGTTTTAGATTTCGAAATCTTTTCCCTTAATAGAGGTTTTCCGCTCGAAACAGTGCAGTGTAGCACATATATACAATTACAAGTATATATGTATGTGCTAGGATCGAGTGAATCAATAGGGCCATTGTAGATTAAATCTTTTATTTAGTAAATAAACCAAACGATGTTTGGCTTTGAAATATACAGTGGATTGCTGTATATTATGCTTGTATAATATAATAATCCTATTGCGTACAATTTCTACGAGCACAAAATGTTTGCGCATCACTGCGATTGTTTCGGAGAGGTGATATTACCCTACCCTTCCGGTAATTTGTGTTGGCTACGTGCTAGAGGGCTGTCCATATACATTTTTCTTTAACTCTACATATGTTTGGGTATCTAATACCTAAAGATAATGGCAATAAAATGCAGAAATTATAAGATACATTAATTACGTTGATGAAACTAACATTCTACACCCTTGATGGTTGAATAAATGACCAAATCTGTCACGTTTCGATGCCTAAACATGGACCTGCATAAAGCTACAAATTATTAAAACATGAGTACATATAGAGTTATCAGTTAAATAAGTTAAATGAAGTTATGGTATTCTATTCGATATTAAGATTAAAAATCACACACTTTGGTTCAAATTACACATTCGAATTACGTTTAAGCTATGGAAAAGCATCTAAATGAAAGTATATGAAGAGCATGTACAGTTATGTAATTTCAAAATTAGCATTCGCTTCCGTAATATCGCGTTTTTCCATTTCTCGCTAAACACACTGTATATGTATGTCAATTAAATTTTTTCAGTTTGTATAAAGCCTACATTGACAATTCTCGACGCATAAGGTTTGAACTATTCAATTTTATTAAAGGTAGCTTGTGAATAAAACAACTTCAAGCAATGAGTCGAGCGGAAATGACTAACATTAATGTATATTGGAATACTAAGGTGAATAACTGCGTATACAAATATAAACATTTTCTTTTCTATGCTTAACAAATATTGGTTCAATATATCAATTTTTTTTTAATGAAATTCTTTCGCAACAGTCTACCTTGTCGTAGCTTCTTTCAATTGTAGGAAGTGTATCAAAATAAAAAATAAAATGAGAATACAAAAACATCTATACTCACTTCACAATATTTTAAGAAACATGTCTGCTACAATAATCTGAATTC
Source organism: Protaetia brevitarsis (assembly GCA_004143645.1). Lineage (NCBI taxonomy): Eukaryota > Metazoa > Arthropoda > Insecta > Coleoptera > Scarabaeidae > Protaetia > Protaetia brevitarsis. The sequence continues at coordinate 619,687 of RXPK01000052.1, read as the reverse complement.
TCCTTTGATATTTTTTTTGACTCGCTAACAAGGATCTGTCCACGCAAGATTTTAAAATCCTTATGTCCGATTGCACTGATCTTTATCAAGGGGGATATTAGCCAACATCTATTACTAAAGCCTTTTTTAGGTAAATATTATTGACCATTATCTTCTGGTATTTGTTAGCCAATAATAAGGTATTAATTTTATCTTCTTCTGTTGGAATATGGCTGGGAATAATTCAAAAAGCAAAAGAGGTTATAAAATAACAAATATTGAAATGCTCACATTAACATGTAATATTATACATTGTGTTTGTCCCATTTACAATTTTAAAATGTTTTCCTAAAAATTATGACATAAAACCGTGTTGGTTTATACAGAATGTGAAATTTAGATAAATGGTTTGAAAAAGGTTTACAATAAACCGAAACGTAACCTGTTTTGTCTTTTGAATTATGCCCAGCCATATTTCAACAGCAGAAGATAAAATTAATATTATTGACTTGACCCATATACGAAGGTTTTTTTTTCCTTTTCCGTGCAGATAAAGTCAGATCTCTCTCTTAATCATTATTACGGCCTCAGAAAAAAAAAAAAAAACCGGTTACCGCAATTGACCAGAGAGATTCGAACTCGCAGCCCCTCGCACTAGTCGAGTTGTGGTGTTGTGATCAGAGCTTTTGTTTAGGGAATCGTTTGTTTGCAGGATCATGTTCTATTGTTATTGTAAGATGTAAACTATGCTGTTTTGTCTTTCAATAAACGAGAAATAGCCCATATTACTTACGCTTTTATTACTTTTGACCATTATTGCCTTCTGATGAAATACAGCGCAACTAGTAAATATAGTATGGGCAGACATGACGCATGTTATTGTTAGTAATAATTACTCATTGGTTCTGATAAAAATCAGATATTGACGGTTACGTTGCGAACCCATTATCTGTGTGAAAGTTCTAAAAATAAAAGAACTAAGGGTTATTTAAAACCTGCATTTATTGCCATTGATTGAGCTAAGGGTAAGCAAGAAAAATTCTTATTCCTAAATAAATTAAAATTCCCACTAACTATAAATTAAATAAATAAGCTCAGCAATTTCCATTACAAACTCCAAACCATATATAAATATAATTCAAAATACTTAAACAAAGGCAGTTTCAAGAAAATATAGACAAATTGAAAAATATAACATAAAATGAAAGAATTAATTATGATTATCGATTTATTTTCTTTTCCGTTGGATTTATCCTTATATTATTTGTTGTTTTTCTTGGTTTTAGCGGCACCTTGTGTTGAATATTAAGCAATAAATGAAATTCCAATGGAAATTTACGCTTTTGTATACAAAAGTTTTATCATATTTTAGTTAACTGAAATATACAAAACAATTCATTAAAATGTAATGTTTTCATAATTTTAAACTGTATAATATTGATTGTTATTGGAGAATGGAGTTACTTTTTTATCATCTTACCTTAAAACATTTTTTTCCATTCAACTGAAATTTTTATTATTATTATTGATTAAATAGGAAAAAAGATGATATGTTTGTGACTGCTTAACATACTCAGATCGGTCCAAAGCATGCGATTCAAAAATATATATACCTGATGATTTCTAGTTCGAGACGGAACGTGTTTACAAACAATAAGCTTTAAGGATATGAGCTATACTTCAATACCAATACAATAACAAAATTATAGTGGCGACCCTAAGTATTTTTGTTATCGATAACTTCCCAGTATTGGTACTTTATTAATTGTGACACCAATGTTTTTTGTTTTCTGTCGCGCCAATCCCATGTTCATGAGAAATTAAATATGCGACTATTAACTGTCTCTGCACATGCTCAAAACAAAAAAAAAAAAAATGCATGACCCAAGACTGAATAATGAAATTTTAGTTAGTTGGTTAAACCAAGTACCCGTACTAAAATCTGATGCTTTTAGCTCTTGGGGTAAAAGAATATGTCCGTTATTGATACAAACAAGCGCTTAATTAAATGTTGTTGGATTGTTAGATTAGATTAGGATTGGGGTGACCTGTGGACCTGTTTCACCGCGACCTTTTCAGATCTATTGTGATCCCCTCTTTTCCTAGAGGACGCTCTCTAATTTCGCCCTCTTAATTAGACCTATCATCTTTGAGAGCGGCTTCTTTGTGTAAGCACTAGCTGTGGGGTTCTCCTACCCCAATACTAGAAACTTTGTCCTCGCCAGGCCTTCACATTGCCACAGCACATGAACTGGTGTTTCTTTCTCCTCTTGGTAGTATGTGCAGGCTGCGTCATCTGCCAGGTCTATGTTGTACATATGCCTATTCAGTCTACCATGACTAGTCAGCAGACCAACGATCATTTTCACAATCTTCCTTTCTTTATTCAGTAGATCTCTCGTGAATTCAGACCTCTGCTCCTTTAGGAACTCTTTTGCCTGTCTTTGTACCGGTAATTTTTGACCACTCTCTGGACTGATTATGTATCCATTCATTGATGGATTTCTTAATTTGCGATTTGGTAGTGTCGAAAGAGGGGTTGACTCCAACGAACGACTGCGACGAATCTCGACTGGCCAGCTCGTCCGCCGCCTCATTTCCTCTCACGCTCGAATGGCTAGTAGGGTCCCAGGCCAAGGTTAATTTCCTCATTTCGGGCGCTTACATAGTCCGAAATCAGCTTAGAGTCCACGCTTGTGGAGCTAATCGCTTTAAGTGTGGACTGACTGTCAGAGAAGATAGCGCCGCTTTTACCTGGCTTGGTATATCTTTCTATTTCTCGGACACAGTGGTGTATTGCAGCAACCCCAGCTTGGAACACCGTCGTGTCTTTGCTGCAGCTTATCGAAAGAGCCTTTTTAGGCTTGTTAGCGTATATTCCCGCTCCAACTGTTGGATTGTAGCAACTACAGTTCCTGTCTGCGGGGCGCATGACAAGTAAAAAATTGTTTAGACTATATCTACCTTGAAAAAAAAAAAGAACTCCTTTTACGCTCTAAAATTTAAAACTATTTGTACATATTTTATTGAAATTTTTATTTACGGTTTATATGACAAATAGCCAGTAAAAATTATTAACGGAAATAAGGATTTAAGAAATAACACTATACTTTTGATGCACTCGTCTAAACTTAAAGCCTCTTTCAGACGAGGCAATTACTTCATTCCACTAGTTGAACGGACGGTTGTCAAGGAGCATACTGATGTAGCAAATGATTAGAAACCGCCTGAACTCTTTCACACGGAGTCAAATATATATGGAATCAACTAATCGACTCGCCTGAAAGAAGCCTAAAGCACATATACTTTCTCCTTTAAATACTCCTATGTATCAATACTTTTTCCTAGACACTGTGTCCTAATTGTTAAGTTAATTTTTTATTGACGCAAATACCAGGAAATTAGTACAGATTACCTCCTAACATTGGGTCTTTTAAGTCATGTTAATAAATTGAATCACAGGTGTTAGTGGTGAAGAAAAACGAAATATATTTGTATTTTCCTCTTTACATGCTTAAACAGCCATCATCGTGTATGTACTAAACATTAATACGATTTACGTATGTGTATAAACCAGGTTGAACTAACTTGAAAAAGTAATTACTGACATTGAACCTATTCTAAGGTTACAAACAAGTTTCTGAGCGTACGTACACGGCACAGGTATTTCAGGCGGAAAATGGATGTACAGTTGTCTCAGGTAAAAGCGTATATAATCATGCCACCTGCAGCCCGAACCAAATTAGTCGAAGACGACATAAAAGTACTACTAGTCATATAAGTCACACGCCATTCATATTAGACGTGAAAGTATTCCTGCCGCCTCTATATTTAGCTTGCCCGTCAGCATAATTAATTAACTGCAAGTTGCTGGTAATATTATTACAAGGATATTTCATGTGTGAATAATAAATAAACCATTAATACTTATGCGAACCGCGAACTTCATGAAATCTTGGTACTGTTGCTTTTTTTTTTGTGAATAAGTGTAGATCTTTCTGTTTTTTTTTTTGATAGATGCAGCTCCTACCAAAAAAAAGTTAACGACCTATCTAAAAATTTGCGCGGCAAACGCATTTAAGACAACCTACAGCTCTTACCACGGCCATTGAATAGGAGAATAGAATATATTCTTCATACAATGGCTAATAGTAAAAGTTGCAGTTCGTCCTAATTGCGCTTGCCGCAGATATTTTCGTGTAGGTCTTAGCTATTTAGGAGCTGTTTGCTATTTTGGTTGTATTTATAATTTTAATAGTTGACGTTTTTATAATAACCGTAAATTTTTTTATATTGAATCGTGTTTAATGAAAGTAATTAGGATATATTATACAGCAGAAATTATTTTCTAATATCACGGATATATCCAAACGCGGAAAAGAAACCTAATATGTTTTGTTTCGAAAGAGATATTTCAAAGCATTAGAAAAGAAACAATACCAAAGAACACAAAGACCTCAAACTGCAACCAATAGAGAAGATGAATTTTTAGTAGTAGGCACAATTCGTAAAATCTCATTGGCATTTGTACAACAGGTTTTAAACAAGCATAACTTTTATCCGTATCATTATCATTAAATCGTCGAAGTATTAGACCAAAGAGATTTTGATTGAAAGTTGAATCTTAGTCAATAAACACTAGGAATAGAGAGAAGAAAATCTGGCTTCTTCAACAAAATCTTATTTACGATGAAGCTACTTCCATAAGAATGTCAAGCGCCATAATTAACGACTTTTTACCGAAAGAACGGCAGATGCAACTGATTGTGAAATTATACTTCGAGAATCTTCGAGAATCTTCGAGAACAAAAAAAAAAACGTTCTTCTATGTTTCTGATTAATGACTTGAGGTTTCCGGAGAATCTTCAATTTTCATTATTATCCCACAGTTACTCTGCGTAAAACTTTGCAGGAAAAAATTGAGGATGCAACCCAAAAATACTGCTTTGGATGAATGCCGCGATAGTGAGACCGATCATCAGTAGATTGGAGCAAAAGAATTAATCTGGCCACCAGGAGAATGAACCTCTCGAAAATGCAAAGATTAGTATGCATATGCAAAACTGGGATTATGAGAACCTACCCAACAGCAGCTATCGAGGTAATATTGAAAAGAGATAAGACCTCTCACCATATTGTGATGGACGGCGTGACAAAAAGAATCACACTCAGAATGATCAAGGAAGGTACGATTAGTCATGGACCTCAATCTCCTGACGGTGATCAAATCTGGGACATGCCCTGGGATGACAAATCAAAAAAAAACAGCTTTGTGAAAGAATTCACCACAAAGCATAGCAACAAGAGCGAATGGGATCAAAAACCATCTTGAAATTGAGTGGAAAAGCGTTCAAATGATACACTGATGGCTCTAAAGCGGCAGAAGGAACTGAAATAGGCATACATAGCCGTAGAATCAAGTATTTCGAAAGATTGGAAAATACTTGATATCTTCCTGGCGGAAATACACATTACTGAAAGATGTGTCCAGTTCAATATTGACAGGAATTACTGAAAGCAGGAGGTTATCATTATGTCTGATAGTCAAGCATCGATCAAGGCGCTAAACTTATAGGCCTTTATGCCTAGGGAAATTAAATGAGGTAGGCAAAGGAATAAAGTAATCTTCTTATGGGTTCCGGGTCACATAGGAGTAGATAAAAACGGAATAACGGATAATCTTGCAAAAAAGGGCTGGAATACCAATTGCAAGGCCTGAACTCTTTTGCGAGACAAGTAGCAGAACAATAATGAACAAATTGAAAAGCGAAATGGAGCAGAGAAGAACCAATGATAGGTAGAATCTCCGGGCAAGCTAAAACTTAGATTAGCAAAGGAATCTGAATGTAGATTTAGTGGGAATCCAGATGAACCATCCATTCATCTCCTTTCAAAGTGTGTATTACTGTGCAACTCAAGGAAGCTGTACCTGGGAGCACGTAAAATCAAAAAGGGAGATTTACTTACCTGGGGACTTCTCATGTTTTATACTTTCTGAAACGAATGGGATTGGAAGGCGAGCTGTAAGAGAAGCAAGGATAGGGAACACAATAGATCTCTTAGATTGCAGTATAGTACCAACCTCCATTCATACATATATAATTTGCGTGTTATTAGAAGTGTAAATCATCAGGACTGTGTTTGATTAATGTATGAGGAGGTCTTATTGGCACCACACTTTTAGGTCTTCACTTTTCTTATGGTTATCTCATAGTAACACTTTGCACTTTCTTGGGAATGAGCTTAGAATGATTTACCTCTTGAAGTAAGAGGGCAAATGTGGTTCAAACATGGTGAAGCAATGAATTATTTAAATAAGCATTGTTCTGTTAGATAGATAGAAATATGAAATCCAGTTAATTAGATGGCCGGCAAATGCGCAGACATGATTGAACTTTCTTTTGTGGGAATGTCAAGAAGTTTGTTTACCGTCAGCCTTCATTTGACAGTGTCCGTGAAGATGTTGAATTTGAAAATCAAAGATATCTTTGAAATCAATAAATTTAAGCCTAAGGTACGTTGCAACCTATTTGCTTCAAATTTACTGTTACATCTAAACATGTAATATAATATTGATGGCATTGTATTTAAGAAAATGAAGTTGATCTCACGAAACACCCTGCACGAATTCAGGTAATGTTGTATTATTGACAAGTCATGGTCCTCCAATAATTTATACAGTTTTTCTTTTTCCTATCTTTTACTGTTTATGGAGTTATTAAAGGAATTCTTTGGTAGTGAAACAGCCTGTATAATCGGGAATGACAAGATACAAAGATCGATATAAGAAAGAAAATTCTGCTGATAAGCGAAAAAACTAAACGGACTAACCTTGAGTGTTTGAGCTGCCTCGTCATGTGTGGCGTTCCTAAGATTGATCCCATTGACGCTGAGTATTTGATCGCCTCTGCGAAGCTCTCCGCTTTGATCAGCCGGTCCGCCGGCGAGTATAAACGAGATGAAGATACCTTCGCCGTCTTCCCGCCGACGATATTGAAACCCAAGCCCGAATTGCCCTTCTGTAGCGATACGGTTCGCACTTCTCTGCAAACAAGGAGGAAAAATTCAGATTACAGATCGCAAAAAATCTCCAAACGGCGTACACTTTCGATTAAAATCCGTTCACTCTTCGTGAACGCGATGTGCTACTATTGTCAGAGATCAAAGTGTCTTTGATTATCACCATGTTCGCAGGGAGTCGAATTACTCTCCGTCTCGACCGTACGAACATTCTCGCCGCGTTTCTCATCATGAATAAATTGTATAATGCGTTATGATAGGTGATTATAGTCACAGGTTTTCCCGGTGGACGCGCAAAATGTTTTAATTAGGTTAATTGGATAATTAATTGAAGTGTATGTATCAAAGTAATATTATCGGCGCGAAGGCTTTTTTCCAAGTAACACGTATTAGGTTACTGTTTTAATTATGTAATTATGTAAAATAACAGTTCAACTTTTCCGAGAGAAGAAAAAAAGCTTGGCAAAAAAATCTGTCTCTTTGGATTAGAAAGGTTTGCTATAGCTTCACTATACAGTCGGATAAGAATGTGTAGTAGTATATAGCAAAGAGTAATAAATAAAAGCCTTCACAAACACCCAATTATTGCAGCCACATATCAATAAGTTATTTTTCTAAAAACTAAAATGTAATCTATGATAAAAGCCATGTAATGAACGAAGCTGCTTGCCTCTTCCTTTCATGAAATGTATTCACTCACGTTGTGACAGCAACCTTGAGTATTCGTTTCATTCATTCTCTGGCTTCGCACTGCAGTATTTCCTCATAGCTGCATAGGCGAATGAAACCACGTTCATCCATAATATACAGGTGGCTTTGATAAAGAGACTACTGCAATCTGGGGAAGTATAGAGAATACAGAATCGATTAAATAAGTAAAAAGTTGCGTTTCTTTGGGACTAATAAAATACATTAAAAAAAATAACGGTTTCCGAATGTTTTCGAAGATACGCGAAACTAAGTGGAAAACTGATGATGTTTCTGTGCTTTTAACATAGGGCATAAGGTTTTGAGAATATATTAAAAAAACGTGTTGAGATTTTTTATTATAAAATAACTTGGCTATAAGGTTCCGTAATGAGATTTATAATACAACGTTTGGCCTCTGAAAAGCCATGGTCAAACTTACTTTTTTAAAAACGGTCCTTTGTAGTTTTTTTTCTTTTAATTACGTTTCTGCTATATTTTTCTACAATAAATAAGGTGGCAACATTTCTTTTTTATTTTAATTCTCCTTTTCCACGCTACTTTTAACCATGTTATTTATAATTTTTTAGTGCACTTTCTTTATAAGGTACTTAAGGTTTTACAGAATATTTGGAATTAATTTACAAATATTTAACATGTCTGACGCTACAACAAAGCGCCCACAACTATGTTTACTTTAAAATTGAGAACACATTAATTTTCCTTCTAAAAATTTAAAAATCTCAATTTTTTTTTATATATTCCAAACTCAAGGCACTGTGACAAAATGGCTAAAACATCGGGTTTACGGTTTCTTTTGCGTATCTTTGGCATCATTTGGTATTTGCTTTTTCCTTTTAATGTATTAGTTTCTAAAATTTAGGCCACCATCATCTCCTATACTTTCTGAGATAGCAATGGCGTTCTTATCAAAGCCAGCCTGTATATGCGAAACGAATTATTTGTGAACCAAAGTTCACATTAAGATATTTTGTTCACAATTATGTCATGTACCACAGCCTTAAGTTCGGTCACTTGACTGTGAGACACCTGTCTTTGATTGTCAGATTGTCTTTTAATAATATAAGTCAGCTATAAATATTTACCTTGAGACATAAAGACGCAAAGCGTATACAACTTATTCTAACAATTGTAAGCTGACACTATTAATTTGTAAGTTATTCCCGTACTTTAATGACTAAAGATCGGCCACAATAATCAAGTGTTTTAAAGTGTTCAATATAAAATACTATCTTATAGGTAATATACTTCTATTTTGCAATTATTTATAAATCTATTGCTGTCTATTTAGTTCTTGTCCTACAGAATCTTATCCTCCATCTTTAGGTAAACGAGAAAATACTATTCCTTTCACTAGATGGCAAAAATACTTGGATGTCTGTACAGATTCTGGCGGTTTACATCAAATTACCTGCTTCTCGCATGATAAAAATGGATAATATCAAACATATATTTAACTGAAACATAAAATGCAGTATCAATTGGTTAGTGATACTATTTGCTTTACTGTAAGTTAAATAAAGGAAGTATTTTTTTACTAACAACAAGCATAACTGATTGTTCTTCGATAAATATTTAACACTAAACATTAAAGATGCTTCCAAGTAATATCTGATGCCGCGGAAATCTACATAAGAAAAAGGAAAAGAGAGCTTTCCACTAAAATCACTTGCTGGGTTAAGAATGGAGCTTTCTATAAATTTCTTCTTAGGATAAATCAGCAAACAGAAAGCACGGTGCAAAACAAAGTAGATGAATCTAAATATTTGGATAAATTAATAAAATAAACTTATCTTTCAAATACATATAACCAAAACCCCAAGAAGTAGGATACTAATAGCTATTTCCACAAAGTAAGTACTAAAACATGACCCTTATTTGCTTTCACATACCCGCTTTTGCATTCGTGCGAAATCGACCATTTCTAATTAAACAATTTGTCATTATTTTATTTGTTGTAAACATAGAATGCAGTAGTAGCCTTTTCAAGAGGAACTAAATTCTTAAAATATTTATTGACTTCCTTCAGAAGCAATCCAAGAAATATAATATAAACAATAAAGAATATATGAAGGTACTTTCAATTGTGTTCAATCTTTGTTTTTAACAATTGTCGATGTCGTCTAACGTAGAGGGAATTTGAAATGAACCAAAATTCATATTTTTTTGATAAATCTAAAGCATACATGTAATCAATTTAATGTCTGTCTTTTAGATTTTTTATACAGTGAGAGAAATATACTTTTCATTTAAAAGGAATTGTATTAAATCGAAAGTTTTTGCGTATTCTATATGGCCAACATGATTGGGTGTTTCCTTGAAAAGGAATATAATTTTAAATTCACGCATTTCTTTGGAAATAATATATTTTTCGTGGAAACAGTTTATTCTTTTAAGTGAAAGATATTGATAGTTGATTCAAGTCCTCTTTATTTTGTACTTGAAAACTATGCAGATTGTCAGAAAATCGTAAGCATGTTTATTCAAGAGGGTTTTCCTTTCCTTATAACATTTATTCATTTTAGACTTAAGCGTAAACACAAAAAAATGCCGTGATCATTTTCAATCGAAATGAAAATGAATTATCTCCAAAAACCCATGCACTAAGGAGGGATTTGCCGTTAGAATGTTATAAATCCTAGTAGTATTGGGAGTTGGTCGCAGTGACTATCCCTAGCACTCTAGTGTGCCGTTACAGAAATCGTCCTTTCAATGGCGATGACTTCTATCAAATGTTGTTCTAGTAAATATACCAGATTAGTATGTTACGATCGTAGTTTGCAGCCGATTTTGTGCGAAATATTATCTGTTACTGGAATGAAATAGGAGATGCGCCATCTATGCGACAATTTCTCTACTACACATAAGTATATCTGCTCATCTGTTATATATATGGGGAAAAACTGCTATAATGAAAATAAAATGCGATATTTATTTTTACTTCCATGCAAATATTTGGTTAAATTAATAAATACTGCGCTAGCTTCCAATAAATCTACTAACCAAATTATTTGTTTGATTGAATACAGGAATATTTTTAATGTTCCTAAATCAAGTAATAATTTAGCAACTGTAACCAAATGCATGAACAATAGTTGAAGTTTTTTATTTAAAATACTGTTTATAATTCAATAATACTTAAAAGAAACTAAAATATGTTGTTAAATATGTACATAATAATAACAATATAATATGTAATGTGTATTGTCTTACTTAAACAGAAGTTATACAGATATTATAAAATATTAATCAAAATTAAGGTGCATTCCATTTAATTACGGTTACTTTTCGACGAAAAGCATGTACTTAAGAAGAAAATAGTCTTCCGGCAAAACAGCACGCTACTTTCAGTTAAAATAATACTTTTCTGAGAAAAGTATTTTTTTCGTTGAACATGATAAAAACCAAAAGTTATAAAGCTCTTCGTGGAAGATTATACAGTTATTATTTATACGTAACTATTAATTCTTGGCTAAAAAGTAGGCACTTATGGAATTGTGAAAAAGCAAAGATCTATGCTATGGTACACATAAAGTAGCACCCTACACAGAAAAGAGGTTATCTTTTAAACACACCAGAATTAGATTAGAATTACGTGTTCAACTTTGTAACACCGTTTTTTTTTTTTTTTGCAAACCACTATACATACAACTCAACCGCAACACATTATAATAATTTCAAAACTGCAAAATAGCGGTATTTAGAAAGGTGAGATACAGTAAGGCTGGATATTAAAACTAATCTGCGACTTGAATAAATGATACAAGTCAGACACAATAACGGTATGACTACAAATTAGGAAACTGGAAACTGTCAAGCGTTTGTGAGCACAGTAATTTGAAATAACTACGGACAAGGTAGGTATCACTTGTGCCGGTCACTGAAATATTTACTGGTCTACTTAATGTGATTATTGCTACTACAAGAAGCACTATACAATACGTTAAGCTTATGGTGGAATTCGTTGACCTTAAATAAACGGATTCTACATGAATTACTGTAGACAGGACAAACAAAAATCGATAATGTATGCATACGTACTAGTATGTATTCTCGTTTTGCGATAAAAGATCAATGAGTCGTTCATTCCACATGACAATGAAGTAAACAATGTGAAACTCAATCTGACATTTTATAATTTATCTTCGGAGATGCATAAATAAGTAAGTTGCTTCTTGCTTTTATTGTGACTACTCCTGGCATCATTACTCCATTTAATGTTCGTGTTTCTCTTGAATTGGGCAAATTTAATCATGACGTTATTTTATTTTTATCTAAAAATAGATGTACATGTTCATAAGCTATATAACAATAACGATATACTCTTATTGGTACTTTCGCATCTTCATTATAGAATGTTTATGGAAAATCAATACAAATATTTCGCCTAGCTGGCGGAAAATTTGATACGTAAAAGAATTGCGAATGTGGAATTTCAATATTGCCTGTATACATTCTGGAAAACTAAGGAACAGCAAGCATTTAATTTATTTTCAATGGGGTTTTAAATTTAAATTTTCTATTTAAAATGCATTCGCAGATTATTCATATATGTACATTTACCTTGATCTTCAGCAACTAATAGAAATGAAGGACACTATGGACAGTATTATTTCATGCTATTTTTGTACCTTTCACCGTATGGCACAGATTCAATATTTCGTGATATAAGGAATATATCAGAATAGAACAATCTATTATGGTTGTAATATATATGAAGTATATTTTGAGCTATTTTGCGTCCAAATGATACCTTTCACTGATTGCCGGTGGCGTATTTATAGTCAGGCCTGCCCTGGGCCACCTAAATCTGGTTGCCCCCGTCAACCCAGCCAACATTTCCTCACACGATTTCCAATAAATGGTTTAAAAATAATAACACATTTTTTTTGCTTAAAGCATTTATGTATACTTATATGTAAGTATACTAATAGTTTTATTTAGAAGAATTTTTCCTCGGGATTGCTGTGAAGCAAAAGCGCTAACCAAATCCGCAAAATCTACATCTAGCTTTCTATTTGCTTGCTATTGAAAGCACAGCTAAAGAATTCAGACGCGTTTAAGCTATAGTACTGCACAGGTAATTTTTTACTACCAAACACAGAAAATGTTGTACTAGGAGCTACATCTAGAGTATTTATTTAAACCGTATCAGTCCTTTTGTCAGCTGCAAGCCTATTAACGTCATATAACAAAACCGTAGTCACGTAATAAACGTAATAAAAGTAACTAACTACAGTTATTGACAATTTATAAATACAGAAAATGTCAATGTAGCGTAGTTGAGTAATTTGGTTTGAAGACTTATTTGCTTCTGTTATAAAAACTAAAACCTCTTTACGCTTGTTTAATTGTCCCCCGCTATCTGGTACTTTAGCTGAGCATTGTCATGAGGAAGTCAAAAAAAAGGAAAAAAGCTTAAAAATGTGTCAAGTTGATAGAAACGTATCAAGACATATTTGAATGATAAGGACAGCGCTCTACTAAATAAACTAAGTAAAAGCGTCTAATCGAACAAAATTGTAATTCGTACGTATTTGCAGTCTTGCTCAATTAGTCTTAGTCATCTTTGCTTCCACCTTTGTATGCATATGTCAAAAAATTTTGAAAGGTTGTCAGTAAGTCAAATTTTCCGTCCGTAATTTTTAGTTAGACAGACTAATATAGATTATTTCTAATAACATTTTACATAAATAATTTTAAAATAAAATTGTAGCTTGCAAAAGGCATGCAAGGGATGCCTTAACGTCACACCACATGAAATAGAAATTATTTTTAATTCCCAGCATTGTCCAACAAAAAAAGAAAAAAAAATGAAAGAAAATTTGTTGCACATTTCTTTGTAAATAATATGGCGGCGATTTAATTCAGATTATTTATTGGTATACATTAGTCACCTCGTCTCGCAAGGATTGTCCTCGTTTTGAGATTGTGTCCTTTTGTCCTCCTTTGAGAAGAGAAATCCTCACAAGGGCTCATTTATGTCGCACGAAAAAAAAAAGGTGATTGCATTAGGGATATGGATAGCATAGATAATATATAAAACGAATTAATGTATTTCTGCTAATTACTGCATGTAATAATAAAAAAAATTACCTCGCGCAGGATTTAAACCTACATATTCTCGTTTACCGGACGAGCGCTCTACCAATTGTTGAGCTGCGTGAGGTAATTTTTTCTTGGGAAAAAATTCTCTTAATTATTTGATACTGTAAAAAGCTTGCAATCTTTGAATATACAAAATGATTCATTTCGTTGGGACCTAAAGAGGAAAAAGGTCCCACTACTGAATGAATGAGAGGAATGATTGATTATTTCATTATGCTGCTAATTTAATTTTAGTCTAATAGTCAGTAAATGAAGTTTTGTATGTGGTCATAATGTTATTCCTTGCGTTCTCAATATAATTTGCCAAAGACCCATAGAGGTTTTAAGTTATACACATATCGATATCAATGTACTACAGTTGTTTAGTGGTTACATTAAACTTTTAAAGAATTTCCATTAATTCACGAGGACGTTGTTCAGAATGAATTAATTCCGTAAGTCGATAAAAAAAAATACAAGTTGTGTACCAAAAAGTTTATGTTACAAGTGACGTCAATGGCAAATGGTAATTCACAATGTGTTTATTTTATATAAAAATTAAAGTATTTTATCTGTCTTTACAAATAAAATGATATTTAATCTATTCTTTTGGGTAGAACCAAGCACTCTTTAGCATTAACTATAGAAAATAATTATTTATGTAAGTACAGTTTTATAGCCTAGAACAAGACTGCAAACCGAGGCCTGTGTGGGTCGAGGTTTGCATGTACAGACCATAAAACTGTAAGTACTATACGAACCCTGGTATACGTGAGATTCTTCGTCATACCAATTTTTTTTTTAAATAGACGAATTTTAATGATTTTCCACCTTACGTTTACTATACCCACTTATGTAAACACATTAGTAACATTAACTCAGGAATGTTTGTCGTATCTATGGTAACCATGTTTGTGCCAATAGCTCTGTTTGCGGAGCACACCAAACGTAATCACAAATCAGTCACGTAATTTGATTGATCGAAAGAAATCCACAACTTCAATCCAAGTCATTTGATTGGCTCTGACTGATTTGTGATTCCTCCGCGAACGAAGCTAATATAAATTTATATTTTTGATAAATGTCAAAGATCATACATGCAAATCCCTACTGTTCAGATAGCTAATTGATTTAATTGTTAGTTTAGATTTAATATTACAAAGTGATAAGTTTTTGTATACAAGTTTATACTTTTACTAGTTAAATGTTTTTGTTAATCAGAAATATGTTTCAAATAAATTTGTCATAAATGTTCTAATATTGGCATTATTTATGGGCGTGATGAAATATTACAGCCCGCTACCATAGCATCTGTCAATACCGTATGTAAATGTTTCAAAAAAGGATTCATAACAGTTTACTTACGCGGTAGGTTGACGAAGAAGTACTTTTATGTTTAATTAAAAGTTATGAGGTCTACACCTTTTGATTTTTGTGAGATATTAACGTTTTTATTACTTTCAATTACGCCAACATCAAGTATAATATTGTTTACTTTTATTTGAAGTTACTATTGCAACGCCCAGGTTCCAAAAAAAAAAACCGGCATTTATTTTACTTAAAAGAATTTACTCATTGTTTGGAAGTGCATTAGGTACATTTATTCAACAGTTAAGCGAGCACCCAGTCACAAAATTTCCATTTAAAGGGCAACTGGTATTTGATATCCGTTAAAGGGGTGAACCCGGCTGATCTATTTTGGGCAACGAGCTGTGGAATCGCGGGAAAACGATCCCGCAAGGGAGACGAAATGCTAGCGTTAATGTACCAATCGGCAACCGCAATAAATTACCAAACCGAATCCCGAAATTCCGACGCCCCCGAGCCACATGGCCGGACGTGCCAAGAGAAGGCAAGCTTATCGAAGGAAGCTACGTCGACCTCAAAACGCACCAAACAAAAAGCTGTCCGGGTCCTGTTCGTGTCTACGCTACTTACCCTCCTCCGTTTTGTTTACGTCCTAATGGCATCGTTCGCCTTATGGGTCGGTATGCGCGAAAAGCTACATCTTTCGCGTTTAAACGGAGACGTTCGACGAAGCAGAAGGTCCGTTTGGTACGCGAGACGGGTACGAATAACGGTCGCGGTTCAATTTGGGGAGCATGACGCGCTAGGACCTACCGCAAGGGGAATCCGGCGAACACTTCTGCGAATGCAAGAAATTGCGAATTTGGCAGATTGCGTCTGCGCCGAAGGGACACTACAGGTGGTATAATCAATAACCATTCGGTGCTAGGAAGGATCAGGCGATGATAGATTGAAATGTAGTGTCCGCTGGCTATTACCTTAAAAAAATACCTAAAAGTTTCTCTGTGTTAATTAACATCATATACACAATAGAATAACGCCAAATTTAGTCTTAATGTGAATATATTTCAATTTATCCTCAAATAAATTGCCAAACCGATTAATTGCATTGATCTCCAGATAAAGATAAGCCACATTTTTCACAACAATGCCTAGTATGTTATTTTTGATGGTATGACCTCTAGATGGATGCCGCCAGGTCGGTGGAAGTAGAAGTGGGTTATAAAAGCATCTTGGTTAGTACGACCAGGAGGGTGCCCGAAGCGGAAGTTATATCCCCCTTTTGAGAAGGATCTGAGCATACCTTGCCGAGGGTATGTTGATATTGTCATATATGCAAGAGGAAAATTTGAAAATATCTTCTGCGACGAAGTTTAAAGAGGACTCAACTTCACGAGAAGATGGTGTCAATCGCTGGGATATTACACCTTTAAAACCACTTTAGCAGCATTCACTAAGAGAATAAAATCAAATCTTAAGATCATAAATATGTATGGGCATTGGACAATGGATTCACCTACCTAGGCGGTATCCTAGACAAAACTTCTTTGGAATAAACACGAACTTGAGTGACCAAATATAGACCTTATCCTAATCAATAAACTTCTCTGGATACTAACGGCGAACCTTAAGAGGTAAACCACACAAAAAAAAAACTCTGATAGTGTGGAGAAACTTTGCAAGAGAAAATGGGGATGCGACACAAAAAAAACTGCTTTGGATGTATACAGCGATAGTCAGGCTGATCAATATCTATGGATAAGTAGATTCAAGCAAAAGAACTAATCTGGCCACTGCGAGAATTCACATCTCTAAAGTGCAAAGACTATACATATGCGTATGCATAATTGACGCTATGAGAATCTGTCCAACAACAGCTATCGAACTAGTATTGAATCTTACCCCTCTCCACATGGTGGTAGAATGCGTAGACAAAAAGAACCACAGTTACAATAAGCAAGGGGGGAACGATTAAGCATAGGTCTCTATCTCCTGAAGGTGATAAACCCTGCGGCTTGTCTCGGGATGACATCAAAAAGAATCAACTCTGTGAAAGACTTTACCACAAAACTTGGCAATAAGAGCGAGTGGGGTTATCTTGTAATTCAATAGAAAAGCCATCAAATGGTACACGGATTGCTTGAGGAAATATCCAAATATATTCCAGGCAAAAATATACCCTATTGAAGGATTCGTACAGTTCAATATTCACAGGAATTACCGAAAGCAGGAGATTATCATTATGTCTGATAGTCAAGCAAGCTTCAAAGTGATGAACTCATACGAAATTAGCTCCAAGATGGTCTAGGAGTGCCTAGGGAAATTAAACAAGCTAGGCAAAAGGAACAAAGTAACCCTCCTGTGGATTTCAGGTTACATAAGAGTAGAAGGAAGCGAAATAACGGATAGTCTTTTAACCCTTTTGTGGGACAAGGAGCAGTATAATATTGAAGAAACTAAAAAGTGAAATAGAGCAGGGAAAATATAATTATTAGCAAAGTCTCCAGGGAATGAGGCACGCTAAAACGGGTAGGGAAACTTCTAATCAGAAGAGATTTAGAGAATTGATGCATTCCTGGTAAGAACAGTATGCGCATACTAACAAGGATACTTTTAGGCCATTCTAAAAATGTGAGTAAACTTGAATTAGCAAAAGAAGCTGAATATAGATTTTGTAGGGAGCAGGATGAAACACCCATCCAACCAAGAACAACCGGTAAATCTGACAGGTTGCGGGCCAACGGCCTGAAGGGCCGACTGACTGGCAATTGTGACAGGAAGGAAAGGGCCGGGCCAAGCCAAGAAGGAAACGGGCCGGTTTATCTTTAACGTCAGCTAACGGTTTCTCAATGCATTTTGGCGAGTAAAGGGTAAAGTCATATCTCCTCCTTTGACTTAAAACTACACGTCATACCTTTCCGAAATATACTCCTATAGAATCAGGGCAATTGAACAAATCTTTTGTGGCGGTTTTAACGACAATGAGGTTAACTTCGTAGTACTTCTCACATGCCGTAACACTAATCTTTTTTTATTTTACGGACTGCACCTATATAGAAGAGTAACCATTATAGATCGCCACCTTTTTAAATCAATTGCGATCCTTTATCAAATCTCGGTTTATTAGTGGGAATTTTATTAGGGAACTAAGAAATTAATGTCGGAGTGTTGGCTGCTTTTCCAATTTTTAATTTATAAATGTCTCTTACAATTAATTAAGCTATCCAGAAAAGGAAGTTGCTTGTTTATTTCTACTTCAACAATAAATTCAATAGTATAGAATTTTGAATTTTATGATGATTTCTGCAACGATTGCTTTAATAGTATCTAAAACCGCGAAGATGTCATCTACGTACTTTAAGCAAATTGTAGGAAAATATTTAATGTCCCTTTTCAAATCCGTTTCAAATTTGCTCAGGAATAAGTTGTTAATAAGTGGGGACAATGGTTTGATAAAAATACTTCCCGTCTATTTAAAAACGATTTTAATGCATACATATGGAAGTTAGCCATTTATATTACCAAGGTAATAATTAGCGAATAAGACACTTGTTTTTCACAAATCCGATTATATTGTGGGCGTAAACAATTTACTTTTGACTGGACCATATAAACATTCAGAGAAGAATCCTTTATCAACAGTGGTTACAGAAGCAAAAAAAAAGATTGCTAAGAGCTGCCGCAATTTAATGAATGTATAAGATATTTTTAAAAAAGTAAGTGTAGATTTGATTCAGTTTCGAAGTTAGTTTTGAGAAAGATCTGGAATGTTCTTTATCAATCCTGTCAGAAGCGAAAAATCTCGCAAGTACAGATCCAAAATGAAGTACTACTCTTACGTACATAACGGACGATGTTTAACTTATGGAATTTTCTGCTTCCGGCATCAGTTCGTGACGTCATAACCGGAAAAGCGTAAATGAGAGGGCAGATGACCTGAACATTTATGGATCCTTGAGGCTTCATTTGATAGTACGGCCAAATCATAACCAATAGTGGAAACATAAATTAAGAAACAGATGCGCTAATCAGTTCGAACGAAGATGGAAAAACCAGCCATTTCCCATTTTTATTTAAAAATGGGTCAAACTGGTCTCCATGTTTATGCTGGAAAAGATACTTTTATTTACATTTGAGTTGCTTGCTTTGAAATCAACTAAATCAATTTAAATAAATTCTATAGTAGTAGGAATTAGTCGCGCAAAAAATTCATATAGTTTCTAGTAATATAGGATTTTTTTTTACTTAAGACCGTCCAGAATCTGCTCGTTTTTAGGACTAAAATTGTTACTTGCCACATAACAATTATTGCGATATACTTTGCTTTTCCTTCATGTATGTTAGTGCAGGCGCGATACAGCAAATTTACTGATTCACTGATTTGTTTTTCCATCGAGTTTATTCACTGTTTGAGATGGCGGTAAAAATACACAAGTCACCAAATGAGGCATGCATCATACTGGTATAATCACTGCAACCTTTTCTTTGCTGTAACGTTTCTATTAGCTCAGTATCAGATTGCCCGCATTTATTTTGTTTAAAGTACTTCTACGAGGTCGCGTTTCTCGCAAAATCGATTAATGGAGTTCTTTGAAGTATATTTGTTAGTATGTGGTTCCTAAGTTGGCGCATAAAAATCGGAGAGCTTCTAAAAGTAATTAATGGGCACCAATAAGGAATTTTACAGTTCACTTTATTGTTTAAAAGGCTAGCTACTAACGATACCTTTTTTTTTCTGTTCGAGAGTGAAAAAATATCAACGCGTCACTTGCGTAAATCATCAGCACCATGGATTTAATTGTTGCGAATCGTGATAAGTATTATAAATAGAATAGGGCATAAACTAGAACCTCGAGGGATATAATCTAGAAATAAGACGATTTACATTCATTCAATTTTTCGTATCTAAAAAGAAATGTGCTTTTAATTAACTGACGGCACTTAAGTGGTTAATTAAACCACTTTTTTCTTTTAATCAAGGTATGCACTCCATTCAATTGTCTCCTTAACATTTTTACACAGTACAGTACAATGCAAAAAAGTTGCGAATTAAATAATATGTGATAGTATCAATACTATGAAATATTCTGCCGAGCTGTTGAAGCGCAACTGGGTGGAGTTATTTCCGGATGTTTCGTTCGCAATTGCAGAGAACATGAGGTGTTGTAGCTAGGGACGAATCGTCCGGAAGTATTTCCACTCGACACGGCTAAAGAGTCCGGAACAAAGCTCTACATCAAACACCAGCAGAATGGTGTCAACTTAAATTTTCATAAAACCCTGTAAATAACTGTAGAGAATTTCAATTGATGACGAAACATAAAAAGCACACAAACAATTTACCACACCCATTCTGCGGACAGGAAGCAAAATATAATAATTAGGTAGGTTGAATTTTAAGTGACAGGTAAACACGAGAAGCGCCTAAATGATATACCTGCTCGGAAAAATAAACAAATTGAAATAAAATTATACCTGTAAGACTGATAATTAATCCCCTGCTCTGTAATTCCAAGAAACGGTTTGATTTCAGTATTTCCAATCACCTAAATGACAGTCATTAAGAAAACATCATAAAACTTTCGAATTTCGTTATATTCTTCGTCTATACCTTTGAAAGAAAGTGTGAAAAACCAAGAAGGATCTTTTATCAGTTTCTAGTAGCTGTAAATGGGCAAAAAGGAAATTAAATAATTCAAAATATTCTGCTTAAATGAATAATTAGTAAAGATAACAGCAACAGACAACATTTATGCAAAAACAAGCCAACTGCGAAATTGAAACGCAGTTAAGTGAAAATACTAGATAAACCATACAGTTTAAATGGAATTTTAATCAAAAACGAACTGGTACTAATTTTGTAATAACACGTAAGAATATTAATTAATTAATTTTCGTTAAAAATAAATAATGTTATTCCTGAGCAGAAATGAATAATCAACTATATGTTATATTTTTCATTTTTGTTTGAAAACAGTTGATTGGAAGTAATTGAAAATATCTCTATATAGGTATGTACATATATAAATTAATTATTTATCCATTAGCTCTAACTAATCGTCCGGAGTAATTATACGCTGAATAAGCAAAACAGCACAGCCACCATACGGGTATAATTATTAATGAAGTAATTATTCCAATTATCTAACCACAACCCATATGTATAAACCTGCTATAACGGATTAATGGTGACTGATGAGGTTAATTAATTATTTAAGCCTTAAAATATCTTCCTGTAGTAACAGTTCATGAAAATAGAATTCATGTAGAATTCTAACTGTTTTACTGTTTATCCATTACTTCTACATACTGCAAGTATAGAATTCAAAAGTTCTAATAGATGTGTGTATCTGTCAATACTATTTTCCTTTGTTATTTTTTTACAGCGTCTTATTTCCCGATCGAGTGCACTTTCTAAGATATTTTTATAGCAATCCTTTCATGATTAGCTGTGATGCAACCTGTTTGGCTTTACGGCCCCATTTCTCGGCTGAATAGTAGTGGTAAAAAGGCAAAAACGGTAAAAAATAACAGCCGTGGTATAAATACATTACAAATATTATAATAAGAGAGAAATAAGAATCTTAATCTGCTGAACCGCTGACGTGTGTTCTTATTATGGTGGGAATACCCTTTTTCATGGTTCAAGTTGACATTTTAGGCAATCGAAAATGTATAAAATTCAGTATATATGCAGAAATTATTCTAAAATCATGAAATCAAATCCCAACATCCTGAAATTTCACAAAATATCTTTAGAAATGAGTTTGAAGCTGTAAATTAATTCAAATGTAGGTACTTGGAACATTAAATAGTGTCATTTTGAAGGACTACAACGCAATTTAGGTGAGTTTATTAAGTACACTAAATTAACTACCGTTCTAATAAATTTTCGTTTGGATGTCGAGTAAACTCGTTGTATATTACAAGTGTAGTTGTCCTATGTATTCAACAAGCCCGTATACAGAGTATTCCACTGAACTGGTTCATTAAGAATATTTCGAACTTTATGACATAACTCTTAGTTTTAGGCAAGTAAAACTTTTTTCTTTATACAAAACACTCAGAATATTATTTTTCAAAATGAAGCCCTATTGATTTTAGCATTGACTGGTGTTTATACTACCAGTTACTCAATTGTTAGTAATTTTATTAATTTAAGGATAATTCATATTAATTTATTATTATACGATAAGCTATACCTGTTATTTTGTAGATTTCTTATTGATAAAACACCATAAATTGAAAGATAACAAACTATTTATAATGTATGTGTCTTCTAAAAGTAATTTTAATCATTAATTTTCAATATTTCCCGTAATTCTTTCCTACAACTAAAAAATTTTTGGTAAAATTCCTGTACAATTTTGTGCCCCTAAAACCGCACAGGTATTTTATCTTTAGAAGTAATATTTATCACTTCAAGTAATTTTTTGAAGGTTTTTTTCATGTAACCTGAAATATTCACGGTAAATTTTCTAAATGTGGGTAACTTAACACTTTTTTTATGTAGTCTGGAATACTCACAAGTAGAATTTGTAAAAGTAGTGATAATTTCCATAGAAGTTTTACTTGTTTAAAAGTAAAATTACAAAGAAAAGTTCAGTATATTTCTGATTTTTTCCCCAACAATCACGAAAATATCGTCGAAATGAAAATTCCCTGGTAGAGTGTATTTAATTAGAATTATAATGCATAAAATACAAACAAAATATGAAAATTTCTAATGCTTACCCAAAACCACTGCACTCAGTTACCCGTTGCTTCTCCACATTGGCGGTTAATTGGCAAAAATCAAGAGCCACCATATGCAATCGGGCAACTGTTGTGATAACAGTTCCTAAGAAATATTTTTCTGGCAAGTAATAGATAAATATTTGATAACTATGTCTACCATGTAGAAAACTTATATCAAGTATGGAAAATTAGTGTTGTGAAATAGGGGAACGCCATCTTCACGCCAATTTCTACACTTGTAGAATATGTTTAACGTATTTGCTACTATAGGCCATATAGGCCAAAACTTTGCTATTATATGTTTAGAACATCATGACGTGATGATTTGCAGTTTTTTAATACAATTTTGACGTAAATATACCATTACTTTATCTGTAACTGTACCGACTTTGTATAAAATAAATAGTTTCTTTCAGAAATTCCTAAGTGCTTGATGTCATATATCCAAAAAATATTATTTTTGCTGCCAAGGTAATTTATTTGAATAAAAGGTATTATTTTTTACTGTAATATTCCAAATTG
Source organism: Protaetia brevitarsis (assembly GCA_004143645.1). Lineage (NCBI taxonomy): Eukaryota > Metazoa > Arthropoda > Insecta > Coleoptera > Scarabaeidae > Protaetia > Protaetia brevitarsis. The sequence goes on along the minus strand of RXPK01000052.1, from coordinate 596,326 downwards.
TAAGAAATGTTAGGTTTTTTCCTGAGAGATGTTAATATTTTTGTTAGTAATATTAAAACGTTAAAGATTTTTTTCTAAGAAACAAAATTTTTCTCTGGTATTCCCGTAAAATACCTGTATTATGGAAAAATTTCTAACATTTCTACATTTTCCTTAAGTTTCTGTACATTTACCCTCATTCAGTGCGGAAAATTATCAAAAAAAAGTGATTTTTACCAAGAAAAATTACCTGGCTTTTTTGGAATGTATTGTAATGGTTTACAACCAGTTGAAATAGTAATAGACAAACTACCTGAAAAGAAAGTGTTTTATTTGCTTTAAATTTGAAAAAAAACTATGAAGATTATTCATAACAAAATTTGCATTCTGTAACTTATTAAAAGGGTGCTATATTTTTAAGCTTTTCAGTATACAAAATTTTAAAACTATGGATCACTAGATTTCCAAACAACCCTGTATATATGTTCTTGTAGTTGGCAAGCAATCGTTATGCTCCCATAAATGCACATCGCGCAGTCTCTGGTTTATTATGCTAAATTATAATCTGTGGAATTAATTTTTCTCTATAAAGAAAAATCTCCGTAAAATACGAAAGAAAAAGGGAAAGGAATAATTAAAAAATCCTTTATTAAATGACCCGTCACTTCCCTGTCGCATTTGCCGGATTTTCTCGTTTCCGAACCTTACTTCCGGTAAGAATAAACATTTTCCAGTTTGAAACGTTGTTACCTTTTCAGCTTATCCTTGTTCCGGAACCTCTTGCTGAGGGTAGCGAAAGTGCTCCTCAAGGGAAAAGAGGAACGCTGTTTATTCTTCGTCATCTTCTACAAATCCGATGCGAAAATACGAGAGAAAGATCGGGGCGCCGAATATTTGCAGTATTTAAGACGCTCCAGCGATTCTGTGAGGTTGTCCGATTGGAGCTTCGGCAAATAAGCTAAAATCCGTTTTCCATCGGGCTTTGCCGGTCAGGTGAGTGAATTGGGAGTCTCTTCGGACAGGTGATTTCTTTTAGAAGAATCATTTATTAGATATTGTGACATTTTTCTAACGATTCGCATTCTAAATGAGTCAGATTGAGTTGTCTCGAACGCATATTTGCTTGCTGCTGGTATTTGTTATGTTGTATTGGCAATTTATGCATATAAATGCAGTAAAAATTGCAATCACGAACACAATGACATTAAATAACACGATAAAGATTGGCTTAATAACTTAAATTAATGTCTGTAGAATTCTAAATATTTATTATATAATATCTGTGCACAATTATTTACTGTATTATTTATTTGTTATTTGCATAATACACCTGCTTTTACATTTCATCACATTAAAAATTGATTTCTTGTACTTCAATTGTAATTCATGTGAAATATATTGTACACAAGTCCTGTGATATTTCCGAGCACAAGTTCATCGACAAAATAACTAGAGTACATTTTGTAGACATTGACTACTAGAACTACCTAGAACCCGGTTCGCTGGTATTCGTAATTTACAAGTACTTATGTGCTTGCATACGAGTACAATTGATATAATATTTATACAATTTATACAAGTTGTAATTTAAAAAAGAACTCAATTTTACAATTACTTATAGATTATAAAATATATTTGAATATTACTAATATAAGATCGAGTGAATAAATAGTTTTTTTTTTTTTTGTTAAAATATATGTAGAATAATAGTTCAGTCCTTATTTTTTAAATTCTAACTAGAAAGAGTTTTTGTAATTTTTCACTTTTATATTTATTTAAACCTAAATTATTCGAAATATTCATTTAACCTTTTTGGGATAACATTCCTATTCGAAAACTTCCATCACCAGTTTATACATCTATTTTAAGAAAAACACCAAAACGAGTACGTATCGAGTACAGGTATTCGAGTACATGGAAACAGATATACTCATGAATACACGTTTCAGAGTACATTACGTACTCAATTCCTTAATTCGAGTACGTATATTTGAGTTTAGCCAGCTCTGACTGTCAAAAATATTTGCCTAAGTATTCTATTGCTGCTTCTGCCTCGCTATAGTACATCATCTGTTGAATAGCAATTCTGATTGAAACTTTGAGATTCTTTAATTTTATTACATCGAACTAACAGTAAACCTAAACAAATACGATGCATTTGGAAATTCAAGAATACAGTTTGAACTCTCAACTTTGAAGCACTCAAGATGAAGTAGCCCAAACACAATTTTATCAATATAATTCTATCTATATTTTCCACTTGAAGAATCGTTACTATATAACATCTATTTGTGGAGATGTTCGGAAATTGGACCAACATTAATACAAACATTATTTTTGGTGTAATTCTTTTCATCGTGCTAAGTTCTCTAACGGCTGAAAAATCAGTTTATCAAAGATTTTAAGTCTATTTTCATTAGTTTCTTGTAGTATCGCAGTTGCATAGAAAAATGTTACAGTTAAAGAGTATTTTCTTTGCTTTCGTAAACTAAATTTCTAACAGGCAATTAAGGAATAATACACCTCTTAAGTAACATGATTCGCTCTGTACTTACTCCAATACTTATTGGTCATATATACAATATTTGAATTTACAATACAATCATTCAAATCTGCTAAAAATATGAAAAATATAAGAATGTACACAGAAATTATCTCGCACGTATCAGCAGAAATGATGAATGGCAACGGTTCTACATTGAAACCTGTAGTACTCCCGATATTCCAATACTAATTCAATAATATACAGGCATAGTAGCATGGTTACCTATGATAATCTAATAATATTATTTTGCATGTTGTAGTTCATTGCAAAGTAAGCAGCGATATGTACTCAAGATATTAAAATAGTAATCATGCAATGAGCTCAAACAAGGTTCTAACTAATACACAAACAATTTGCTGTTCTTTATTTTTGATAATTAAAAAACACGTACTCCTGAATCGCCTCCTCGAGTACATCCAAATAGGAGTAATACATATATGTATATGTAGACTTGACAGTGAGGTCGCTTCAACATATTTGCTTTTGTAGTTTAATCTTGCCAGTTCATGTTAAGGTACACAAGTTTGTATAACAATTAGTTGGTATTGAATAATAAAAAACTTAGTAATCTTCGTTTAGAGTGTTTCCCCACTTCTTTCATGTCATAATTTTTATACAAAGCAATGTGTAAGTAGATACATTATTATAAATGACCGACAAAAGAATTTGCAAACCTAGTTCGACATCATACAAAAAATGTTGAAGTATAACTGTGCAAGCGGCGTGGCGTTAACCGATTTTGCAGTTTACAATAGCCGCTGCCAGTCTAAAAATAGAGAATTGTATTGGATTTATCGACGATTCTAGGAACAATGTGTGTCAGAGTATTGCAGCCATTCTATACTGTTCAATAATAATACAAGCCAGAATATATTTGTTTTCTCGTGTTGAAATGAAAAATGTATAGGTTAAATTTCGCAGAAAGATTGATATGTCCGTTAAATAAATTTAAAAATATATATATATAGCTACCACATAAAGAAAGTTTTTTTGTCTTATAATGAAGTTAAGGAAATTCTAAAGAATTATGTCTATGTTTGGATTCATGGCGACTAATTCTTTAGCAAGGAGTTCCGGAAGGAAACCACTGCTTGGTGGTTTATATCGTACGAAAATCCATGACAAGTTTTCAGGATGCCAAATCACAAATGAATGATTTTTCCACAGAGATTATCTTAAAATTAATAATTCCATAATATTGATGATCAAAGAAAGGTAAAGAATTGGAATTAGAAATAGATGTAGAACAAGATAGTATTTAGTGACCATTTTTTTTCGTTTAGAATAAAACTTTGTTTCAAATTACACAAAATGTTCTCATTCAAATTGTATTAGATCAAATATATAGTAATAAAAAAAGAAATCACACAATACTTTTGCTAGTTTTGTCGAGCACGTATTAGCCTTATTAATAATAAGATTAGCTACTTATGTAAACTTATGAGAAAGATTTTGAATGTCGTCCTTAAAAGATATTTTGTAAAATCCCATATTTGAAAAAAAAATTGTGTTTAAGTTTTCATTTACAGTTTATTGTTTACAGAAATGCATACAAAGAGTACGTATTTGACTCTCACCATTAAAATGTAAATAAAATAATAAGTAGGTCACCTATTTGTAATTATATGCAAAAATATTAGCAAGGTTATTATTTTAGAGGTACATTATCAAATATTGCCTGTGCATTTAAGCTTAAGACAATCATCAGATATATATTTCTTTTGGTCACAATCCCATAAATAAGGACACATTTTGTTTTCTTGGCCATTATAAATTTAGTAATAAAACTCGTGAGACTAGTGGCACAAATTTTCTTTAATTTCCTTAATTCATTCTCCTATTTTCCCCCCGCTTATGTTTCGACAGCATTCCGTCTTTTTCAAAGGTAATTATTTTCTTTTTTGTCGTATAATTTGGATGTCTTCTTGTACTTCCTGGTAAATACTTGTATTAACTTGCTTTCTGCACAGTCCTATATTCTTCGACCTTCTTGCCCGATCCATTATTTTCACTCAATGTTTGTTTGTGATATTGATAAACTTCGTTTTCTTGGCCAAATAAATCTGAGATTATAAATTTAGTAATAAAGCTCGTGAGACTAGTACCACAAATTTTCTTTAATTTCCTTAATTCATTTTCCTATTTTCCTTACGTTTCGACAGTATTCCGTCTTTCTCAACGTTAATTATTTTCTTTTTTGTCGTATAATTTGGATGCCTTCTGTATTTCCTGGTAAATACTTGTATTAACTTGGTTTTTGAACAGTTCTATATTCTTTGATTTTCTTCCCCGATCCATTATTTTCACTCAATGTTTATAATATTGATAAATTTTGTTTTCTTGGCCAAGTAAATCTGGGATTATAAATTTAGTAATAAAACTCGTGAGGCTAGTGGCACAAATTTTCTTTAATTTCCATTAACTTCCTTATTTTCATTACGTTTCGACGATTCCGTCTTTCTCAAAAAAAAAATTATACGATAAAGAAGAAACTAATTACCTTTGAGTTCGTTGTTTTATGGTCAATTCATTAGCTTTTCAAAATATCAAACAGTTGACGTATTTTCCTTTTTGCTAATCCAACTCAGATATCTTTTCAGTTTACAATTCCCTGAAAGTGTTCCTGTTAATATGTAAACCTCTTCTGATTCCCAGAACCGCTTTAGCTTCTTCCCCAATAAATTGAATTTCTCTGCTCCATTTTATTTTTCAGTATTGTACGACTACTTATCCCGCAAAAACTGCTCACACCCTCGGAATGGTGTTCCAACCCTGTCTTTTGCAAAAGAAACCAATGAATTTGATGTTAATGCATTATCTTTGCAACAGATATTTTTAGTGTTTATTTTTTTATTTTACTATAGATTTTATAAATGCTTTTTCTTGATGTGTTATATTTTTATACATTTTCTACAGTTCTGCAACATCAGTTTTTTCCCACCAGAAAAAAAAATATTTCGGCTGCATTAAAAGCACACAGCCGATAGGAAAATTATTAATATTCTTTAATAAAAAACCACTCTTAATGTACTTAAGCGAGTCATTTTATGTTTTGACTTATTTCACTCTGATTATTCGCACAAATACTAAGGTGCCTATAAAAATTGGCAGTAACTGCAAATTATTCCTGTCAGAATAATATTGTGATTTTCTAAAAGGTGCATAAATGACTAACATTGAAAGATTCTATTGTTTCTTAGAGACTTAAAAAATAATTACTGAAATGTGATCGTTATCGGCTAAAAATGAAATATGAAAGGGTTATAATATTTCATTTTTAGCCGATAATGATCAAATATCAGCCATTACTTTTTGACGTGTAAATTTTTCGAAACAAATAATCCATAATATTTGCTACAAAGCTTTTTACAATGTTCTAATACTAGAATAAATAAAATGCAAAAAAATGACTTTGGTATGTAAATCCATTACTTCAGAAGTTTTTAATTCTATATACTTATGTACATATTTGTACTATATATACTCTTCATGTACTATACTTTTGGTATAATTAGATTATTTTAGAATAATTAGATTTATCTCAAATTTGCACAAATGGTTAACATATATTAATTTTATCTCATGTCCGGCAGAGCAAATATTTGATTACGCATAAATAATCAACAGCAAAATTCCACAGTATAGGATCACAAAAATAAAAGCAAATTCAATTGATAAGTAACATAAATAGTAAATATGTAACTATATTATCAATTTTTACTTGCGATGAACCACGTTACAGTTAATCTTGAAAAATGAAACAACATATTTTTCTATTTTCCTAAAAATATTCCATGACCTTTCACCACCAAACACCTCTGCCGTTTCCGGTAAGTATGTAAATATACATAAAAAGCAGACGTGTAGATATTTAAACTGCTGTGTTGTAACACCTAACACCGGTCTACTATGCAAGTGTATTGCAACAAAACTTGATTCTACGAAACGACAGGATGAATAGTCAAAATACCTGCAGCGCATGTAGTTTAGAAGCTGTCATACACTATATCGTCTGACCCTATAAGTTTTTTAACCTCGTCTAACTTGTGTCAACCTCGCCGCTACTCTAGCTTTTTTTTCTTGCCGAATTGAAATAGCTCAAGAACTCTCCGGCGTTCACATTTTTCAGAGAGGAACTGGTTTCGAGAACACGAAAATTCATGGACAATTTCGAAACTACTAAATCGACTTGCAACATCGTGTAGATTGAAAGACGAATCTCATCTCAAACGCTATTCAAATTAAGCGCATTAAAAAGTCAATTAGGTCGATAAATATATATGCGGGGCAACTAATTAAAAACATCACGATCCCAACAGCACCAGCGATGATCTCGGAAAGGTTATAGTATATTAGGGAGAAAGTCTGTTTATAAATCGTGTGAATTATTTTACTGGTGTCTTGTGATCAAGTCGATATTAAAATTCGTAATTATCGCGTCGCATTGTTACCATGGAGATGAGTTCGCCAATCGATTGGGATATTCGTCCGCATCAATAGGTTTATTTCACTGATGTAATAAAAAGAGATCCGTCGGATGTCAATAACAATCAAATAATTGTAACAAAAGCAAACGAGTAACCGCTACGGTTTAAAAAGCTATAAACACGTTGGCATGTGGCTATATTGGATCAATGTGGATGACGTTTGTTAAACGAATTGATCGTTACGCGATTAATTTAAGGTCACAGCTGGACGATAGACTGGAAATCAAAATATTTGCGTTGTAGCGTTACAACAATGGTTGCCCTATATTGGGAGTTGGCTTTCATTATACTGTAAAGATCGAATGTTAAAAAAAGGTTGATTCTTTTCAAAGATTCGTATACTATGCGGCTCTTCTTCAAGATTTTACTTACAAGAGCTTAGTGTATAGTTTTAAGTATCGTAATATTGTTGCTGTATCGTTTGAAATCAACCATTATAATTACCAACGAACAGTACAATATTCATATCCCTATTATAAATAACAACTGACTGGTTTATTTTATTAAAACTTTTGAAAACTCTCTACTCTAACAAACTTTTAAACAAGCCAGTAGCTTAAAGGATTTATTTGTGGATTTGAACAACTGATGAAATTCCATCGAAAGGTAGTCCAATTTAAACTTATAACGAGTTAATAAAATGGTCAGAATTTCTATATTTATCTGCCTAACGCTAGAAACCAGTTTTATAATTAAAAAGTTATTACAATGGCAATGTTTTACATAGAAAAACTCTGAAAAAAATAAATCAAACAGCAACAAAACAAACATTCTATGAATATTACATGCATCTCAAAACATTTTCATTTACCTATCTGCGAAAAAGCGGATTGCAGTACATATAGCTTTATTTATTTATTTTTAATATCTATCATTCATCGATATGCATAGCACTATTTCCATACGAGAAAATTATCTACTAATTATCTATTAACATGAATGGAGTTACGCAACATGGAATCAATCCTCAATCAAACTATTTATTCCACATATAACACCATACAATTATAATAAGGTATAGCAAAAATATAATATTGATTCAAACCTCTCGGCAATTTGAATTTTTTTTAAATCAACTTCATAATTTTGTATGTTCGACTGAATGGTAATCCATTTGTAAACGTGGTTCTTTAATTTGAATTCTCTAATTTGAACTCTCCTTTTAATGGAATTAAAAATTCCGACGTTCCAAATCATGAAACGTCGGATTTTTTCAGCTTTCACGAACTTGCGGAAGGTAGAAACATACTTTGAACAAGGAATTTATATAGGACAATTTTGAAAGAAATGAAAATTTCGGACTTTTTTAAGTCTCAGTAATTAATTTCTTTCTCATTATATATTTGAAGTGCATGTTATAAGATTCTGCTTTTTCTCTTTATTATACGTACACAGCGCCACAAAATTAAAGTCGTCGTCCATAGCGCAGTGACTATCAAAACTGGATCTTATGGATCAGCTCAGAAAGCTGTAAAACGGAAGCTTCATTATCATCCATGTAAAATTTCTATCGTGCAGCAATTGCTGCCACTAGATTTCGAAAAACGTATGGAATATTGCCATTGGATTAATGCAAATCTAAGGAATGAAGATGTTTTAAATCTTACTTTTTTTCTGACGAAGCCTGGTTTAATTTAACAGGCGAAGTGATGTAAATTCTCAAAATATTAGGATTTGGTCTGCATAAAATCCTCATATTATTCGGGAAACGGAATTGCATCCTGTAAAAATAGGGATATGGGTTGTAATGTCCAGGAGACGTATAATAGGACCGATATTCTTCGAGGATACAATAACACCAGCCAGATATAGACTTATTTTACATGAATTTGTGGAACAATTATTTGATGATGAATTACAGCTACTATTTTCAAAATGACAATGCTACTGCTCATACAGCAAGAGAAACAAGAGAGTATTTGCAGGAATTTTTTGATAACAGAGTTATTGGCTTTGAACGTTGGCCACCTAGATCACCCAATCTTATACAGCATGACTTTTTTTTTATTTAGTCATCTAAAAAATAAAATTTATCGGAATCGCTTACATAATAATATGGATGAATTAAAAGAAGCAATAAGAAATGAAATAGAAAATATTACAAACATGCAATTAGTAAATGTTTCTGAAAACATGAAGAAGAGGGTAGATGTTTGCATAAATAATGGTGGTTCCCACTTTGAACACAGCATGTAAGCAGTGCAGGTATGTTAAAGACACATGTTTCCAATTTTTTAATTTGTATTATAATTTTGTTGTAGAGCGTATGGCTATGAAAAGCATCCATCTATTATTGTCCATTCAGTACCTCGTATAAATTATGAAGAATGTCTGATATAAGTTAAGACATGACATAAATATGTATTCTTACGATATATATTGTTTAAACCTGCTACACCTTTAATTAAACCTGGTTGTATTTGTTATCAGAAATGCACTGTTTTGAAAAAATATTTATTACGTTATTTTTGCGCGGAAATTAGTTGAATGACTTATACCTTAGATGCAATTTTGGTACACTGCACTTGTTGTCCGGGTTAACATTAGTGAATATTAAGTTGCATACGCACAATTAGACAAAAACCGCACAATGACCGCACGTTACTGTGTTTTATTAACTAACTTCATTCGAAACAATGGATGTAAATATTGATAGAATCTTCGTGGAAAGTGGAGTAGGATCAGGACAGTCTTATTCGATCTTACGGTATATATATTGTAGATACTTGATACTTGAGCTGTTTTTGAATTACTCGAGTTTCTATCATTTGTCTACCACTTTATGGGATAACATCTACTTTAAAATTTGTAAAAGATAATAGAGTAAAAATTTTATAACTTTTGTAGTTTTTTTTTTCTACCTTAAATAATACAGCCTGCAGGTAGGGGTCAAAATATAAACGACTACTCTATACACGTACTTCGAGTTTCATATTAAATTCTTGCTCCTTCTTCATTATCTGTTTTAACACTCGAACGGTCACGCTTCTAGAGTCATGTGAAAAATCGCATTGAATGGACATCTCAAAAGCAGACACCTTCCTTAGTTTGTTAGCCATTTCTATAGGATTGAGATTAATATTTTACCGGCTATATTCAGGAGCGTGATGCCTCCACACAAAGCGATTTGACTCTGATCTTATATAGCAACAGTTACAATTACACTCTTTAAAACATAATAGTAAATGTTTTAGAGACAACCTATAATCGGTGAAATTCCAAACATAAAAAATGACCTTTACTATTAGGTATAATATCAGCTTGGTGGTTGGGAAAACATTTTCACTGTTTAAGATGAGAGACATATGTAGGTATATTTTTATTTTACTTTAATTATTTCTACTTTCATTTGGCTACGCGCGGTATGTTGTTAAAGTGGCTATACTTTTATGAAAATTTTCCATAAAAAAATTATATGTAAATATAATTTTAATTAATAAAATCAAGCTACTTTATTGGCTAAATAAATAAACGAATGCAATAAAATAACATTATTGAAACATCTAATGTGTAAAAATAACAAATAACAAGAGTAGCGGCATTAGAAACCTAAAATTAGCACCATCTCTTCAAATTTGAAACCAGTATGGACTGAATTTGAAAGAATATTTACTTTAATGAAAAAATATTCTTAACACACACAGCGTTTTATTTATTTAAGTTTTATGTTCTGTTTATATCAAATAATGTTGCGAATGCAATTAAAGTGTGGATACGGATACGTATTTTTCTCTCAATTTTATATAAGAATTCCTTTACATATCCAAACAAGAATGCCAAGTATTTACTAAAGTCCATTTGACATTTTTTAAGTGTCAGATATAAACATTTTTGCATATACGAAACCAACGGTCGTTTGCATAATTAATTAGCGCCACGTCACGTATTATTGTATAAGGATCGCACACGAGGTGGTCGCACGGTCGTCCGATTAGAGGATACGCGAGAAACGAGGCCGAAACAAATAAAGGTGACCAACATACTCACGGTCGCCGAAGAAATTATAAAGGTCGTCGATTTACCAAAATCCTGCGTACGATTTCTTGTGCCGATGGCCGTGCGCGGCGGGCTATCTAAAAATTGGCGAGGGCCACATGCCACTAAGTATCGATATGCCTATATGTAGTAGATGGGTAACAACGTTCAGGTGATATACTACAAAATCCGGTATCATCAAGGCGAACATTTTACCGATTATGCGTGTGGCAAGGCTGCCACCCGATCCATAAAATTTAATATACAAGGTGAACGCCAAATGAAATAACAATAATTATAATTACATTATTATTGTTAATTTATTTAATAAATTAAATAATATGATTTTAAAAATATAAAGCTGAAATTTTGTTAAACTTGAAGTCAAAATATGACCTTATCTTAACTAAGAAGGAAAGGATCTTAATCCAGAGTTCAAGAATTGGAGAAAAACCTGGGTGGCTTGTAGATCTCAAAGGACCACGTAAAATATAGGCTTTTGTTCCAGAGATAGAGAACAAGAGATAGAAAGATGTATCAAGCCAGGTAAAAGCGTCGCTATCTTCTCTGACAGTCAGTCCACACTTAAAGCGATTAGCTCCACAAGCGTGGACTCTAAGCTGATTTGAGACTGTGTAAGCGCCCTAAATGAAGTAGGCACTAACCCTGGCCTGGGTCCCTAGCCATTCGGGCGTGAGAGGAAATGAGGCGGCAGACGAGCTGGCCAGGCGAGCTTCACCAAGGCTATTCGTTGGCGCCGACCCCTCTTTCGGGACTACCAAATCGCAAATTAAAAAATCCATCAATGAATGGATACATAATCAGTCCAGAGAGTGGTGGCAAAAATCACCGGGACAAAGACAGGCAAAAGAGTAACTAAAGGAGCAGAGACCTAATTCACGAGTAATCTATTGAATAAAGACAGGAAGACTGTCAAAATGATTATAGGCCTGCTGACTGGTCATTGTAGTCTGAATAGGCATATGTACAACATAGGCCTGGCAGATGATGCAACTTGCAAGTGCTGCCAAGAGGAGGAAGAAACACCAGTTCATGTGCTGTGCCAATGTGAAGGCCTAGCGAGGACAAGGTTTCTAATAATGGGGGAGGAGAATCCCACAGCTAGTAGCTACATAAAGAAGCCGCTCTCAAAGATGATAGGCATAATTAAGAGGGCAACATTAGAGAGCGTCCTCTAGGAAAAAAGGGATCACAATAGATCTGAAAAGGTCGCGGTGAAACAGGTCCATAGGCCACCCCAATCCTAATCTAATCTAATCCAGGGAACGAACGGTTTCAAGGAGTGAAAGTGGCTTTTGAAGATCGTAGGTTTCTGCGTATTTGGTTAGTTATATACTATTACTTAGACACGTAAATTTCCGACGACTCTGCACTACAAAAATGTGATTAATTCGGGACAATTGTTTTGGGAACACGTGGATCCCCATTATCAACCCAAGACCGAATGAAATCCGTAAAAATAAGAAGGACCTATTACCTAAACATGGCTCGCTATCTCCCTATAAAAAGTGCTCTTTCTACGCCTACTTGATCCTTCGAAATACCAAGAATTAGCGAAGAATGTGGATCTTTTCTTTTCTATCCTAATAAAACAATCAAATTGAAGCGTTGTAGGGGTGCTGCCTCCCTATTCAATAAGTTATTTGAATGTTTTTTTTTTTCATATATATGGTTTCGTACGAATTTAACTTTTTCAGTTATTGTATTTGTCACTAATTCAAGGTTTTCTATGTCGATTTTATGTCCGGTATCGCTTATATGTCGCGCAACGCTGGATGATTCAAGATTACCAAATCGATAACATGCAGTGTGTTCTCTAAATCTGGTTGCGATCGCGCCCTTTGTTTGTCTGATATAAATTTTATCATACTCGCTACAACCGATTTTATAAATGCCCGATCTTTCGTTCGAATGAGGTATATTTTTCGCGATACCTAAAAGATTTCTGGGTGTGTTGCGCGAGGAAAAACAAATGTTTTTAAAAATATTGCCTAAACTTTTTGAAATACGATGAAAAGGTAACTTAACAAACTTTTTGTTGCTATTGTCTCCTGAAGTTAAAATCGTGGCACTTCTAACGTAATGTTTATATTAGACTTCCTTAACGCTTCCGACTAGATCTATAGAAGAGTAACCGTTATAAATCACCACCTTTTTAATGAATTGCAATTGTTTGTTAAATCTCGCTTTGTTAAGTGGGAATTTTATAAGTCTCCTCACTAGGAAATTAATGTCGGATACTTTCTATCACTTATTCATAAAAAAATTATCGATACACATAAAAGCTTAGATACCATTTTACACCGATAGCACTAAACTAAATAGGGAGGTCCGTCTCCCCATATGGCAAGAATGAGATATCTGAGATTACAAGAGCTACCAAGTAGCATATATTCAGGATTTGGACCCAATGATATTGTTAATCATCTGAAAGGCAACCTTTTAGGAATGAGATAAGACCACATACTTTCGACATAACTTTTTAACAGAAATTTCGATGTTGAAATCACGGATCAAATAAACTGAAATCAATCCAACTAAGAGATAAAATCGGAGTATCGATTTGGTTTATGACCGATCAAAAACCGAAAACCGGACTGGAGCTGAAATTTACAGCGGGGTGAGAAATACAATGATCACCCTTCCACTAGGAAAATATGCCAGGGTATCTCAAGCAGAGGCATAGGCAAACATGCATTGTGCAACGGATATCAATCAGAGGGCTTATGAAAATAAGCGAATTTATATTACCACTGACAGCCAAGCCATACTGAGCGCACTAGTGCACCACAAAATACAATCAATACTGGTTGGGAATGTATTGGAGAACTGAATAGCCTCAGAGACCGCAATAAAGTCACTTTGCTGTGGGTACCCGGGTATTCAGCAATTGAAGGTAGCGAAAAAGTGGATGAGGTGGCAGGAAAGGGATCATCTACTCCATATATAGGCCCAGAACCTGTTCTAGGAGTGTCTAAAAACACAGCACGACAGCAGGTAAGAAGTTGGGTCAAGGAAAAGCAAAAAGAGTACTGGAATAGTACAACCAGGCAACTCATGGTGTAAGACCTTCCGTGAGGGACTACTAGAAAAGAAGAAGGCTACTGCAGCTTAGTAGGAATCATCTCGTATCATAACAAGTCTCCTAACAGGACACTGTACTCAAAGCACACTAACTGAAGATTGAGATCAGTGTCGAATTTACACGTACAACTTATGGATCATGGAGATGAGTAAATTATCTGTGCAATTTGGAAATTAAACCAATTAATAAGGGATTTCACTAGTAAATATACATAAATAGATTTGCATAGTATATCATGTGGTAGCACACGATATTTTTACATATAATATACTGTAAATCAGTACTGAGATTTGTATTGTCAATTTGCATTAATAACATAATTACGGTATAACCACAACTTAGTTATTGTAATCAAAATAGATTAAAGAATATGAAATTGTAAATTCACAAAGAAATATTACTTTTTTTAGGACCATGACGTTAACCCGCTTGTTAATGTAAAATTAGGGACTTTCGGGATGATCATGTGGGAATTATAAATTGAATTGTATTAACACGCTACTTTTCTCTACTGTGTGCTAATATGCGCTTTTTTAATTTTATTTCAATCAAGTATTATAGGGTTTCATCTCTTAGGATGCTTCCTTTTCTATAAGGATTCCAATACATTTAGCCTGTACTAGTGCCCGTGGCTTCTTTTATTTCGCTCTCTTGCACATATTTCAAGGTGATTCTTATGGCAACCGCTTCTGCTATGAACATACAGGTATCATTATGTAGTCTAAATTGGTCTGTAGATATCTTTAGTTAGAGAAATATCCGTGAAAATTAACGCCAGGTTGACGGGTTAAAGATTACCGATTATATATAAACTTTTTTTATATTATATATTTGGGCAAATTTTTAATCATTTCTTAAGTTTTCTCCGTATATATGTTAGAAAGATCTAATTTCACCTGAAGCGACTACATTTTCAATCTTTTAAATTAAATGACGTAAATCAGATGAACATACGAGTGTGGTTAACGAAGAGCTTTCAGTTGTTATGGCTTAGTATAGGTTCTAATAGGGCTATATTGTGATACCATTCTAGCGTTAATTAATTAATTAAAGCTAGAATCGTATTTTTTAAATTTTGAACATGTTAAAATAATCAAGCGTTTCTAAAAATTTCGTAAAATGAAAAACGTAAAACCAACCTTATTGCAGATTTTCTCGCCCTGGATGCTAGATTTTCTTTTATCAATGCACAAGTTATCCTTTTTTGTTATTGTTGCATGGTGTTAAAGCATATTTGCTGCTACTTTACAATAAATAGGTACAAATGCATGTCCTGTCACTGAACCGTGAACAGACCTTTTGTTGCTTTTGTATGTTATTCATTTCCTCTGTTGGGATAGGCTGTCAGCGTAAATGCAGTGCTTGCGAATATTTACCTCAAGAGAATTTAATGAGAACAAAACATGGACCGTTTGTCGTGCTTAATTTAGAATTCTCTTGTAATGTATGTTCTACACAAATGTCCCAAAAGGTAGATAAGGTGTTCTTGTATACATAAATATATTAAATTAACAAGCAGTCCAGTAGGAATGACAATAAATGGATATAAATAAAATAGATACTTTAATAACGCCACCAAGATAAAACACAAAGACTGCAAGCAAATATGGATATAAACATTATAAAGACGCAGTAATAGCTTGTAGGAGTTAGCCGATTTTATGAGCTGTTAAATAATAATAAATAATGCAAATATGGACAGACACTTCAAAAGCATAGAATATTTTGATTTCAAAATTATAGGTATCGTTAAATAGCAAATAAAATAATTGCGTTGTTTATACGTAAGCGTAATATTTTGAAGGGAATATTCTAGGTAAATAGCAAATATACGATCAAATTTATAGTTTTGTTTATCGATACATATATATATTTTAATATTCATATTAACGAAATCTCCTTTTACTACATGTTTGATTCCAAGAAGTTAATGTAGGAACTTCGTGTTTATGATGTAAGCGAAATTTTAAGAATCCATAAATTTCAAAGTTATTCTCACTCTATTACATCGTGATATTCCTTGTAAAATATATTGGGACAAAGAATAACGAAATCAATGGGGCAGTTACTCACTATTATTGTGAAGGAAATCAGGAAGCAAGTTGGGTAACAAGGAATGTAATTTCAGGGATCTGTTCCTGGGTAAATCAGAGAATGCCCCAATATTGGAACAATATTGCCTGAGTTTAACACATAAAAAAACTGTATTTCATTCAGTCATGTCAGAACCAAGGAACGATTTGGATTTGACCGCAAAAAGTGTGAAAATAATTGTTTCTATTGCTTTTGCTGACCATTCATAAAGCACCAACAACGATCTGGACTCTCTGATGAGAATAAATGCTGATCCGAAGACAATGAGACAGTAGAGCACATTTTCTGTTACGGTCCAGCTGTTACGAGGGGAAGAAACATCTAGAAGAAATTTCATTCGACAAAATTATGTTCTGCCACAAAAGCTCGAACTTTTTGCATGGACTTTAGGATAAGACGCTCTATGATAGGCTCTAGTGAACGCATTGGACAGGACAATTAGGCCTGTTTCAGACGAGGCGGTTTGGTTGATTCAACTAAGTTGCTTGGTTTATTCTCAACTAGTTGATTGTCATTGAAGACCTACTGAAGCCGCGGAAGCGGACAAGTTGACTCCCTGTGAAAGGGTTCAGATGGTTCCCAATCATTTGCTACATAAGTATGCTGACTGACCGTTCCCAAAGGCCTTAGGCCTATTTCAGACGAAGCGATTAGTTGATTCCACTAGTTGAACGGACTGTTATCAAGGAGCATACTGACATCCGTGTGAAAGCGTTCAGAGGCCTAAATCTAACCTTAAAGCCTTGTTCTGGCCTGCAAACTAAATTTTGGAGATTGATTTTAGCAAACAATTTTTGCAAACGTAAACGATTCATTTTTCTGCAAAAACATCGTTTGCTGGAATCATTTTGCACGTCAAGAAAAGGCATACAGATGTTGCAGATCTCTTAATAAAACAATTAATAGTCTACTCGAGTATTAATTAATTTCGCGAGCATTTGCCTACAAGGTGTGGTTAACTTTTTTATAGCTTTATATAGTTCTGAGTCGTACTCTTCTATAAAATCAATAAATAGAACATGTAAATTCAGACTTTAAGTAGGTTTCATTTAGGATCATGCTTAATATATAGGTCTAATCTGTAGTTGATGTGCGATTTTCAAATCCTCCTTAATATTTTTCCAGTAGATTTTTTTCTGGCGCTGACACTCTATTTCTAGCATATTTCCAATGATTTTCTCAAAAACTTTATATGTGACATCAACTTGTAAAATACTTCTGCAGTTTCTACGGTTGGCTGTTTCTTCTTTCTTCGGAATTAGAATTGGAGTTTGTCCATTGAAGTGGCATCCGTTCTTAGTGATTTTATTTTTTAACTTTAGGCATTCCTCCTTTATCTCTTCATGGATCGGCTCCCCTATTTCTGGTACTCCTAATTCCTCGCTATATTTTTTGTGATTCCTTGTATTTAGGACTTTAAGAAAATGGTCTCCCCACTTTTTTTTTTCAAGATTTCCTATTAAATACTCTATCCTTTTAGGTATTGCTCTCTTCGCATCTTGGCAGAAGTTTCTCATTTCTTTACTTCATTATTTTTTTTTTCTGTTTGCAAACTTTCATAGCTCTGTTTCTACGTTCGCAATGTCTTCTTATATTTTCCTCGGTTGGTCTATCCAGGAACATTAATCTTGCATAATTTGGTCTTCTATGGTTCATTTACAGCTTTCCGTCAACCAATCTTTGTTTTTAGTTTTGAATTTTCTAAATCGTACATGTTGCGAGCATTCTTGTATCGCTCCCTCTATTTGGTCACACTCCTTCTGAATATTCTCTCCCTGAATCGTACTTATTTTGTTACTGAATATTTTATTCTTGCTTTTTGTTTATGATATCTTCCTTGAGAAGTTTTTCAGTGTTATGATTTTGTATTCTTATTCTTTCCGTCTTTGGCAATTTCTCTTTCAATTTTGCCATGACTAGCATATGATCGGAGTTAACGTCTGCTTGCGTGATGGTTCATAGATCTTTAATGACCCAATCATCCTTATATCTATTAAGAGACGGTTAATCTAGTTTTAAGTTTTCCCATTCAGTGAAATGCGTTTCTCTTAAAATGGCTTTGTGATCAAGAGCTACTTTCGCCTTTTTTTACAGTTCAGTATTCTTTCTCGTATAGCTCTCGTATCCCTCCATAAAATGCATTATTGTTATCGATTAGGCCTTTTTATTTTGTAGGTGAATCAACTTTAATTCTAGTTAGCTTTCTATACCTCCCTTGTAGCTTAATCTCACACATTCTATTTGAGATTGCCTCAAAATTTATAACCTCTTCTTTTACAACTCTGTCTTCACATGTAAACACCTACGAAATACTTTTCTTTGAGTATAATTTTTTAACTAATATATTGGTGTATTCAATTAAATGTTTTGCTGACAATTAAATTATTTCTCACTGTTTTCAATATTTATTTACATTATATTATATTGCACAATTCTTTACTGTGCCGGAGTGGTAATTAAGTGTTAATAAATTCAATTTTCCTAAAAGCCAACAGTTGCACAAAAACACGTGGTGGAATATCAAATGACTGCTCTCAGTTTCCACACGTGAGGTGTGCAAAAGAAACAAAAAAGCGATGTATGTATTTATTAATTAGCACCTGCTGCCAATGCAAACCAATTGCAAAAGAATTTATCTTGCAAAATGTTAAGAAAGACAGGTGCTGGTTGATTTTAGTGTTTCTCTGCGATTTGTGAAAGAGTTCGAATTAAGAAATAAAAAAAAATAAAGGTTCTGAGATATAGTAAATTGTTAATTGTTGATGTCAATTACTTTTTACTGGAAATCTAAAACGCGTTGCTGCTACTTCAGACGAAATAACAGTATATATTCACAAAAGTACAGAGACTTCAAATTTATAAGCTACAATTAGGCTGTGTCGACGATTAAATTCTTCTTAACTACCGGGTGAGAGTTTTGTTTTGCAATGAAATCGTACCTGGTGAATGTTTTATAATTATTGACTCGTGATTCAAGATTATATGCACCGAAACTTATTGCGAAAGATATTACGGACTAACGGGACACGATATTCGAATAACAGGCATTGCTCTACTTATTCGATGTCTAAATCATAATTTAGTTTGATTCTTTTTTTTTTCTAAACAATCCTCTATTCAATGTTTCAAATACAATTAAACTTGTGAAGTTAATATGCATCTATCTATAAGAAAATTGACAAATCTCATCGATAATTACAATACGAAATCATTACTAGCTAAATCATTACAATACGAGCGCACATAATATCCTTCAGTCGAATCTCAATTAGAATTAGATAATGATTAATACCAAATAAAAATGTGTAAAATCAACTTCATAAGAAGCTTCCATTGAGAAACACCAACAATAACAAACCAGCAGCTGCAAGCGTGATGGAATGAATAATTTTCACGCTAAACGATTACAATCATTGCTGTTGTTATAAATGTGTGCGTGTATCTCTAGTTTAGACATGCTTGCGCGGTTACTCAGTTGTTAAAATACCAGTTTTACTTTCAATATGTATCTATTTAGTATTATGTGCTTTCCGAGTGCTAGTTATGTGACCATTACACATTCAAAGAACCACGTCCAATTAAATTATTACGTTATGTAGCATCCGGAAATTCTAAATTCTTTTCTATGTATGACGGTAATGAAAAAAAACCTATAATGAGACCTTGATAGGATGGGATAGACGTAAGAGTGAATTTGAATGCTAAATGGTAATTTTGTGGTAGTTATAGCTTCTTTGCTCTCTGCACGCTTTATATTAATAAATAATTAAGGTGATTTGGAGTAATATCAATAGGAAGTTAATTAGGATTCCCAGTAATTTATATACATTTGGAGAAGGAACCCATTTCGAGCATTTTATGAAATTACTGTAAATGCCCCTGTATCCTACGTGGTTTATGGGATAATTTAATAATATACAATTTCTGCTATAAATAGTATAGTTAAGAAAACTCATTACATCATTCGATATTATGCATAATTTGAAAAAAAAAGAGCAGATACAGAGCTGTCACGCAATTCAGTTAATGAAATATACTGAAATTAGATATACTTAAAAATACTGAATTCACCATTTGAAAGTAATTATAACTTTTTTTTCATAATAATTAACGTAATTGATAAACAATATTGTCCTTTTAAAATATTTTAATTAGTAAACCTTCTTCATTTCCCGAAAACACTTGCACTACTACTATAAGATCTCTTCCTTTCTGTGCGTTATTATGTAGTTGGTTGGAGGTATAAGGTATAATCAAAGGAATTCGTCCAGATTCTTCCAACCCAGCTCCGAACGATAAACCTGGCCTTATCCATATAAAGCGAGACTCAATACACAATTTATCGGCAAACAAGTAGAAACGGTGCACATTTAGGCAAGTAATTATTAAATAAATTTATTTTTTACAGAATATCAGCGGTATCTGACTGTGAAAACTAGCAGTAAGTAATTCTAGATTATTTTTTTATTCACTTTACCTTGAAAAAAAAAAAATGTGATTAATTACTGATTTTACGTATTTTTCATTTCTGTAGATGTTCTTTTATTACTAATTTATGCATATTTTAACATAAAACACTCCCATCTAGATTGTTTCTTTTTAAATATTTATCTATTTCAACGGTTAATGTAAATGCCTGTTTTAATTAATAAATTCTTATATTATATCATGTAACTACAGTCAAAGCTCTTGCAGTTACTTTATATAACATAATAACTGATTGGGGTAAATTCAAATTGCGTTGGTAGATAAACTTGCCTTCGCTCTCATCAAAAATTTTGTTTAACCTTGGCAGTTTTTGGGATGCTGAACTAGTACAAACATACATCTATTAATGACAGGTAGAATCGAGTAAAAGTCTCGATTCAAACGAATACTCGAGAATGCTACCTTAAATAAATTAAAATTGGATAATAATAGAGTAGAAGTTTCGGTTTGATAGAACTCCTACACTCAGAATCTTTCTATCTCATGTGACTCATTGGTTTGTTGGTTTCAGTAACAACAACAGGTAAATACGTAAATTTTGGCCGATGTCGGTACCTATTACTATTATTTCGTCAGGCCGATGCACTTCCTAATATGAACGGAAATCTTTATACTGATATTATCCGCCATTTTTGGAGGACATTGAATGTTGTGGAAGAAAAAATAAATGTGATTTTTATGTGTTTGAGGGCTCATTTATTGGTTTTATTTGCAAGTAAATGTTGAGTAATGTCGAAGATTTAGGTAGATATAGTTATGATTGCCATGTCATCAAGCCGATGCATTTCCCAACATTAGTCGAAATATTTATGCTAACATTTTCTTCCTTTTTTTAAGAACATTGAAACTTGTAGGAAAAATAAATATGATTTTTATACGTTTGAGGGTTTGTTTACTGGTTTACTGGAGCAATAAGAAAATCTTGAGTAATGTTGTAGATCTCGATAGATAGAATTATTACTGCCTTGTCTGGTGATGCTAACATTATCCACCATTTTCAAATGACATTAGAGTTGCAGAGGAAAAAGTCTTAGAAGCAGCGATATGTAAATTTTGAGACATGTCGAAAATCCATGGCTCTGTATTAATCAAATCGACGCACAATCCTAACATTAGCAAAGAAACAAAAAGATATTTTTTGCTTCTGTGTTTCTTTGCTTGCGCCCGTTGAAAAGTCGAACAGTCATTAACTAACAAATTTTCACTCTATTTTCCATTACACCTCTTTGTCATTTGGCCAACATCTTGATGGAATCGTTCTCCATGTTTAGTCGACTTACTTCTCAAGTTATCCTGAAGTAATCGAATTAGAGTGCAAAAGTTGAGTTTTTCGTGACATTGCAATTTAAGTCTCTATAAAAAACCAGTAGCTCCGGCACGATTTTTTGATAGTTTTCCATATGAAACTTCCCAAAAAGTTTTGCAAATATTTTTGAACAAATCTTATGTTATATGACTTAATTTTTCCTTCAAAGCAAAATGTTTTAGAAGGTGCCTAATTTGAGAATCACAAAAATTTATTTTATTTTAACGTTATTAAGACTAGGAAGATTTTAAGATTTAAGGCAAATCCTTCTCCTTATTTGCTCACACATTCAATAACCTTTTTCACTAGTCTAAGTCTATATATGAAGAGGAGGTACTAATGTAACTTTAAAGACGAAAACCAGATATTCTCTTGAACAGGAATAATTTCGGTAAAAGTACTTATGTTAATGATTTACTACACACATAACGGCTTCTTCCACTATTATAACTATTATAAGGAATAACCCCAAGTAGGTATAAAATATTGTAATCAAACTAATAAAAATGTGTTTACATCTGCACATATTAACTCATAATATGTAAATACTTGCGTATATAAATAGTTAGTATTATATAGAAACTTACAAATATAACAAAGAAAGTGACAGGAATTTTGTCCAGATATTCGCGTTAAAATACAAATGAGATTTTTTTTAGGAAGGATTTTGATGTCTAACAGTTAATTTTAGTATAACATTTTAAAGAAACCCAATATAACATGCAATAAAGAAAGAGGCAAAAATAAATGAATTCCCTTAATTAACAAAGATCATTCATTATCATTCATGAGTATTAGGTACCTGGGGCACTTTCGAAAAATAAAAGTGACTCATAATTTGGAATATTTAATATAAGAGTTGGACGAGAGTATGGAAAAGAATATCTTATTCTCAAAATATTTTACCATCAGGATAATTCTTCGATATGCAATCATTTGAAAAGGCACCACTAATTAACTTATTTACAAACAAAATATACATACAAATAAATGCTGATATATGTATGTGTGTACCTGTTACCTACACTTGAGCACCGATTGAAAGCTATAAGAAAGTTATAAACGTATTAATTGTTTTGGAAAGTATGTCAATAGTATCTGACGGTAAATGCAACACATATTTTTTTTTTTACAGCATTTAAGGTTGAACGTGGTAATTGTTTAATATCAACCCTGATAGTGTTTCTACTTTGCAGGTGTTATTACTTTCGTTAATATGGATTTTGAAACGTTTAATTATATTATCTTACTTTACAGCTTGAATAAGTATAACGGGAATTACCAGGTAAATATGTGGTTGGATATTGACTATAATAAATACAAAATATACAACGAAACTAACATAACTAAAAATACCAAAATACTCTGTTTTTTTATTTTTAATATACACGATAAAGTGAAATTCAGACAAATTATTAGCAATTATCAAGTAAAGGTGTTAAAGCTAAGATAATTCTGAAGAATCTAGTTTCACTTCAGTTGTTAAAATAATTACAGAGTGCAAAGCCGCCTGCACAATAGCAATATGAAATGTCAGTTTCTCACAGCCATTACCGCTTATAATTGTGCGGCATTATTTATTAATATATTGTGTAAATTATAAAGGTTTAGATTCCTCCTAGTTTGAAATTTATATAGTTGATCGCGACAACAACATTAGTATAATTTAAACAGTTATTTAAACATTATTTGATTTTAGATATTTTTATAATATATTTGCAGACAATAAAAGTGCTTAAATGCAAAACAAATTAATGTGCCTGCGTTTTGCAGTAACATTTTATCTCAATTATTACACTACCAATGTTCTATAGATGAATTGCAATGGGTTTACCGTTACTTGCTATGAAGAATGATTTTAATAACTTTTATTTTACTAAAATTTCTCTTTAGCCTTGGCATATAATTTCCCACTATCATATTGGATTTTCTTTGAGGAAAATGGAGAATTACAGAAAATCTCTTGAAATATGATTCGTAATATAAATGATCTCTTTCCCAGAATAAATTTCACACCAAGTTAATAAATTCAATGGAGTGTTTTCATGAGATCAGAATATTACCAGCGATTCAAACAGAACTATGTAAGATAATCTAAATAGTTGATTCTATTATGTAGCTTCGTGTATTTAAAATATCAAAACATAATTTATATACTACATCGTGAAGTTAAGGCTATTGTATTATATTCGATGCTTAAGAGTTTATTGGATTTGTAGGAAAAATATTTGTCCGTGTTTGTCACAAGAATTTCAGTTTTATGGCCTAAGGGATCACTGCTCTATAGAACTGTATATACTGATTATACCTTCCCAGAAACAAACAAAGAGTAACGACAATGATGCGAAATAAATACTCAGGGAGGTGATTTATAAATTGTGTAGTGTGGCAATGTTTCAATGTTGAAATCCCCCTTATTTATGTACATGATCTATTTACAAACCTTCAAATATCTCTTAATTATAATTGAAGATTAAATAATTAATTAATATTTAAATTAAAATAAAATATTTAATGGGAAAGCTTATATGGGAATCAATACACCTAACTATAAAAAATCAACCCGAGAAATTGTCATATTGTTAAAATTTGTTATTCAAACATAAACAATATATATTTAGTGTTTTTCAATTATATAATATAAGTTAGTATCCTGATGGAAATCTTATAAAATGAGAAGTAAATCTACCAAACGACACCAAAAACCTTAAATAAACGATTGATTTTGATTTATACCCAGTGTAACAAACGTAAAGTATCCCGTTGAAATATAGTTTATCATATACTAGTATAATAATAGTGTATAATAAACCGCTCTTCAACGTTTTATATCTTCAAAAATCTTACCGTTTATTACAGATATTACATATAATCAAGATTATTTCAGCAATATAAATGTTCGCTTAACATTTATAGCGCACACGACATTTTACTGTTTATTTTCTTGGGGGGCTATTGAAGTTCATGAACTTGAAACATTTTAGTAATATTATTATTATTATTAAAGGAAGTATAATACAAATCCAACTTGACAAAGCAAAAAAATAATAATCTTCACTTGTAATTATGCAAAATAAATTGCTGGAACAATATTCTATTTTCACATAAGCTAAGTGATGAGTGAAACCTTATTGTTAGTATCTCTCTTGTACATACTGCAGTAATTACGTAGTAATGAACTGGTAATAAAACTGTTCATCAACTGTTTGAGTTGATAAAATTCGCTTTTTCTTAACCATCATGCACGTGTCTTACATAATGTTTATCTAAAGTGAGGTATACACAACCCACGAGCATTGTTTGATGTTTACGTAATCAATATTCTATTTTCGTGATTCCCTTTCATAAACTTAGTCGAGTTTCTTTATTAGTGATGTGATATTTCTTCCTCATTTTGAATGTGTTCGTTTGCGTAACTGGAATCGCATGTCGTCAGTTATAAAAATATCCCTTATCGCTTTAAATTGTGGGGGAAATAATCAGTTTTTGAGTAATTGTTTATTTTTACTCGAGCAAACAGCGCACGAAGACAAACTCCTCTGACTCATTTTGTCTGTGTATATAGAAGCCAATCGATAAAAGTGTCAACAGGGTAGAGTAGCGCACGTTACCTGCTGCATATAGGCACATTCGCCGCTAAATCCCTACAAAAAGAATTGAAACGGAATCGATGCAAGCAACACTTCACTATGTATGTTCTAAGTGCACTTATGATATACTCGGTGTATATTTAAGGACCGTTCTTTTTTGATTATAATTTGTATTGACGTTCACTTTAACATGGAAAAACACATCACTCACGACATTAAGGAAAAGATCGGTTGTCACTCCGCTGTACCGAACAGAAATGACTCAGTGTAGAACATCGGCGTTAACACAAACACGGCGCAGCGAAACTTAATATCGGTGCGTGCAATAACAACAAATAACAAACTAGTAATACTATAGTATGGGTGTCTCACTATTCTGCCACTACCGTTGGTGGTTTTGTGCTGCTATGATAGCGTGCTTTCCCATTGGACGACCTTTTAAGTAGTCCAAGTTCGTGCATCAGTCGCGTACGCCTAAGCAGAAACAAACGAAACTCTACCGTTTTGTTGGTGGTTATATCGGTGAAATGGAGGGTTGGTCTAGCCGGTTGCTTGCTTGGTGTCGGTGTTAGTACGGCAACGCTGACGGGTTGGTACTGCTACCTACTTTCTATATTGGCGTGCGATATGGGAGGAAAAGAAATGCCAAGCAAATAACGGCCCCTTTTTTGTTGTGTTAAGCACCCTCGGTCACGAACGACCTCACCGCTATACTGGCTGCATAGGCCGAGTTTCTCATTTCGTGTATCTTTTGTATTAGTCACACAAAATTAGGGTGGAAGTGAATGGGAATCGTTATTAAGCGAAAAAATAATAAAACGATTTAATTCTCCTTGCTTAATTTCTACTAAACAAGTCACAGAAAGAACAAAGGATTGACTTCAATTAGTGAATTCCGGTATTTCTTTTTTTGATAAAGCTAATTGGAAATTATACTAGATTTGTAATAAAATACATTTTGAACTTGCTTTCGTAAGTATTTAAGAGAGTTGATCAGCTTACAGATTAAGAATTATTTTTCTATAGTAGATATCTTGTCGAATTCTTTGTCGGATTCTGGGATACGTTGCTGAGTTTATTTCGTTGCCATCGCCGTTCATGATTAATCAGTCATTTTTACAGGGCGTTTTTCCAGCGTTGCTTAAGATAGCTAGAGCGGTCTACTAAGCGGTCTCCCTAAAAAGGGGGATAAATATTTTGTGTCAAATTATAAATCAATATCTATTTTGTCATGTTTTTCAAAAATATTTGAAAAGATAATGTTCCTAAGAATGATGTCTTTTGTCAATAGATTCAAATTATTATCCGCGAATCAATTTGGGTTTGTTAATCTTAGATCTAAGCAAGATGCTCTTTTTGAGGCTTTAGATCACATTTACAATTTTCTTGACAGCGGAGCTCTGATTGCTGGCCAATTTTTTGATTTGTCTCAAGCATTTGACTCCGTAGATCACAGGCCAGTTCCTGCTTCATTAATTATTACTTTATGATTAGGAGGACGTTGTTTGCAGTGGACTAGCGTCGTACTTGAATGGTCGTACCCAGCTTGCGTCCATTAGATGTGGTGACAAGACAGCTTACTCCTTTGCTGTTGAAGTTTTTCGAAGCAGGGCGTGCCGCAGGGATCCGTCTTGGGCCCCCTTTTATTCGTATTTTTCGTGAATGACCTTCATCATTCCATTTCGAAAAAAGATTTGCATCAATTTGCCGATGATACTACAGTTATAGCATCGGGTAATAGTGATAAGGATTTGTCTTGCACCGGCTCAATTTACGCTAGTAATATGTCTTCGTGGTTTTTATTTACAACTGTTTTACTGCCTCTTACAACGATGAGGCGCCAAATTGATAGATCACCATTAGTTCGTTTACACGGTGAATCCATTCCTATGGTAACACATACTAAGTTTTTGACTCACTAAATTATGCTTTGTTCAACCTCAGATGTTGCGTTAATATTGAAACGTTACATCTCACTTTTTACGTTGTTTTATTATCCAAAAACGAATTGTTCGTACTATGTTTCATCTGCCTACCTATATTTAAGGCCAATGGATTAATGTAATTGCCTTCGTTATTCTTATATGAATGTGCTATGTTTGCAAAAAAAGCTCCGTTCTTATTTTACTTTAAATGAAGACATATCTTTTAAGCATTTAATTTAAGATTGAGGCTTTCACTCCAGACAAACAGACATCCAAAACCTTTAGGGAAATGGTTAATAGATATGTCTTGTACCGAATATCGAGTGGGGCGCAGGTAACTCTGCTACTCCACTCTTGGAGTGGTCATTCGCTTCCCAAATTGCAGAAATACATGTCTGTCGGTAAATTACACACATTCTGATCATTTCTAAGAAAATGACTAGCATTGTGTAATCGCTGGATATGCACGAAAAATATTTGTGAAAACGATTTCAGATCAAGGTTAATCACTAATATGGAATGATTTACATCAGAGATATAACATAAACATAAGTAAAATTGCGATTTTAATTTATAACCATTCGCCCTCTCGAAATAATGTGCTTAATTAATTGTAATAAAAACCAAATCAGATCATTTCATCCATCCAGTAAAATATGCTATTTTACATTAAGATGAAGGAATTTTACTTTTATTAAATTTGCACACTCTGCATGTGCAATGGCTATTTCTGACTTCAACATTTCTTTGATGCTTTTCATTAACACGATTAAGAATAATACATCTAAGCATTATTCTGTTGGGGAAGGGAAATAAAGCGCCAAGCGATCTGGCCAGGCTCGTCAACGTCAGCTGATGGGGCTGACCCTTCTTTTGGCAATACTAAATCGTAAATTAAAAAGTCCATCAATGAATGGACACGTAATGAGTCCAGGGAGTGGTGGAAAAAACAGGACAGAGGCAGGCCAAAGAGTTCCTACAGGAACAGATGCTTGAATTTACTAAAGACCTAACCAGTAAAGATAGAAAAATTGTCAAAATGATAGTAGGTCTGTCGACTGGATGTACTGTGCCAAGACGACGGCTTGGCAAGGGCAAGGCTTCTAGTAATGGGCGTGAAGAATCCCACAGCCGACAGCTGCATAAACACTTCAAACCTAATCCAATCTAATATAAATAACTAATGTATACTGGCAACAATAACTATATGTGTATATGTGCATGCTATTACATTTTATATTAACATTAACTTTTTCATCTAAAGCATATCAGCAAAATGCATGTTAAAAAGGGCAAATCATAAAAAATCCGGACTGTACAAAATACTACGAATTAAACCAATTCAATAAAGTATCAACAATACAATAATAAAGAGCTTTGATTTTACTAATTATTTGATTGAACCTATTACAAAATGACATCATTTACACAAACGTGATAAAAATTAGTTATTTATAGAATTTAACGGGCACATCTCCCAAAGCACGGTCTGAGGCTACCCTTAACACCTGCGCAGGGAACGGTCATTAATGGCAGGATGAATAGCATTCGGTAGTGTAACGCATTACTATTTTCTTTGTGCCAACGTGATGGTATAATAAGGGAGTATCAGCAACCTGGAGAACGAAACAGTGAGAAGAGCACTTTGCGCGAAATACATCTACGATCGGTGCAAAAAATTTGAGGCGCTACGAGTTCTGCTTTCAGATCATCACCAGTGCAAAATCCACGATAGTGACAGAGCTGCCAGTTCCAAGAACACGTAGCAGCCTTTATTGACAAAGGTATATTCCAACAGGGCAGTTCTATGGTCCGAAGAAAATCGCGAAGTCTCTCACTCGTAGATCATGTATGGAATTTCATATTTTATTTATAGAGAAAAATTGTAGCTCCAAATTAATGCAGAGTGGCAATAAACATTCCAGCAGGACATACTATCGCGGTCAACAGTTCTGCGTTTTCCTGAATTGTCTCTTATTTACACTGTCATATATATATTATGACTATTTTTACTACTGCTAACTTTATTTTCCAAAAATTTCATGGTCATGCGTTCTTAATTGCATGCAGTGTAATACACCTTGAGCTAGTTTTCCGTTTTAAATTATTTTCCTTTAAATTAGCATAAATATATGATATTTATCCGTAAGAATTACAGTACTTTCTTGCACATACTATATCAGTAACATTAAAACAGTGCCTAATTTAGGCAAATGAAGCTAATGACCACTTACATACATAC
Source organism: Protaetia brevitarsis (assembly GCA_004143645.1). NCBI lineage: Eukaryota > Metazoa > Arthropoda > Insecta > Coleoptera > Scarabaeidae > Protaetia > Protaetia brevitarsis. The sequence goes on along the minus strand of RXPK01000052.1, from coordinate 566,589 downwards.
AACGTCGTATATCATTAGTAAGCGCAGAAAAACCAATTGCGTCATTTTAAACTCAATTATCCCGTCTAAGTGTTAGAGAACCATAATTATTTAATTAGGTGGTGAAGAAAATGACAAACGCGTTGGGAAATCGCTTCATTAGCAACTTAACCGACAAAGTGTTTAATTTTTCTAACCAAAACTCACGAATACAACGACAAAAATTGCTTTCTTTAATAATGCTTTATTTATTTATTCAAAAGAAGATACTATAAGTTGGAAAGATCTCATTTCAATTTTTTGTTTTTGAAAAGCTAAAATTTGGGTATACTAAAAAGATTAGCTTTTGGATTCCCTTTCTTTTCTCTTCTTGTCTACTGCATAGTAATGAAAAACTTATAGGTTGTAACTTGCTCGTTCTCACAGTTTTACAGATGTTGGCCTTATCGCAGCATAAAAAAATGTTCTTAAAGATACATAAATAACTAGTTAGGAAAATTTTGGTCAATAATAAGTTATTATTAACTTGAAAATTACTTGCAGTAGAAAAAGCTAACTGTTAAAAAAAGTATCATATTGGAGCAAAATAACAAATTTTAAAGCGTATCTCTATTTGGATTTAACCAATAAACATTACAGTTACAATTAAACCAAAAATTAGTGTCGACTAATGCAGCAAATTAATGATACGAGTAAACCCTCAAGACTGTCTACACTTTGCATCTTCCAAACATCTTCTGTAATTAGCCACTCGAATACAGTTCCTCTTTTAGAAAACTTTGTAATGACTCCTAGATGTTGCACATTCCCAACAACTCCCACAAAAACATTTTTTTAATTTCCGACAAGCCTCTACATTGAACAAATTATTGCCTGCGATTTTTTTTCTTCTTAGTTGTTCCTTTCTCTTTTGGTTTAATTCCATGCTATTTCGCTAACATCCACTATGGATCCTTCCGATTTCCTTTCCTTTTTTTTAATATTACAACATAACTGTAGTCTTAGGAAGAGGGAAGGTATTAGACAGATTTGCAATAATCTAAACCCTAGTAAGTTGCAACAGAGTTGAAGGAATTGTAGGATAAAAAGGTGTGCTATTGATAGAAGGATATCATCTTTAAGTGCAAGAAAATTTAGAAGAATAATTCGAGTCGCCTGGAAACAAGCAGTAATATTTTTTAGGTGTGAATACTCAGATATACTTAAGCTTCTGCCGAAAATATTTGCAGCATTTTGGCGACAATTTCTACTTGATTAAGAGACAAAATTGGTTACAGGTGACTACGGTATTGTATATTCCATTTGAGTAAAACTGAGCACATTGTTTCTTATACTACACATTTTCTGAAATAATTAGCAGGACTGGACTATTGACAAAAAAGTGTTAATATATAAACATTAGACAGGGCATTAAAACAAAGTAGATAAAACATTAACAGTTTAGGAACAAGTATGGGCCAAAACTACCATGTGCACGATAACACCGTTATTTCTACGAATTGAGTATTTTGGGGGAAGAAACAGAATGTTCCAATACCCTTGTTTCGATGTATCGACAGTTGATTAAGATAGGTTTTTGACCAAGATTTGGAAGTTTCTCCTATACAAGATTTGCCCAAGGACAGTTTTATAACGTCATAAACATATTCAATGATGGAAATAAGAATACTTGCCGATTTCTAGGTAAAAGGATAAAAGCAAGATATCTCAAAAGAATGGTCGAGGAAAGGAATGTAAAGACTATTGGCTGTAGGGAACCAGAAGGAAGTCAATTCAGATGATTTTTTGTATTGTACGTAAAGTAAATTAACAAATTGGGGAATTAGGAAGTATCTAAGGCTTTTATGTACTTGGAAGTGCTATAACTACTAGCAGATTTTATTACATAATTTCAACAATCTTACATCAATCTAACATGTTTAAAATGGCACCAAATCTTGTTATAACAATTATATTAAAAAAAACCGTTCTGGTGTTTTACAAAATTGAATAAATAAATCATTTAAATTCGTATTTATCATTTACATACGAAACCACAATCAATATATCACACAGCTTTCTATTGTAATCATTGCGTAATATCAAAATAGTTGAAAGGTTAATTGGATATTGCAAGTAATAAACAATTATATAATGCGATATAGTACTGCAAAACAACGTATATTAATTAGCACGTTGAAAGTTTATATGTGGCGAATAATATTTTAATAATGAAATCAATATTTCACTACATGCAAAGCAACGTAGCAACGCGCATGCTGCATTAATTTTTAATTTAATTCTACGATTATCTATTAAGCAGGTCAATTAATATGGAAGTACCAATATATTGTATAGTAATATTCACGCATACCTTTCAAAGTTTTTTAATCAACAATTTGAGGTACTTACTCCAACAAATTTCTAAAAAAAGAATATGTTAATGATTCAAGTTCGGGTGGTTTACATATTTACCAAGAAAAAATTTAACGAGCATGTCCATAAACTATAAAATATGCATACAGCAGCTTTTTTATTAACAAAACCCTTGTAATTGTTCCCTATTAAAGCTAGTGCCCTCCAACTGTGTTCGGCTACAATAAATCAGAGATAAGCGCCAGGGGATACGTTCTGTATTTATACAAAAAAAAAAGCATTAACTGAATATTAAGATTACATACGAACGGATGAAAACAAACCATTTCCTAAAATAATAGCATCCTTCTTCAACCAAACGCTTTGGGGCATCTACATTCTTTCATATTAGAATAGCATAGACAAAATTACTGGGTAGAAAATGTATGTCACGCCATTCTGTATATATATTTCTTTCATATACGTCGTGATTGGTTTGTTATTGTAATTTGGTGTTTATTGAATCGAATAGAAAAATCCTAAGATAATAAAGCATATTAAAGGAAACTAATGAGTTTAGAAAAATGTTCATTACAATTCCATCCAATATTTCTGTGTATAGTGTTGAAAAATAAAATATCTGCAAAATAAATAGTAAAATAAAATAATGGAGTCGATATTTTGGTGCTTCTAGCATGTTTCAGTAGATATATACACACCTATTGTATTTGCCAACTTAAATGAATAGTTTTATTTTTAATTAAATGAAATTTTAAAGTAAAAAAAGAAGATTTGGCAAAACAAAAGCATGTGAAAAGTTAACCCATGAACACCCAAACTTTATTTTTTTAGATACTTCTGTAAAAGTCTTAATATGTTAGAAAAAGCGTTATGCATTCTATTGTGTGCGTATTTTTTTCTCATGGTTATATCATTCGTTTTTACCCATTCCTTTCCGATGTTTAGATGCTTACGCGAAGAAGCACCATTTAAAGGAAGGCAAAAATATCTAAACTGATGACTTATTTCTATCATAAAGTTGCATTAAAACTACATTAAAAAAACACAAATTATGTTTAGAAAGATAACTTGCATCTTATACCCCACAATTACCTCTTACTCCGAAAACCATTATTCAAAAGTCTCTTTGAAGAACTTTAGTATGCGTTCTACAGGAAAGGCTAAACTAAGCCAGCCGATTCTCTCTTCGTTCTGTTTCCTCGCGAAGACGTAAAGCGCACGTTCGTGAAACGTTAGTACTTGTGATTTATAGCGTGAGAAAGGTTATAGATACATGTATGTGTGTATTCGCATGTGTATGTAAAAGGCACACGTCCCTATTTTTTTTCTACGCTCATACATTTCTTATACTCGATAAGTGGATCGCCATTAAACTAGTTCATCTGCTGAATCGTTTCGTTTTCGAAACATAAGCGCATGTATTACTTGGCGTGTTTGCAAAGGCAGATAATCCGTAGTTCCTTCTAAATTATGCTTTTTTTTTCTTCTAATGACTTCGCCCAATAACTGGTGGTATGAAAATAGCATCCAAAATAAATAACTTGAACGCTGTTAATGTAAAGATTAACGCCAGCAGTCGTCTAATTCATTTCTAAATCACTATAACAGATGCAGAATTTGAACGGATTGATGAAGATTTTAAAAGTGAGAGACCTCATTATTTTTTTTGCACTTGAATGTTAAATTAAGAATACAGTAATGGAAATAGGTTTGCATTGGCAATACTGTGGAATCTTTTTCAAAAATGTTTACCGTACTTGTTAAAAAATAACAGATGAATTGTTGAGATTGATTGTTATGTGTATTTATTTTTTCCATAGGAAGAAGGCAACTCGGCCAGAAAGACCTATTGAGTCAATTTTAGCCCTCTCAGTCAGGTTGCACCCTATCAAAAATGTTCCCAATCTAGCTGAGAGTTAATTTACCGACTCTGGCTTCGTCCAACCGATCGACCTCAAAGAGTGTCTGCCTCTCCCTTTCCACTGCCGGGCAGTTGACTAGAAGGTGAGCAGGAGTTTCCTACGCACTCCCACACTTTCTGCACATAATTCACTAGCCCCATGCGATACATATTATTTATTTAGTGCGCAGTGTGCAGTTAAGATTCCTGGGAGTAATCGCAGTCTATCCTTGCTCATAATGACTGCCTTACGCTGTCTCCTCATTCGAATGAAGCCCTAGAGATTTACAGTGTATTGCGCAGGCGAGTCCATTCCAAAAGGAGCAATGCCTAGCAGCAAGGTTGGGATTACACACGTTTTGATCTGCTAATATGAGCGCCACCGTGCGGTTTCTGGGCTTATAAACGGCAACTCGCTGGCGCCCCTTGCTAAGCTGATGCAGTATTTCCATAGCCTTCTTGATCCAGAGTGGCCTTGTTATGCCTATGGAATAAAAAAGAATTCTTGCTTTTGCAAAATCTTGGTGGAAATCTCTAAAAAGATTTAATAGATAGAATTTGTTTTTTTTTTTCTGTTTGACTTTAAAGTATGTTCATATCTCAGGTAGAATTTTTTAGAAATGATCTCTGGTTGATTGGAAATGGTAGTGGTCTCATAAATTAAGAGCCTAAAACGATTCTTTACATATACAAAGAAGGGCTTGGTACACTGTAAATGTAGCTAATCGTCATCATAATCTATCCGATTATCACAATTGACAACAAGATTAGAACCTACGGCACCCACAGCCATCACATGCGTTCTACTGAAAACAGTGTTGTGAAATTCTTCTGGAAAGCCTACAAAAGTCTGAAAAGGTTTATATAAAATTTTTGAATATTTTGAATTTTATTACATAGGTGTTTCTTACAACTTTAGCGTCTTCTTAAGTTATGTTCCCTTCCACAAAAAATGTGATATATCCACACGAAATAAATAAATAAAGAAGATTCTAAAAAATAAATTAATAAATTCTTCAAAAAATAATTAGGACCCCCAAGAGTAGTTAGTTCGATATGTAATTGTCAAAACTTTATAGGTTTCAAAATGCACAACTTCAAAAACGAAATATATTGAAATTTTCGCATTTTGCAGAGTATACGCACAGTAAGAAGTCGTGGTCCACTTACACTCCATCTTAAGTAAAAATGCATCACCTGTTTACGCAATGTTATATTATCAGCAGAAAAAGTGAATAGGTGTTTCGATGTCGGGTAACATTGGCAAGATCACATAGTACAAAATACCGGATTGGCCACTTCGATCGATTTAGTAAGCACTACCATTTTTGTATCGGCAAATCCTGCAGGCAACCAAGAATATAACTGTATAACAGAATGCCGCTATATTAATCTAGATCCCTGAATAAAGTTTGTTTTCACTAACAACAGTAATAATAATAATGATGTTGTTGTCATTATTATTACTGTTGTTAGTGAAAATGTAATGTATTTTTACCTTAGATGGGGATTCACCACGATTTCCTACAGTGTATCTTATCAGGTTTCTTAAAACAAAATAATTTTCAGGATTATATCTAAGTGAAACTGCAAACGAATTATTTCTAAAAGCTACTTTCTTCAGTATATTAAGACTACTTCTGGACCTTTTGCTTTGTTGGGAGTTTTTTTCTATCTGTGAATTTAATTGTTGAAGTTGAAGTGATCTTTTTTTCATAATTATTTATTGGAAAACCCAACGTAGTCAATAAAGGTGCGCCTGCACTAGAAACTTGTTAGGGTTAAGTATTGATGAGCTGCAAGAATTAACGTAAGTATACGTAACTTTTCGCCTTTTCAATCACAAATAGGAATAAGGCAAGGAATTCACAATGATATTGAAAAAACTGGCAAGAACGTCATTTGAGGCTTTTGGTCTCTCCTAAAGAAATATTAATTTTTACTAAAAATTCTCAATATTCTTTAGATGGAATCTACAATATAACTTTCTTCTAAGTTCTTCCACTTTTATAGCATAAATGCGAAAATATTTATTGCTATTTTCTCGTTATGATGAGGGAAATTTATAAATCTACAAATTATTACAATATTAAATCAATTTATTGCATATATGTATATTACATGCATTTTGCATGGTAAGGAATATGTGGAAAGAAGCCCAAAGGTCATTTCGGTAAAAGCTTCAGCAAGGACACGATGGGACGATGTTCCAGATTGAGGTTACTGCAATTCATCACTGCGTTAAAAAGTAAAAATATGGTCGTCTGAGTTAGTCAAAAGTGCCACTATTTCCTCCGACAGCCAGGCAACATTTAAAACGATCGGTTCCGCAAATATTAACTCTAAGCTGGTTTGAGACTACGTGAAACGTCCTAAATGAGGTGGGCACCCAAAGGAAGTTAACATTAGCTTGAATTCTCAGCCACTCGGAAGTGAAGCTAAATAAGGCAGCGAGCGATTTGATCAGATGAGATGTGTCAAGTTCATTCGTTGGAGCTGGTTCTTCTTTCGGCAACACCCAAATTGCAACTTAAAAAGTCCATTAATTAATGCATACGTAATGAGTCGAGGAAATAGTAGCAAAAATTAGAAAAGGGGATCACGCTGGGCGTGAAAAGGCCCTGATGAAGCAGGTCCAGGTATAACCACCCCAAAGGAACTTAAGTTGCCTTGATGTTTAACATCACCAAGGATCAGTTTTAGAACTATTTATAACTAGGTGCAACTTCTCGCTAAGGAAATCATGCCCTAAAATATATTATATTTTTTTATTGATGAAACATATACATAACTATTTATGAGCCTCTGGATTCAGAAAATCACATACATTTTTTTTCTTTTTTGTATTTCTTTCTTTGGGTGGCCTTAAACAGCATTTCCACAAACTACAATTAAAAAGAAATTTTACAATTTTTAGAAAATGGTTACCGTTTCCTTTTCCAGTATTACTTCCACTCTTGAAAGAGAAATACTATTTTATGAGCGCCAAAAGTACTAAACAGTAGTCCAGCGTGTAACCTTATTTATTTATTGACTCTACAAAAATTAAGTATTAATTTTCATTCCTAATTCCACTTAGTATTCTTCAATTACGGAGAAATACAATGCCTCTATTATAATAAGATGCAGAATGTTACTTAAATCCAAAGGCTTTGATTACATGAACACAAGCATATGACTGCTATCTCCTTCCTCTGATGACCCTACTTTATAAATCTACAACATTAATAGAACCAATTCATCATCTTAGTTCCAATAATTTACACATCTTCATCTCTGCCGCCTAATTTACGAGTGGCAACCTAATTAGTAATACTTTGCGGATGTAGTAAAGCCAATCGTGCATCGGGTATGCTAAAACTGTATCCACTGAATCTGAAACAACTTGTTAAACTATGAGGAAGCGCAATTTATGCCGCAAATACGTCAGGGCCGCATCTAGAAGTTGTGATATGTTGAATCGTAATTTTGCCTAGACTATTACAAGAATGTTTTCGATGTGTTACCGCACCGCATATTTCCAAATTTCAGTATTTCAAGGATTACTAGAGTTATTTACCTCAAGTTCGCTAATTACCTAGCATGTTGTAGATTATCTGTGAATATTCTAAAGTTTGTCCTAATATAATTTGATACATAAATTGTAAATTAAAGCTGGATAGAGCTGCTTTTAAGTATAGAACTCGCTTCTTTTGTTAAATTTTGAAAAAAAAGTAACTTTTATTAATGTGATTTTGTCACAACATGTTATCTATTAGTTCGTCGCGCTCTACTTATTTTAGCAAAGATGAAATTTGTGTTAATTTAAGTCTATTGACGCCATTAACTCATTTCGTATCGACACCTCTTTTTGTACAGCATTTTTATTTACACTATTTCCATTTTGTTAGAAGTGCGAAAGCGTGTGTTACGTATTACTTGCGAAAATAATCAGTGCAGAGCGCGATAAAAAAAGCATTCTCCGCAGAAAAAGTCCTTCTTTCACCGTGTCGCGTATTGTACCAAATTAAGCGACGTAAAAATGTTACGAACAAAAAGCGAACAATAATTATCTTGGTTAGAGAGAATGCACGGCTCACGCTTTTTTTGCGCACATCAGGCGGATTTAATTTGCAAAAGGATTTCCTCAGACATGAAAGCGGCGCGAATATGTGAGAGTTCTCGAAACGTAAAAGCCCTCTCTAACATTAAACTTTAAAGTTTCTTTATACCAGATGCTTTTTAGAGGGTGTGAGATAACTTGTTCCGTCCAATGGAGAAGGTCCATTTCTTCGCTGGCTTAATTGTGTGGGGTGGCTCAAATAAGGTCGTGAACTCTAGAAACGCGTTCCACATAATAATTTCCGCTGAGTACAGAGCCTATTATGATATTTATGGTTTAGTATAATAACTGCGTTTGTTCTTGCAACGGTCTCGATATTGCATTTGGAGTTTAGTTATTGTTGGAATACCCGTTATATCATTTACAACACCTATTGCGCTGATTGTATTCTATGCATAAATATATACATGTGATGCTATTAAGTTAGTTTAATTTATGAAGCAATATAAAGATAGATAGAGCCAGGTTCTGCTTTTGTTTATATATAGGTATATTGTCATTTTATGTTGTTCATTATTTATTATTGTTTATTGTTACTCGTTTTATGAGAGACCGCCACCAACAAAACACAATCAAATATCTTGATTATTTACAAATATAAATGCAATTCTTTCTTATGCTCTCTTCTTCTGTATTCGATATTTCAAAGCCTTTGTTGACATACTTGTCAGGTAGATTCTTATTTCGAAATAAGATAAGGTGGCGGTATTTTGTAAAAGATGTGTAGAATCCAGTGCAATGGCGTGCTGTTAAAAAGTAGCAAAAGCTGATGACAAATATAATAATGTATATCCACAATTAGTGACATACGATGTAAATCCTATAAGAATGCTTTTCGAACCTTTATCAATTACGATTATGAAAATTAATATGAATAATGAAAATATAAACTGCATTAAAATAAAAGCTACCGTAATCTCTTACAATTTAACCCTTTTAATAGTTTAGTTTTAACAAGTTCGTGCAGCCTTTTAGATTTAACAAAAAATAATCACAGATTTCCACGATTTGTTTGGTTTGCTGTTTACTGAACCTCTTAGTAACTAACTAAGTTGCTTTTTCAGCTATTTTGGCGCATGAAACTTAAAACATTCAAAGGTTTTATAGAATATGATAGTGTTTAAAATTTATCACATACTTTTCTCCTTAAAAATAATTTCCAATGACATGTGATTCGTTTTCGACCGAAAGCATTGACTAGAGATCACCACAATAGTTTTCTTGCATTTTGTTATCCAAATCCTTGAACATTAAAACGTCATTAAAAGCCGAATTCTTTCGGTAGGTTTCTAGAAGTCTGCACCTGCATATTTAGACAACTAAAGCTGTAATTGAAACAGTTTAAATCTATTCTCCTTTGCTAAGAGTCTAGCAACAGCTTCTTCACAGTCAAATTGAGTCTTTTTCCTTCTGGAATCTGTCATCCGCAAAGGAATCGTGAAGGTATTAACCTGCTTGGCCATTTAATAGCACTCAATGGTTTTAACTTTAATCATGACATGTATGTGTAATAGAATTGTGAAACATATTCTAGTAGCATAACCCAAAGCCTCGTAGAAGCACGAAGATATAAAATTCTTATACAATAGATAAAAAGTTGTTTCTCTAGAGGTGCTCCATCATCCACAACTTTTAAAGAATGACAATGCATGGTGTACATAAAACTCTCTGAGATATTTTCAAATACTCTATTTTGTATTTCATGTCTTATTGTTTGTCCTCATTTTAACTCACACTATTTTCAAAATATGTCAAAAAAGTTCCGTCAAGCCTTTTCCTGTTGCATTACTAGCTTAAAGAGTAATAAAGAATTCTTAAAGTTTGAATAGTTAAATGTTACTTACCAATTCTTGCTATTTTAAAAATTTTGCATAAAATTACGTGAATACACGATTAAAGCCTTTCCAAAGGGGAAATTGTTTTTATACTGCATAGGAGTAGTTAACCAATATTTTCTAATTTGATGTTACAATAAAACTATAAACATTCTGGACGTTATGCGTTGATGAGTTATAAACGCACTAGTGCGTTAGTGGGTTTATTAAGGGTTTTTATTGGAATACCTTAGGTTAAAAAGCGGCGATTAATATATAAATTTGAAAAAACATTGTAAAGAACTAGTTTCATGAGGTCTTTCTAGACTCGTGCTTTGAGGAACTCGTTTTTTCAAACTTGGACTCATCTGATAAAACGGCGCTTATGAAACTAGTTCTTTTAATTTACTATTTTGTCACTCCATCTAGAAACACTCATTTTTCATTACTGCAAAGCGGCAAAAATGTCACCAAAAGTTGGCATACTGTATTTGACATGATAGATGTGTAATAAACTGTCATTAAGCTATTGCACAACCTTACTAACATGGCATTTCCATTGCACTTATTATTGATAAATAGGTATCAAACTACAAAGAAATTACAGAAAAATACTCAGGTATCATGCTTACCAAGTCATACTATCAACTTCCTAGAGTCAATTTTTTTTGTCTATTTTCAATCCAAAATGAATTACTGGGAATCACTGGTGCAATCAACAGCACAGGAGCCGCTTCTTTGGAGACCATTGCGGGCCTCTCCCCGTTGAAGCATTACGAGAAAACGGAGGTTTTGAATGCGAGCCTTAGACTAAAAGCCAACAACTTGTAGCATCCTAACTTTAGGGTCGGAGGGCACACTGTTACGATGCTAGATGGGCCATTGCTACAAATGCCCGCGGACAGTATGGCACCCGAAATTATTTTCACTGAAAAGGTGAAAATCTCCATACCGAACAGAGACCAGGCACGTAGTGAGATCACTGCTCTTGACGATTGGTTCACGGACGGATCCAAATTCAGACAGGACACCGGAGCCAGTATTTGTCGGTCCAGCCCTAAGCAAAGGATATCCATAAGCCTAGGGAAGCATACAACGGTCTTCCAGGCAGAGGTATTCGCCCTTGCAGCCTGTGCAGAAATAATTGCAAAGGGAAGCTACATGAGGAGGAAAATAAATATAATGACTGACAGCCAGGCTGCTATCAAGGCAGTCTAGAACCCTATAACTAGGTCAAAACTAGTTAGAGACTGCAAGCAATCCCTCAATACACTGGCACGAGACTACACGGTGTCTCTGATTTGGGTGCTGGGATATGAGGATATAAAAGGCAATGTAATAGCCGACGAACTAGCCAAGGAGGGCTCTAATATACACTTCATAAGTCCAGAGCCCGTATATGGAATTACTAAGGACTCCGCAAGAAGCAAGGTCTGGACCGGGTTAGATAAAGAAAGTACAAAGAAATGGAGGTCGACTGAAGATCAACTCCATACCAAAGCACTAATAGGGGATGCAGATGCTAGATTCTCTGATAACCTACTCAGACGCAGCAAGAAAGTAACTAAACCATTACTGGGCTGGTAACTGGACACTGTCCCCTGAAAAAGCATCTATACAGATCGAGTAAGCGAACCGTGATGCAGAAGATGCGAAGTACAAGAGGAAATGAGTTTACATGTAATCTGCACATGTGAGAAATTGAAGGTGCTCAGGCAAAAATATTTCGGGAAGGTTCTTTTGGAGCCCTCGAGGGTTCTCAATTTTGCACTGGGCAAGATACTGGGCTTCATAGAAAACACCAAGCTGCTCGAGTGTTAGTAAGAGATTTAATAGGGACGACACCTAGCTCAAGTGCCCGGACTATAGGTGCCCACCCTAACCAAATGAATGAATGAATGAATCCAAAATGAAGATTTATGGACCTAAAAAATACTGTGTATCACACAGCCAGAAACTCTTTTGCGACTATTCATACTGGTACTCATAAAACTGTAGTTTCTGGGTTAGTGATACAAATAACTATTGAGTTAGTTTGTGGTTATTCAACTATGATCCCATCGTTTCTGTTTATGTTACATGTTATATTTTCCATACATAGATGCTCGCATTTGCGTAAAATACAGTACAACACAATTTGTCAATTCATTGCACTTATAGCTACGCACTTGTTGCACCTTACTTCTATTGAAATTGTTATCCACTTTTACATTACATATTTGACTCTGAAGATTGTTGTCTCAAGACAAAGTACTTCAAAACCTGTAGTTGCGCTATTATGGTCCTGAAAAATAGTCACTGTAGAAATGTTATCATTTCGACAAAACACGATTGTCACTTTCCAAGAAAATTGTAAAAATTATTAATAACCTCATACTATAAATAAAATAAAGTTTATACAGATATTTATTAAACTGCATTTCCTCACAGGTTCCTTTTTAAAAGCACACCAGGTAAAAGGGCGAAAGTAAATTATATAATTTTAACCCTTTTCCGATGTTCCCTCACTATTACTATCCCTGCAAGAAGCCTCCATTTCGGAGTTAAAAGTACAGAACGAATGCCACAGCAATTTTGCTCACAATACATGAAAGAGAAGACATCTTTAACAGAAGAAACGTGATCTGCTATGTTGGTTTTCTGTTTCCAAATAGAATAACTGAACACCGATCGATAGTTAAAAGTTCTTATTTTTGTTGCTCATTCATGCAAAATTGAGATAACCTATTTACGTACAGAGAAATTGATGGCATAAAGAATTGACATTTTTGATCGCAACATTTCATTCCACTATAAAACAGAGAAACTCTTTACTGCATATCGTTAAGCAGGTTATATAAAAGGATCTACATATATAGGCGAAATTTCCTCATTGGTATCTGATCCTTTCCTAAACGCTTACTGCAGTAGTCGAGGTTGCCTATACACGTACTTTAAACTCCTGACTACAGCAGTATTTTAGATTGTATAAGAAGCCACTTTAATCTGCTTTATATTCAATATCTATCCTCCCCTTTTAAGGCCCTCTACCACGTTTTAATGGCACTAACACAAGGGTTGAGATCCTCGATTAATTTTCGGCAGCAAGAAAGAATACTTAGCGGTTGGGACTCCTGGCAATGTAAAATCAGATAATTTAAAGTAAAGCGAAAGTGAGCATTCTGCTTGATTACTACAACCCATAATTTCCTTTACAAATTATATTCACTTCTGTGTTATATTATTATTGATGAGAATTGTAATGAAATGAAACGTATACAATTTCTATACAATAATTACTCAATAATTTCTGAAATCAACAGTGGAAGTAATATTTCCAATTAATGTTAAGGTCATTAGTTTGTCATACGTTATAAGAAAATTATAAGTGACAGAGAAAAAATGATACACGAATGAAATTAGCTTGCATAATAAGGTTTAAGAACAAATGTGCATATAATGTTCATTGATGCCATTATAATGAGCGCTAGACCGTTAAGTAATTGTACTAAGTAAATAGTAATTTCAGGTAATAAGAGAAGATGACGGCGCATGAAGATTATGTATACGGAAAATAAGATACCTTGAAATGAAATGCATGGGTAAGTATTAAAAAAACTAGATTACGGAGATTAAATTTAATTTTAGACATACAAGTATAGGCTGTATTTTCGTTATTCATGTTGACAATAGGTAAGTATATGATAATAAGCTTACATAATATTATAATAATCCTTCTAAAAGAGTATTTGAGAATTTGAGTTAATTCTATTAATTATAAGTTATAAGTATAATTTTGGGAGTAATTTTAATTACTATTTATTACTAGGTGTTAGTTTACTAGTTCAGTTTATTGGCTATTTAATATCTGGTTAAACTCAACACCAGAGCAAAGCAAGTACCTTATACAATTTGGTTTGATGCAGAAACTGTAGTCTTTTAGAGCACACCTAGCTTTCGTAATGTTATGTGAGCAGTGGTTATGATACCAGATACCTTTTTTTGTAGTTGTAAATTAGGCATAAGCGTCAGATATTGCATGCCTAATTCAATTAGAACAATTTCTAACGTGGCTTTGTGCAAGCAACATAATGTAGCCTTAATTTCCCTATCTGGGTTTATAATCTGCATTTTGTAATTATATATTATGTAGTATATTCCAGAATAATGTCATTGTACTACGGTAATAATCTAATATAGCTAATAACCTAATTATAATATTTGTGGAGGGAAAGGAAAATCGTCAAATAGGTATTTAAGACTAAAGCTGGCATATAGAACATTTTGGAATATTAATTAAAGTATAATTCGTAAATAGGATATATAACAATGCTCCGTTCTCATCTGCACCATCAGTTTCCTGCTTATGGGACAGCTTCTTCTATTTTTATGAATTTCAAATAATTATTACAATACCTGTAACAGCTTTCTGACGCTTGTATGTAGGTATGAATGAAGGGTGGTATGCGACCTAAGAGGTCTATTATGTCCCATATTCTTGCTGTTTTATAGCTGGCTTTGCAATCTTATTCCTTTCAAAAAGTATAGGATATGAGACGGTCCCAGGTTAGGTAAATCTCCCTCTTTGATTTCACATGCGTCTACGTACAATGCCCTTAAGTCGCACTGTGCTACGCAATTTGAGAGGAGATGAATAGGTGTTTCATCCTGTTCCCACAAAATCTACATTCTTTGGTCTTTTGGTTACTTAAAGTTCGTGTTTGCTGTAGAGTAGTTTATTGCCTAGGGCAAGGCCTAGGTACTTAACCTATGTTCCCCAATCTATATTTTATCCTTATATATTTATAGTTTTGAGGTTGGATTTCCTTTTGCTAGTGAATGCTGCTAAAGTAGTCTTAGTGGGGTTTACATTGAGTCCCACCATTTTATCGTAGAGTTCAGTTCTCTATGAACTATGTCACAGAGGGTATTCTCAAATTTGCCTCTTGTGTATATGACAACATCATTACCATACCCTTGACAAGGTATGCTTAGATAGCAGTTAGCCCGCATAAGGGTTCATCTACTGTTAGGCTCTACATAAGTGGAAATGTAACCCTGGTCATTCCAACCGAGATGGTCTTATGTCCCACCTCCGCCTTCACCAATCTGGTAGAGAGCAGAAGTGACACCCATCTGTAGATCACACCGTCTATCCCCCTGTTAATTTATACTTTTTGACAGATTAGTGTGGAGTGTTGTCAAAAGCGCCTTGTATGTCTAGAAAGGCGTACACTACGGTTTCTTTATTCGTCAGTGCATCTTGGATTCGATCCGTCAGCTCCACTAATGAAGTCTCAGTGGATTTTCCCGTTTGATAGGCGTGCTGACAGAGGGTGCAACGTCACCCGCTTCAAGAGATCTGTTCTGTGATAATTACATATCTATAGCCTTTTTCCAAAGGGTGATAGGGCTGTGGGATTTAGGGTGCGCAGTGTCTTTTTTTCCTGCTTTTAGTATGAAGGTGACTTTCTGACGCTCATTTATCTTTCGATGTGTAACATTACTTCAGAGGTTTTAAAAGGACTTGGCTACTGGAAATAAATATTGCGAGACGAGAACGAGAAACCTACATTTTGTATAAACTTTAGAAAATCAGAAGGCTTTTTTTTATAAAGTAATGATCTTTTTCAGACAAAGATGTGCATAGGCAGTATCTTGGATGAATTTTATCAAACATATGAACGAAATTCATCTTTGTTGGTGCCTTGACCATTAATGAGTTGAAATGCAATATACGAATAGAGATAGTAAAGACAACTGCCGGCACTTACAAAGTGAATGTGCCATTATGCATGTATGCCATACTATATATGTCACGGAAATTTGAACTGAATCGCATCGCGTAGGTTTCTAGTTAATTACGTCGCCTGTAATGCTAAGCAGTACGTTCTCTCACTTGTCATTGCGTACGATTTTTTCTCCATCTTCCCGCAGTAATCCGCCACGCACGATTACGCCTTGCCATATCCGTCAGTTAAACGCGAATAAATCGTCTCACTTTAGCGCGGTATTTAAATCAATAACACAAACAGGCCTATATAAACGGAACGAAAGGTTGTTCGGGCGTGCATTAATGAAGCTCCAGCTAGAGAGAGGAAAAAACGAAAACCAAAGAAGATATGTGAACTAAGCGGCATTAGTTCCTTCTAACGGCCGCGGACATGTAAATAGGAAAGTGTCAATTAAGCCAAGTCCGAGTGCCGTAAAACAGTCTCGTCTACGAACATGGTTCGGCCGTGCGACGTTCCACTTTGCAACTGGATGAACGGCGTTTCGTTCTCTTACTTGGTTTTCCTATACCGATCGTTTTTCTCGGTTTCTGTTATAGCAGCCAATTAATCTCGTTGAGTAGCCGTGTTTGCTGTGTATTTTTCTTGAAGTTTTGACAGCGTCTTGTTGAATCAACAATCTAATCACGTCAATCAGGGCGATGAATTATTTAGATGAGATGTTTGCAAATGCAGTTTCCAGCAGCTGTCGGAGACAATGATTAAATGTCTTGCATATCTATATGGACAAAGTTATAGTTCTTTTTATTGGTGAAAATGCAATTACTGGAATAAATGATCACGGAGAAAACTAATCCATTTCAATCCATTTATATTTATTGAGAAATCGGCAACACAATTAAGATTGCTCTATATTTGCTTATGCAATCATTCGAACATTCGCAGTAACTCGCTACTACAAACAACTACATCGATTCAAGGATTGAAAGCTTTTTTTTACAGTGAGAAAATAAAAAAAATTAATGTATTTCTGCTATTAACTGTAATAATTAGGAGAATTTTTTCCCAAGAAATTTTTTTTTCTCCTCACCCAGGGTTCGAACCTACATCCTCCCGTTTACCGGACGAGCGCTTTACCAATTAAGCTAAGAGGAGATGTAAGTTCGAGCGTTTAACCGAACATACGTCGATATTAGATTTTGAAACGTCGGCAGGACGGCAATTATGCAAGGATTCAAGCTTTTTACAATGAGAAAGTAACAACTACACCAATTCTTTCACCATCTATAATAGTAGTTAACTGTAGGTACTTTTCTCAGAGTATTGTATACATAGAAAAATGAAAATGTTGGAACAATAAAAACATTTGTTTTCACTTTATTGAATTCATTCAATCATTTTTAGTTTAAATTAGCACAAAGAAACAATGACTTCATTGAAGAGAAATGTGTATTTTTGTTTAATTCTATTTACTAATTCATATAATTATTTGCTTTAAACATCAATGAAACTATAAAATTAGTTAACTGAATATATGCGGTCGATTTGTAAAGAATGTTTTCGTTTTCGAACAACCTTCGATGTTGTTTCACACAAAATTAAAAAAAATACTATTATGTGATCAACAACATCCGCACAATCGATTCTGCGTGTACTGATTTAAACATTAGAGTAGTTTGAGCATATTGAAATACAAAAAAAAGGTTTAATTAAAAGTGTTATGAAAAGAAAATTAGCTGACACGTACCTCTATGGAACAAGGATGTCCCGTTTTAATTCATACCATCCTATCGCAATTTCAAGGATAAACGATATTACTTAAGTAACAAAAAAAGCAATTATTAGTTAATTAATTATTATATTATACGTGATGAATAAGAAAATATGATATTTCTGAAAAAGGAATAAAAAATAAATTACGGAACGTAAAGCAGGTGTAAAACTAATAAAATACAGTGAATTTTCGCTTTCTGGGAAAAAACTCTGTAATATGGCGTAATTTTCACTGCACATGTTGCTTTTCCTAACACCAGATCCACTGGATGAAGATTATGAGGTTTTCAATATGTAAGAAAATGCTGAAATTTAATTGATCAACTTAATCTACGTCATAATGAATACATTTTAAAAACACTTATTAAATATTTGATGTAAAATTAGCAAAAACTGTAAATCCGTTTTGTCGGTGTATGATTACGTGAACTATAGCAACTTTGCATAAGCCATACGCACGCGCATTGTTAAACGCATAGGGATTGTTGACGTTTTCGCATGTATATTGCAATTGATAGTTTTGACTGAGTTTTGGGAAGTAACGTGGTGGAATGTGATACCGGTGCAACAAAATTGGGTTTTGTGCGCGCGGTGACGTAAGCGGCGTCTAAAAAGGAATGAACAAATGAATACAATTCCCGCTGTCAGAAGCACGTCCCTGATTAGCGAACAGCCGAGAGAACCACATAGGAGAGCGTAGGTACGCAAGCGAACATTGGAAGTCGTCAACCAGCGTCCAAAGCGAGTGGACGTGCCGTTCGGTTGGAGAGCGGTTGTAGAAAGACCATCATTGTAGGCCACAGCATCGTTACATATATTATTCAAAGTGCATCGCGTAGCGAGCTAATTGTAGCCCCGTGAGTGCCTATTGTGCCAAGGAATAAACCTCCTGAGGGAGAAGTTATACAATTCCATTTAGATTGCGTTTTATCAACCATGTTGTGTCGCCGTATGCTGGGAATTTCCCAATCGAGAGGGCAGAATACAGCCTCCAGAGGGTACAGCGACATAGCTACAACGAGCCAATTTCCAGGCAAGACCACTGCGTGTGCCGAAAATCATACCAACCATGCCAAAACCACACCCAGAGCCAAAGAACCGCCCAAATCGCAAATGTTAACCCCTATCTTATTTGTTTATTAGTTTATAAATTCGAAATCATAATTTTATTTGCAATTTGCTTATATATCTATATATCTTTACTGCTAAATAATCGCTATTGAATGTAATGTTTTTATTTGTATGCTTTTCTACCTTCGTTATTTTCAAATAAAATATCGTAAAAGCGAAATCAATTTCCTTTATTATTGTATCTCGTTATTTATACTCATGGAACCGCACGACATGAGAGCGACGGTTATTTTGATCGATAAAAAATTATCAAGCTAGTTTTTTTTTTAATTTATTTCAATTAATTAATAGATACTGTTATTTACCAATCTCACGGCGCCCAACAAAAAATATAATATTAAAAGTAGATTAACGATCCATTACATTTTGGCATACAGCGCAGGGCATAGCTCTCCTCCATAAACACCCACTAGTCTTGGATTTTTTTCGTATTTTGGGAGATACTATTTGATCGCAGAATATTTCTCTCATGGATTTTATACCTTTAGCAATTCTTTCTCGTATTTCTACTTTTTCTCCTTTACTTGTTATTGTGACGACTAGATAATTAAAACAGTCCACTCTGTTGAATTTATATCCTGATTCCTCTGTTCTTATTTCCGCTTTTTTATTTTCAATATTTCCTGTTGTTCCATTCAAATATAAGTTCTGTTTCACCTTCATTTATGTCTAGCCCTCTATTTTCTGTCAAAAGATGAGAAAGGATCTTGATTGCTATAATCAACTTTTCATTGACATGATCATTCAGCAGGATCTGACTTTTTCACTTTGATTATATTCGAATGTCGTGTATTCCACTCAAAGGCTAAAAACTATAAAAGCAATTTCCTTTTTCAATAACTTTGATTGAAAAAAGAAGAAAAAGATTTTTCCCTCTTTCCAGTATCCAATTAAGCAAATTCTTGATTGAGCGGAATGCAAATAGCCACGTGCATTCCGGTCGCTTTGGTTATCGATTACTGCAGGAAAGCAAGAGTTAGACTTTTTAATGGAACTGTCTGTGATAGTGGTGCGGTTTCCGTTCATACGGGATAGATCACGGCAATTGATCGCCAAGACCATCGGAATTTCCGTATAGTTACGGTAATCGACTTCGGTAAATCACTATGACCCGATAATTTAACATCATTTCATTTACCTGGTGCACACTGGCATTTTCGGTTACGGCATGCCACCTCGTTTAATTAATCTCGTAGAGGAATTTCGAGGATCGTTTTGCTAGTGACCGAGGCGTTGTCATTAAACTTAAACTAACGCTTGGCGACAGCACTGTCTTGAACGCAGTTGCAAATTTTGTTATCGAAATACTTTAGACAAGTTAATTTGCATATTACGTACATAACCGACAACCTTTGCAAAACCCTTAGTAAACACAATTGATTTAATCTCCCTTCTATCTAGCAAAATTTTCACTCAATATTCTAAAAATAGCCGGCAGTACGGCTGAGAAGGAAGGGTGCATCATTGCCAATCTTGAAAGTCAAGCAACGATATGCGGTACCGGTTGATGGTTGGGTCACCATTCGGACAACACTTCTCAGTGGCTCAGTGTGTTCTGGCACTCTAGCCAAGGGCCTTTCAAGGCCTGTAGTGCTGAGTTATTATTATTATTATTCTAAAAATATCATTTGAAGAATACAATGAGTTTCGGAACTAATTAACCACAAGTGAGTGATCTCGTGGTTCCTAGAGATCACATTCACGTATCTTTTTATGTGGAGGGTTTGTTCACCAAAGTTCCTATTACACTAGTCGTCGAGATTGATCAAAATTGGAGTTTGGTGGAATCCAACAGGACCATCTCCAAAGCCAAAATCATTGAATTACTTCTCGAGTCAGACTATTTTATATGTGAAGACAAATGTTTAATTCATATCAGTGAAGCGCTCATGAACAGTGCCCTCAGACCCATTATTGGTGAAGTGATTATGAACACCGTACTTAGGAGTGTCAAGCACCATTCCATTTTAGTTTCTCTTACCAGTTGCTTGATGATCTAGCTTGCTCTTTACCTATAGATTACCTAGAATTTTCCAGGTTTTTCTAGTGAATTTACACTACCATTACTTAATAACTTTAATCTTAACCTTAGGAGTGTGCTGAATGCTTGTGGGCTAATAACCGTCATGACAAGCAAGTTATATTGGCATGGTGTAAAAAAATCATGAATTCTAATTTGGTCATTAATGTAACTGCTCCAAACAATATAAAAAACAGTCTTATCATAGCTCTTACATATAGAATTTGCAAAATATGTCACAACAACAATATAAGACAGGCTTTGCTGGCATTGAAGGAAATTTGGTTCACAATAATTACCTAGTGCATTCGGCAAATAGATTTCTTTTTTTTTTTAATGCCAACCATCAGAGCGTTATGAAATCAAAATAATAATTATCTTTGGGAGTTGCTATAGGTATGTCCAATATCCGCTACAGATCTCTACGTTTTATGTCCAAATTATTTGACAATGTTAAAAGCGTTTTTTAAAATTCTAATTTAAAAATAACTTTTAACTCGGTTATTACAGTAAGCAACAACGCCACAAAGCAAGCTACAAGAAACATATTCAGCAAACGAGAAAGATAAGATGAGTGTAAAATCCAAAAAATGCGCATTAACTTATAATTTTTTGCGAACATTTTTTTATAGTAGCTGTTTAATTCGAATTTATATATTGCTAACATCATTTCGTATGACATGAAAAATTTGATAGCCAATATGCAAATTGGATAGTGTTCCAGTAACGAAATATTGGTCATTAAAGGTACCGTAAAAGTTTATGTAATATACGGAGGAGTGGTCAGACGTGTCTGCTTACACGGGCCGCACTCGTCTAGCGCTATGCAGAACGTGTAGCCATAGTATATTTGCAAGGCAGTAAAATCACTTACTCCGATTCGTGTGTCTAGTATGTAGTATCAGTGTTAGTCGAGTCTTAATGCTAAATAGTACAATTCTCCGTTAACGTTTTGCTCATTGTAAGTGTAATACAATGTCGGGCGTAGAAAATCCAAGAAAACGACCATTGTTTCATAATATAATCGGTGAATTCCAGGATTTATATTATGGTGGTGCCAAAATAGTTTGTACAGTGTGCGATAAACACTTATAGTGCTGGTACAAATCGGACTACACATCGGTGGTGGTACATCTGATCCGTTATCTACCTATAAAGATTATTTTAATTATGTGTGTTACATCGGTAGATGTTGAACGGTCTTTTTCTTTCAAAGTATAAGCATATTTTATCACCGCGACGAAAGCGGTTTAGTGAGAAAAACACTTAAAGCTACAAACTTTTCAGCAATCCTATACCATTTCTCCTACTTACATATAATATTTATAGCTAAGTAAATAAATAATTTTGCTCTTTTCCGACACTGTAATGTATACTTGTGTTAATGTCGTTAATGTCATATATATGAAACTTAGTACTAACCTGGCGCGCAGACAAAAATTGACCGCACTGATACACTTTTGTCTCGTTATGGAACTTGGCAAAAGCAGAATTCGAAAGTTATGTCACATTTTAAACATGCTTTTAGGGTATTCTTTTTACAGGCAGTACACCTGTTTTGTTTTTTTCTTTGCTCAAGAAATCCCATGGTTAGGCTTATAATAACGTGCTTCAATAAAAACTCTTGAAGATCATACTTTATGTGTTAAGACCTGGTGCTCCTGCGCGAGCATCACCATACTTATCATGTACATTATCTATTTAAATTATTGTTAGTTAGTGATCAATTAATTTAGAACACTTATTCACCAAGATAACATAATAATATATATAGGTACATGTATAAGAAATGGGGAATTTTATTTTTGCGTTATAGAATGTAGAAAAAAATGATAAGTACAAATATTAAATATTTCCGGTTTTAATAAGCAAATTTACAAACAGAATCATTATTATTGATACACATCGAATATTTAGCAAGATATTTAATAAACCTTCCGTTTACTACATAATCATTCATATATATATACAAAAAAATCATACAAGTAGAAACGGGTTTTTCTTCATACATCCTATGTACATTTGTGATATACATATATACAAAATCATCAAAGTAACAACATAGACTGCCAATATCCGGTTATATCGGCACAAGAAATCGATTCTAATTTCCTTCTTTCGTTCAGCTTCTTAACTATACCTGTAAATAGGGCAAAGGTGAACGAATGTACTCTTGCCTCTCTGGAAACTTAAAATTCCTATAGCTGTAATAACTGTGAAAATGGGAGCGTTCTCTATAATTTATATTCTCGCATTGATATCCACGAATGTTGCCGGTCAACGTTTTCAATAAAACATACTTACTAATAGCGAAGTTGGAAGTAAAAGGAAGCGAAGAATCTAATAGAACTGTAGCCGCACTTAGAAGTTTGTATAAGTTGATTATGAAAAATTAAATTTGCATAGCAAATTTTAGCAATTCCATTTCTCTCGGTTATATATTTTATTTACCTTGGTATTAAAATTTAAAGCAATATTGCAAATCGTTTGTAATTAAACATTTCCTTATTTTAGTAACTTTTTTTTTGAGGGGATCACCATGTTAGTTTTAAATTCATGTTTAAAAATTAAATGCGGTTTCTATTTCGAGACAGTCGGATTGCACACTGTAAATTTTCGGCTGACATACGCTTATTGTATTCCGATATAATTCTCTCTGCCAGAAAAGGTACTCCCAACTTGAAACGATATTTTCCTTCGGAGTCTACTTAATTGAGCTTTCTCACCAAAAAGCCGACTTTCCGAGGTGAGTCGTTTGGGTAAGTCTAGTGTTATTAACAAGAAGATCAAATAATTGCATTTTAATCGCGACTACGAAGTCTTTACATCGCTCGAATATTATATTTTTAGTTAACAAATATTTCGAAAATCGCTGGGCGCTCTCATAGGCCTTCCGACAATTCAAAGTACGTGAACGTGTACACTGACGATAAAATCACGCCACCATGAACATATACTCCCAACTCAAACGTGCGTTTACCTTGGAGCTTATCCAAATTTCGCTGCGCCCATAGGGCAGTAATACTTTGCCTTAACATGAGAATGAAGGCATTTCTCGTCTGGATAGTTCTTTGGTGGCTCTCTCAAAAATTATAATACGGAATAAAATCAATTACTGTTGCTGTACAAAGCCTATCAGAAGCAGTGCAAACAATGGATTCGAAAGCATGAAATATACAATGGATGCCTACAGGCTTTTGCCACTCACAACTAGAACCATGTAAAATTTCAATCTGTATTTTATAAATGATATATATAAAGCCTTTTATTCGCAAAAACGAATATTGTAATATTTGATGAACATTTCAACAATAAATTGAGGACTAACCACTTTAGCGTAGGCAACCCGTATTACAAATCTAAATTTTAGGTTGCATATTCCATTATTATAAAAAATCATTGGCACGCCATTAAGGCGAACTTTCTTGTGAAGTAAATATTGACATAATATCTAAGAAAGTATTTTTTTGTGATCGGCCATTTAGATCGCTCTATATACACAGTTGTGTTCTACTAAATAGCAGTGGTACATTTTAAAATGTAAAATATAGATGTTTTTACTATTGCAATATATTTATTACACACCATCTGTTTAAATTTACAGCTGGGGTAATTCCTGTTGTACAATGGAGCAACGCGAGTTAGTACAAAAAATAATTAATGAAGGCAAAAGTTACAGATTTGTGCAAAATATTATAGGATGTTCTGCGAAAATAATTTCATATGTGTTAAAATGGAAAAAACAGTTGAAAGACGTGGCAAAAATTAAAACTACAAGAAGGACGTATAGGCTTATCGCGCAGTGTGCAAAGGAAATCCTCTACAACATCCAGACAAATAAAAAATAATCTGAATTTAACTCTATGCACTGTTACTGTTAGCAGAAACTAATCTCACGGAAGGCCCCTTCAACAAACATGTAGATTAACTTCGTCGAACATAATTTGTATTGGCCTGCTGCTAAATAAAAGAATATTTTATGGAGCGATGGGAGTAAGACCGTATAACATGGGGGCACCAAGGTCATGGCATGGGCATGTTTTTCTTATTACAGTGTCGTCCACATTTACAAAATTAACGCATCATGAATCAGCAAAAATACGTCAAAATACTCAATAAAGTAATGTTACCATATGCAGAAAGCAATATGCCCTTAAAATGGATTTTCATGCAAAACGATGATGCTAAACATGCGAATAAAACAGCTAAGTAGTGGTTTAAGGAGAACAAGGCTGAGGTTATGAGGTAGTTCGCCCAATCTCCAGACCTCAACTCTATTGAAAACCTGTGGGCAGATTTCAGAAAAGCAGTTTTTGATGCTAAACCTAAAATTGCCGCTGAACTATGGAAAGTAATTCAAGTGTCATGGTTTGCAGTACCATCCGAACGTTACCAACAGCATTGTCAAGCTGTAATAGCAAATAAAGGACACCATGCAACAAAGTACCAACTACTTTATTGTACAACTTAAAGTGCAATAGTTATTAATTTTTAATTTTATTACATGATTGAGTAATTTAATATTTTATATTTATGTTATTAATTATTAATATTATACATAAGTCATTTGTAGTAAACCATTACTGGCCTGGTAACTGAACACTGTTCCCTGAAAAAGCATCTATACAACACAGGCCGAGTAAGTGAACCGTGGTGCAGAAAATGCGAACTACAGGAGAAGAGGAATTGAAGGTACTCAGGCAGAAATATTTCGGGAGAGATCTATTGGAGCCCTCGAAGGTTCTCAAATTTCCAGTGGGCAAGATACTGGGCTTTATAGCGAACACCAAGCTGCTCGAGTAAAAATAAGAGACTTACTACTGCCCACCCTAACTTAATGAATGAATAAATCCAAAATGAAGATTTTTGGGCCTAAAAATACTGTGCATCACACAGCCAGAAACTGAAAATGAAGTTATTTGTAGTGTTTTTAATAAAAGGAAATTATTTGTATTTATAGCTATTTTGAGGTGCTGCTATATATAAAATGTGTTTACCATTAATGCTATAAGTAGCAATAAGTAGTTTGGTTGTTAGGAGAAAACTGCCATCTATAAGTTTGGTCGTTAACGATTAGCATAGTATTAAAATGTTTTTTACAATCTATATCAAAAATACTAATTATATTAAATGAGTAATAACCTTAACAAATAATATAATATTCGTGAGTTGAAAATCTTTCCTCCCATTTAGTACTTAAAAAATGTAGTATTACTATATTTAGGGTATTTGATTTTAAATAGTGAAAACAATTTCCATGTTAGTATTTCCTTACACTAGCAAACTATTTCTTATTGTATAGGTGAAGTGACCTTCCAAGTTTTGCTTGACATCGTAACATTAATGCAAACTCATATAGAAACATCACTGATCTGGATATCTTCTAGATAACTAAAAGCTCACACGCTGTAGCTTCGAAGTAAGAAACTTTTTTCTCGTTTCTTGTTACATTGGTAAAATAAATCGCGCGATGTTATAGAATACAAATCTAAATAAAGAAAACCCCAAGTTTAAATTGCCAAAATTTCAAATGTTGTCCAAGCATTCTCGATTTGAGAAATAATCCTTTTAATTTTACCAGTTTGAATATTTTCGGTAATATTTTGTTCAGCAGTTTCAGCGAAAAGCTAGTAGTATCTGTAAAGGTAGCCGCTACAGACTACTAATTTTTAATTAAAGTAACCAAAAAACGTATCCACAAAACGCGTTTAATAATAATCATCGTGAATCCAAATAGGCTTTTAGTCTATATTTTTACCCCTAGTGCAAATACGACGAAAAACGATCGTGATAAGGGGAAAAAAGGCGGTTTTATAAAACTTTCAGAACGTTTACCTTTAGAAACGAAGGCAAAAGTACTCCACTTTAGCAAACACACTCCAAAATTCTAATTAAAACAGTCCGGGAAAAAGTAGAACTCAGCGGAATACCATCACGGCACCACCATGCATCTCATATCACTGTATACCAACGACCCGCGACGGTACCCACCTACATTGTTAGCAAGGGCCCGAGCGTGAATGAGAAGTTCATAAACGATGTATTTATTCAACGAGGTTGCATCAAGCGTTAAGATGGAAACGCGGAAAAAAATGGTCGACGTAATAAAATTTTCGCTTGTAAACGTAAAGAGCTTTCGGGCCGCGATACCCAAATGCGGATAAAATTCTTGCCGGGACGCGGAAACGAAATCGAAAAGCCGAAAAGGAAAACACGCCGTTTGATTGAACGGTTGATGGAGTCGCGATGATTGTGACTGTTCGCGTCCAAAACACGCCAGCAATTCGAGGTTATGTATAAACATCGCATTAGTATTCTAATGGTGTAGTTTTTCCAATCTGTTCGAAGAAGTGTTGGATATACGCACCGTAGGACGGCGTTTCAACTCGTGTTGCGTGATAATCGAAGCCGTACGCTACTCTTCAAAGGAGTTTTACTTCGTTTGTTCGCTTTTTTTTTGAATGGGGTTCGTGCAATTAATAGTGATTAACTATGCTGTAGTGGTTACGGATGATTTTTCGCTTAGCTAATAGCTACAATATATAATAGTGCAAGAAGAATACAACAGGAATATCTCCATTATTTCTGTTCAATCATTTCTTTTTAGCAATTAAAGTGAGATATCACAATAATTAACATTTCTTTTTTGCAGATTATAAAATCAATTTAAGAAAAGCCAGATTAAACCGTTTTCTCGACCTCATGCATGGTTATCTGAAGTATAGCGGTCTTGCATTGAAAATACCAAATGCATATACTGCAGTTATACACAAAGAAAAATTCGCATAGTATTATTTACACTTTACTGTTGGACGAAAATTGTAGTAAGAATTTTTACTATTGTGCGAAATTTTTAAATAACGTCGAACGAACGAAGTTTTGTATACGAAAGTTACAAAAAAGGCAAAAAATTGTTAGAGAATATTGTGATTTTTTTTTACAATATTTTACGACTAGTGAATATATAATAAATTGCATATGATAGAGTGGGAAAAATAATAAACGAGAATTTTTATATTGGGAAACTTATTAATATATATGTATATAGTACTCGAACACTAATTCACGGATCGAATTAATAATTAATTAACTATAATTGCAATATTCTGATTTCCGCTAATGTTAAGACGGGTATCAGCCTGTCGACATAGCAGTAATAATTATATCCACCAATTGCCAACATCCCTCGAGAGTTACGTATTTACCTTGTTAATGAAATCATTAAACAAACCCTCAAACTAACAAAATCTGGTTTATTTTAGAGATATTGCGAAAATTAAGAAAATAATTGGTATAAAAAGCGATCTCAAACCCATTAATTTCACTTAAACAATAAGTACTCTTCCATTAACAGAGTGAATATTATTAAGAAATAGGGATTACGCTAACCACAATTGTAGTTAATTTAATGTATTTATTATGTTCAAATTACTTTTTTTCCAAATCTAGCCCACACTTTTGTAAGGGTCTGTGATCCAAGCGTTATTATTGTGGCGAAGTTTTCTACCCATATAGTTACGTTCAATAGGTATATGTGATACAGCCATTGTTGTAAAGATAGGCGTCTTCATATTCACTCAACCGGTATATAAAATGTTCTTTTGATGCATTTACTGAAAAAGAAAAAAACATTGTATACCGGCGAAGGAGAATTCAAACGTCATATACATAACAAAATAAATTAATGAAATCATAACTTCTTAAATTAAGGACCCTTTATTATAATAATTATTCACAACTAGGTATATTAATTATAGCAACAGCGTAGTTAATCTGTACGCAAAATATTCACTACACAGATTTGTAATAAGTAGTAGCAAAAATATTGTAAATATTTTGTTGACGATTAGTTGCAACTATTACCACAAACGTATCTACTATTTGAAAAGAAGTGATCTGCACTTAATGCTATTGTAATATACAGGTTCTGTCAACATAAATTGTATGTGTTGTAATGTAAATCGTGCATTTTGTTGCAAAAAAATGCGATAACTTTCGTCAACAATTTTGAGGGAAATTTTAATGAAGTTGTCCTCGACCCTATATGTTTAACAATTTGTGCGAAACTTTACATTTGTTTGAAAATTTACAATTTTTTTTTTCTATGTAACGACTTTTTTGTGGAATCTGTTTTTTTTCTATATACATGTGTAGCTTTTTTAGATAATTATGAAAATTATACGTTTCGACATATACAACAGTCTTCTTGAGTGATGGGTATTAAGTAATATACACTGAGAAAACAATAATAATAAAGAATTTTTTTTATAATTCGATAACAAGGGTGAGCACTTAATGTTAAATGAACCAAATAAAAATGCAAAAATGTAAACCGCCAAAAAAATTGTGATTTACATAAAAATACGGCACTTCAAATAGAATATGTGACCGATCTTCAGTATATATAATGAATCCTGGTCTTGCGCATTTTTCGATGATCGGCTATTGAAAGTAAACACGTATGTAGATGGCTGTCGTATATGGACTTCGTCTTAGGCACATCCCCGCAATATAAATTGTGTTTAAGAATATTTAATACTTTTTAATTATAGTAATAAAGTGTAGTGTTATTCTACGTTGACATCGCATGCAAATTAATAACTATACTATTTCAAAATAAACTACCATTCCTATCTTTCTTGCGGTAAAAATTGTGAAAATGAAATAACAAATGTAATAAGGGAATTATTCCCGAAAAAATTCAGATAAAATTGCTTCTAAATTGGTCTACATTAATTTTTTTGTGTCGGTATTATTTTAGTTAGGAATAAACGAAGTAATAAATTACTACAAGCCGATCTAAACTAATTCAATACTACAATCAAAAATTAATAAACTGGGCAGGGAGCAGAGTTGGCTCGAGTTTGGCTCCACCACTCAATATTGTCACGAGCCGCCACTGATCTAGGCCACATTTAGTGTCAACTTCTACACGCTAGCCTTTTCTGTATAGTAGAAATACACCACATACTTTACAGTGGACTCTGATGCGTGCCTTTGTCCTTCGCTTGTGGGTAGAGAAGGGTCGTTTGAATTTAAGTTACGTAGTAAATTTTACCTAAAATGAAATACGTCTCCGGAAAGAACTTTTCGAATCAAAGTTCGGTAGAATTAACAGCGCACGAAAATTTGTAAGGAAATTGGTTATGTGATTGAGTCTTTATGGTGAATTAACTTGCCCGAGGGACACGGTGCGCTTCCTTTGTAGTTTCGGTAGCAATCCATTTCCGATTTAGCTACTCGTCCTCTAATTTTCTATTGCGGAAAAGCATTTTCCTTTTCGCTGTGTACAGCGCAGTTAAATGCGATTTCATGTGCATGCTGCGTTCAAGTGAAGTACCTATTTAAGAAAAAAAAATATGTATGCATACAGTCTCTTTGATTTTAGCTGTCACGCCAAATATCTCGGCTGTTGTTAGTTGAGATATGACAAAATGTTGAAGAAGAAAAGTTATTCTATATCTAATTCCCTATTAGATGCTTTAGAATAATAATAAACAATTGAGCCTCAATGTGTCAGATATAGCAAATACATACAAAATTTTCAGTGGACTGTACCCAATTTTATTATGTATTTTGAAACTCTAAAAAATTCTCTTTCTTCCTCTACTTGGCAGAATCTGCAAATAACGGCTCCTGTCGGGAGTATTTTATAAATAAGCTTCTTTTGTTAATGATCAGTCAGCAGACCTACTGTTATCTTGACAGTCTTTCTGGCTTTACTGAGATGATCTTTAAGCAAATGCAGGCCGTTCTCCTAAGAACTTTGTAACATGTAATTTTTATGCCCATAATGAAAGAAATCTCCAACGAACCTCGTCTAGTCAGATCGTTCGTCACTTCATTGTAGCTGAGAATCCAAGCCGGTGTTAATTTCCTTTGTATGCCTACCTCATTTAGGGCGGTTACACAATTCCACGCCAGCTTAATGTCAACTCTTGCATAACTGATCGCTTTAAGTATAGCCCAGATGTCAGAGGAAATAGCCACGCTTTTAGCTAACCCAGCAGTTATTCTTTCTAGTTTTCTAACACATTGATAAATTGCGGAAGATTCAGCCTGCAGCACATCCGTGTCCCTACTGCAACTAACTGAAATTTTTACTATCGACCTTATCCCCACACATTCTGGCTCTTACTCCATTATCAATTTTAGAACCGTCGGTATACAAATTCGAATTCGCTCCTTCTGGAAGGCATTTCTCCCACTCCTTCAGAATGCGTACCTTGTATGACAATTATTTCGTCAAAATTAATATGATATATAATTGCATGCTACTTATTCCAAGAAGATTCCAGCACATTGGCTGACTGTCAGATGAATTTCAGAGACATGGACATTGCGTGACTGCTTTGAGCACAGCTTACTAAGCAAATCATGTGATGCGCGTGCATCTGAAATCCACTGAATATGAGCCATTTGACATGGAATCCCTGGAAACAATGCAGCCTCTTGGATTTTTTTTATCTAGTATCCATTTTGTTTTACCCAATAAATTATATCAGCAATTCCAGTATCCTAGTACCCTATATACTGATCTGCATAGG
Source organism: Protaetia brevitarsis (assembly GCA_004143645.1). Classification (NCBI taxonomy): domain Eukaryota; kingdom Metazoa; phylum Arthropoda; class Insecta; order Coleoptera; family Scarabaeidae; genus Protaetia; species Protaetia brevitarsis. The sequence goes on along the minus strand of RXPK01000052.1, from coordinate 535,257 downwards.
TTTCTGGCTGGCTAGGATTGAAGTAATCCTCTGAGTTCATTTTTGGTTTGCCAAAATTGCCTGTTTTTTGCGTCCAGAGCTTCGTATTCACACAGAATGTGGTAGACGTTCCCTGTCATCCCATTATACCATCTGCAGTTATCTCCAGTTTTGACTCCAATTTTCTGTAGGTGTCTTTTCTACAATGTCCTGTTAGGAGACTCGTTACGGTGCGAAGATGACGACTGACCTTCAGTAGAGGATTATAAAGGAATTATGAAAAAAAAAGACTGAAGAACATCTTTTTTCATAATCCTTTAATAGAAGTCTTTCCACGAACCAGCCTGCTTGTATTGCTCCAATGTTCTTTGTGTTTCTCTTTGATGAACCCCAAAGATCCCTTTCTTGCTAACTCATCGGCTCTTTCATTTCCTTCGATTGCTGAATGTCCGAGCACCCACAGTGAAGTGACTTTATTGCGGTCTGTCAGGCTATTCAGTTCTCGAATACTTCGGATCTTCGGGTTCGCTGGTGCCTTCTGTTTCGTCTGGATCTGTTACACTGTCTACACTGCGATCGGCTTATTTTTATTAGCGAGTTTATTTGCTACTTTGTTATTCATCCCTTCTCAATCTGTGTAGATCTGAAATTATGTTTCTTGTAGCGTTTTGCAGCAATCTGACGTCATCTATCAGGAATCCAAAACAAAATTTCGAGCCAAAATCGATTTATCTTTATTCTTCATAAAATTGTTAACGCCTAATAAGTGAAGAACAAGTCCAATGTCAATTCAATAAAAAAAAATCAATGTGCGTATGCCTTGAGTTTTGTTTTTTCTTTTTTTTCCCCTTTAACTAAATAATTATCATGCAAATCACGTATTTTTTTCGGAATAATCCAAATTCCTACTGACCCACTCATTAGGAGTGAGGGTGAATGATCCAGATTGGTACAATGTAATAGAATAGTCTTCAAGAAAAATAACTTGCATTCACAAAGTTTTTTTATCCGATGGGATAGTTTTGGTGATATGGTGTTATTTTAACGTAAAAAAAAACTCACGACCAGGATAAGTCATTAAGCAGTTCGAATTTTCTGCGCTTATTATTTATCACCTTTGTAACTCAAGAGAGCGTGGCAAATAATCTTGGTGATTTGTATTATAGCTAGAGGTAAGATTGCCTCCTTAGTTGGCAATTAGTGATACTATAAACACTGGAACGTTTTTAACGAGTCGCATTTATGTCTCAAGGCAATTGATTGCTGAAATAGAATCAAGCCGGCAACCTTCTTTTCGGAACAGAATCAACTTGATTACGGTACAAACACAATTAAGCGAGAAAATAGAGTAGTAAAAGTAACTTAAAGCAAACTCACCGGGAGATGTCCTCTTGACTGACGGCCCTGGGCGTAGACGGCGCCAGTGCTAGCGACGAGGAATGGTGGGACTCGGGATACGCATGGGAGCCCTTCGTCGCTGCAAAAATAAAAATTCAAATGAACGCGCCGTCGTCGGCCGCTAATAAAATTTTTACGTCGCGATAAACCGTCTCCTAACTATACATGCGCGAAGTGGAAAAATCAACTGTGACGGCCGTGCCTACAGAAAAAAAAAGTGGGAAAGTGGGGAAAAAATTACCTCCCGCTTTAATACCTAAAGTTAGACGGAATTAAAGTCCGGCATGAAAATGTACCCTAACAGAATATCCGCGTCGCCCAATCTCGTATTCAATATTTAGCATTCAGGAGAAACTTCCGCGCCGTGCGTCAAAGAAATTATATTATGGCGGTTGCTGTGACAAATTAGATTTTTGTATTTTGTCTGATGTGGAACAGGGAAAGACAAAATAGGAAAAAGAAGAATTATTAATAATAACAAATTCACCCTCGGTATTATCTTAACAAAGAAAAAAAATATTTACTTCATCCAATTACGCTTTCTTAGCTGACGAATTACGTTTGGAATATTAGATTTTTTGTTAGAGAAACACGGAAGGATGAATACAAACTATCTTTAAGATTGAATACAAAAGAATATGTTTTAGTAATCAGTATGTTATTTTCGTATAAAAAAAAGTACCCAGCAAAAAAGTCATTAAAATATAATGCAGTGCAATAATAAGTTCCAATATTGATATTTATGATCACAATCAATAAATAATAAAATCCTGAAACTTGTAGGACTTAATCTGCAACATACGTTTTCTCAATTTTGCTTTAAAAATATTAAATGTGGATCTTATTTTTATTTCATTGAACAACTGAACAAAAACAAAATAATTAAATTTTATTTGGAAAACACGGAAAAACCTTGCTGGTTGCTAGCAAGAATCTTAATATTTTCCAAACAATTCATTAGTGTTAACTATAATTTTTCAAGACTCTAGCGAAATGAAATAAGATGCTGATGGGTAAATTTATGCGTCTTGTAGTTTATTGGCAGAAAAATAAAATTAACATGTTAAATTGTCCATTATAAAACCAGAAAATTATTTTTTTTTAATTCAAGTTAAAAGTAACCAGTTTAAGGTACATACTTACAAGCCAGTTTAAAAGTAGCAGAAATACGTGCAAAGTTTGGTCGTCTGTTTATCAGGAAGAAATTAGTAAAACAGTATATTTTGGTAATAGTTAAATCAGTGCGCCATGATCAAACAACAACAGAATGGAGACATCAGCCTAGAACTTCTACTTTGCGTGCTTAGGATTTGGGCACTAATTTAGATGCATATACAACTATACAACTTAAGGAAAAAGCGCAGTCATTTGATTGGTTTTCTTTAGCTGCAGATGGAACTACTGAGGTATCAAAAACTACCCAGTTACTGATTCTTGTGGGTGGAATTAACGAAACCTCCAGTGTTTATGAAGAACTTTCACAATTTTGCAGTTTGAAAGGAACGAATGGCCCCAGGAGAAGTACTCCTCAGTTTACATAGAAAAATTACAAACATTAGGACTAAGGGAGGTAGTTATCTGAGTGGACCAAATAAATGTCTGGTCAGAATTAAAACCGAAATGGAATGGCTAAGTTGTGGTATTCCATAATTGTTTCATTGTATTATTATAGATCAAAAAATATTATGTTGCAAAGTTGTCGCAAGCAAATTTTACTGTAAACTACATCAGAAAAAAAACACTGTCAATTGCAAATGTTTCTGCGAGATTTGCAAGCTAATTATAGAAATGCTGGCAATTTAAAAGTTAGCTGGTGGAGCAGAAGTGCCATATTTAGAAGATTTTTCGATCCAAGACAATAAAGCAATTGTTTCATGTTTGAGAACGGTTTGCTTGTACAACTATCAAAATCAAATCAGTGAATAATAGAACTTGGCTTAATCAGCTATTTGAAGAAAAAAGGAAAAACGAAATAATATCTGATATGTATACGCTCTTTGAGTAGGAGTATTGAAGCGCATTGAGGACAAAGAGTTGGCCCATTTTTGGAACTGCAGGGTAGCTATCCGGGAAGCTGGAGTTAATACTGATTGGTAAAATGTTTTAAAGAAAAGTAGGTACTTCAGCGCAGGTGCAAAATAAGTTGAGCGGCAGATTTGCAAGCTTCATAAAGATTTCTGGCGAATTGAAGATATTTGCACACATTGCAAATGAATCTCACTAACTGGCAATTCGGACGATTCACTCACTTTCTTTTTCTGTAAAATTAAAGATAATTTTAAATTTTATAGCAAATTTTAATGAATCGAAAAAGATTTTCTCTGTAAATAATGATAGTTTTCGCATTTGGAATCGGTTATTTCCGACTTTATGCCAGAAATACCATGGGACACATAGTCAATGTTCACTATCTTCTTTCCAAACATAGAAGAGGAATGGAAATGTAACGAAAAAAAAAAAACATTGACACAAGCAGACACTTGCTGGTTTATGGACGATTCGAAAACAGAAGAGGTTGTGGGCAAAGGAATTTTTTATAAAAGTCCAAGAGTTGCTATAGCATGGGGCAATACACAGCGATTTTCTGCTTGGAATCTATGCCATTGAAGATGTGTGCTACAGTAACTTTCAATGAAACGTCGCACACAAATCGATAAAAATTTGCAGTGACAATCAGGCGATGCTGAAAGCACTAGAGGCGCGGTAAACAATTAAAGCACTCTAAATAAATTCTATCTATCCTTAATGTGGATACCTGGGCACTAACTCATTTGGAAAAATGAGAAAGCAGACACCCTTGCAAGAAAAGGCGCTGTGGCACACTTTCAGAAACCACAATCTACCATTGACATAGAATATCTACGACAGCTAAACAGCCAATTTATGGGCAAATCAGAAATTCTTCCATCTTTGAAGCAATTGTCCTGATTACAGACGAAGAAGTGCACTTCCTTTAATCGTATCAGAACCAAGGAATTACTTGAACTTGACCGCAAACGTGTGAAAACAAGTGGCTAGACAGGATTGGGCTCTCTGATGAAATTTTATATATGAACAGCTAAATATGTAATAACAAATCATCCCAACCCCGTGCTCCACCTAAAGGTACTAAACGAGGCTATTTATTTTAAGTACTATGTAGATGCCATAAAAGTTCCTGCTCTAACTAAGTAATTTCCCTATGATTGTTAATAATAAAAATGTAATATAGTAGCCTCGCAATTGTGTAAATACTGATTTATGTGAAAAGCTGAAATATGTGAACAACCAAAAATATGACTAGTTCGCAGAATCGCCAACCTACAAAGAAAAGGAGCTTTTTGATTCTTGCTGGTATCAATCCCCGGAATATTGACACTTGTCCACCGTGTCCCTCGATTATGAGCTACCATAAGGAACTGGGCCTGTTGGATCAATTTGAAGGTAACATGCGTTCTACAATAAGCCCTAGTGACAGCTATCTCTCCTATTTATGTATGCTAAATATAATAAACTCTAGTTTCTGATTAGATGATCTTACAGTCGTATTAGATTAGATTAGATTAGATTAGGATTGGGGTGGCCTATCGACCTGTTTCACCGCGACCTTTTCAGATCTATTGTGATCCCCTTTTTCCTAGAGGACGCTCTCTAATTTTGCCCTCTTAATTAGGCCTATCATCTTTGAGCGGCTTCTTTATGTAGCTACTAGCTGTGGGGTTCTCCTCCCCATTACTAGAACTTGTCCTCGCACAGGCCTTGACATTGGCACAGCACATGAACTGGTGTTTCTTCCTCCTCTAGGCAGTATCTGCAGGTTGCATCATCTGCCAGGCCTATGTTGTCATATGCTATTCAGTCTACAGTGACAGTCAGCAGACCTACAATCATTTTGACAGTCTTCCTGTCTTTATTCAGTAGATCTCTCGTGAGTTCAGGCCTCTGCTCTTTAGGAACTCTTTTGCCTGCCATGTCCGGTGATTTTTGCCACCACTCTCTGGACTGATTGTGTATCCATTCATTGATGGATTTTTTAATTTGCGATTTTGGTAGTGCCGAAAGAGGGGTCGGCTCCAATGAATGGCCTTGACGAACTCGCCCTGGCCAGCTCGTCCGCCGCCTCATTTCTCTCACGCGCCGAGTGGCTGGGGACCCAGGCTAGGATTACTTTCCTTTGGGTGCCCACCTATTTAGGGCGCTTACACAGTCCCAAATCAGCTTAGAGTCCAGCTTGAGGAGCTAATCGCTTTAAGTGTGGACTGACTGTCAGAGAAGATAGCGACGCTTTTACCCGGTTCGGTACATCTTTCTATCTCTCGGACACAGTGATGAATTGCAGCAACCTCAGCTTGGAACACAGTCGTGTCTTTGCTGAAGCTTACCGAAAGAGCCTTTTTAGGCTTCTTAGTGTATATTCCGCTCCAAACGCCGTAGTCCGTTTTAGAGCCGTCAGTAAACCAGTTTCAGTCCGCTCTTACCGGGCACACTGCCTCCAGTCCTTCTTATCTGGTATTATAACCTGATATTTCCTATCTAGGTTAGGAGTTCGAACCATGGCATCACATGGCATTCCTAAAAGAGGTGTCTCTGAGTTCGTCTAGCAGTTTTTTAATAGTCAGCCCCGTGCGATTTACTTATGGTACTTGACTATGTAAAGTCTGTGTACTGTGACCTTGCAGCTCCTTGTACAAAAATATGTATTGGTGGCAGGTTCAGAATTACTTCAATCGTGGCGGTAGGGGTCGATCTCAACGCCCCGTGGCGCACAGACAGCCAACTCTGCACGACACCCAACGCTTTGGCTGCCCGCCTGCCGCGCCTTTGGCCACCATGCTACTGCTCCATACGTTAACATGGGTTAATTACTTGTGTACAACCACAGAGTCATCTTGGGGCTGAGGTCCCAATTCTTTCCACACGGCCTCCTACACCTACCAGGGCGATGGTGGCTTTGCTGGTCAATTTCTGGATATGTGAATTCCATGTGTGCCTTGATCAAACCATACTCCCAGGTATTTCGCCTCTTTGACATATGGAATTCGTTCGCCTCCTATCACTAGTGGCTGTAGGCCTTCTAGTGTTCTTTTCCTTGTAGACGTGACAGCTTGGGTTTTTTGAGCATTGACTGATAGTCGCTCTTGTTTACACCATTTGTCAACCGTATTAAGAGCGGTTTGCATACGCTCCACCAGAACCTTTGGAAACCGCCCTCTGACGACTATTGTAAGGTCGTCTGCATATCCAAGGCAATGGAATCCCTTACCGGTCAGCTTTCCGGTTTAGGTTCATCTACCAGGGTAGCCCACAGCAAGGGAGAAAGAACTCCACCCTGCGGGCATCGTATTCTTAACTTATAAACGAAATTAAGTCAGAGAATTGCTTGTTTATATTATTATAAATTGTTTTATATTCTGATTTAGATTCATTCAGGGACGAGATTGTCAAAATTCAAACCAAGAGAATGCGGGGGGAAAAACAAAACGATGTCCTAATTATAACATCACAATAAACCGCATAATTTTAGCTCGGTTGAGTGGTCTTAGTTTTATCTAAGACATTATCAAAATCACAATGAAATGTGATAATGGAACACAGGTCGTTGAACTTTGTGAATCAATTTTTCTTAGATAGTATCTACCTTCGACATAGTCATCCAAATAGGATGCTTAATTTTATAACAATGCAATAACGGAATTGCTTTGTTAAAACCAAAAAGGAATTAATGTTTAAGTGCATTGCCCGATGACGTACTATGTTAAGAGACGAACGTATTCGTTTGTTAGCCTCATAATCTTTTTTTTTTTGTAAAAAATCGCCAATCGATGAAATTCCATTTAACGAAACGTATAAGATAAAGTTAAATTAAACGAACGCTAGAACTCGTAACTTCCTATCTCTTCATCTAGAAATTAAAATCAACGGTGCGGAAGTATTTCGATTATGTTCGCCGATGAATCTATGGACGAGTGCTGATTAAAAACGTCTGCTGCGGCAGGTCTGCAATAATTGTCGAGAGTTCGCAGACGGCCAGTACGAACGAGTGTATGTGGGCGCGCGTTTAGTTCCGATTTATTTCGCCGTGAAGACAGATACGAAAACGCGGATGATCGAACGCCACTTCAACTGTAAAAGATCGACGAAAAATTAACTCGCGTCCGAATGAATATCCGACCAGCAGGTCGTAGCCCGTATCGACACAATGGACTTTTATTTACGGTACTCGAGTCGAGGTATCCTTTCTTTTTTAATAACTTCGCGAATCCGGCGCCCAGTCGAAATTGCATCCAGCCACGGCTACGTAACTGTTCACTGGAAACCAATTAGCTGGTATAATGTTACGTGTTGACATTCTTCCAGCATCAAATAAATTGTTTGTGAGAGAAGAAGATAAAGATATAGTATCTGGTATAGACAATGAAAATAACGATATTTCGTTTTGTTTTGTTTTCATACATTCTGAGAATATTACATCGAAAACAAAAATCAAAAGCCACTTTTATAACACAAGAGTACGAAAGACAAACAGAAATAACCTACCCATCAGATATTTCAAATAAATAACAAAATTTTGATCCAATTTTGGAGAAAAAAAAAATGAGAGGGAAATAAAATTAATAATGGTCAGAAAACATGGAATACCAACAGACAGAAGGTCGTAAATGAACTTGAGAATGTGTTTGGTTTTCCTCTAGAACAGGGGTCGGTAAACTTTTTTAAGGCAGAGCCATATCGCAACAAAAATTAAGTTTTAGCGGGCTAGGTTGTAAACTCTAACAGGTATATTTTTTGATTAAGTGTTTCTATTCGTAAACCTATGTGGCAAAAAGTTCCCGCGGTATCTTACAGTGTGCCTAAAAATCGTGACGTATCAAAGAATCTTAAAGTTACAAAACTTAATTTATAAAAAGAGAGTATAACCAATGCCTTGTATATTCTTATATTTTTCTGTAATATTCCCTATAGACTTCGATAGTTTTATGTTAAATTATTGACATTACAAAAAAAAATTGTTGTTACAATCATTGTGTCTATATGTTTAATACCAAAAAAAGTACTGTTCTCACAGGAAAAGTCGGGACACCAGCAATTCAGAATTTAAAAATTTCTTGATTGTAAATGCAACTTTCGGAGGACGTATTCACTTATCATAGCCATAAATCACTTAATTATGTATATTATATACTGCGATCAAAGGTAACGACTAGAAATTTAAACAGAAAAATAAATATATAGAGAGAAAAAGGTTTATGTATAGAATAAACAAATCGGAGTTTCGGTGGCGGCGTTTCCTTTGGAAATATCAATGAAAAAAAATACATACAACAAAAAGAACTCTTGAATAGACGGCTTCATTTAGAAATATATATGTGTTGAACTTGTTTGATGTTATATAGAATAATTCTTTTTTAAGGAAACATGTAGTGATGGGATTTTATTATTTAATATTATGTTACTTGTTAGTGCTGCTTTGATATTAGTTACTTCGATTTATACTTGCGAGTATTAGTTTAGCAATAATGTGGATAATGTGATTTTCCCAGATTTATTGACTACACTATTATTGATGTATCAATTACTATAGTTGTTTAATATTCTTAAATATTGTATTTCTATAAAGTTTCCTTCTATCTATAAAAAAATACCAAAACCAGGTTTAAGATTATTTATAAAATTCTTAAATAAAGCAATTAAGTTCGCGAAGAAATTATTTATTTTATGAACCCTCCGTTTGTTGTATTTTCAGAAAATATATTTTAGCTATCGCCTGTGTAATCTGACGTCGTTGATCTATTTTGTTGAGATATGGCCAACACTGGGTCTTTACAAAAGAGTTTATAAAAAAAAGTTTATTAACAATCATTTAAAATATTATTGGATTTATAATACATAACAAACATTGTAAGAAAGCATATTGTTCGTCAATCTCAGTTAGTGCTAAAATATTTATTTTTGAATTTGATACATTTAATACTTTTTCGTTGCTACTGCCTCAAGCTGTGTTACAGACTAAAAGTGTTAGCTATATTTCAATAAAATAGAACGACATTGGATTACACAGGCGATAGTTAAGATATATTTCTTGAAAATACAATAAACGGAAGGTTAATAAAATAAATAATTTCTTTGCGAAATTAATTGCTGTAAAAATGTTGTAAATAATCTTAAACTGTTTTGGTAACATAGAAAAATATTTTGTAGAAATACAATATTTAAGAATACTAAACAACAACAATAATGAATACATCAATAATAGTGTAATTACTCAATGTGAAAATCACATTGTTCAAAAACTCAGGAGGCTGATTGACATATTGTCTATTGCTAAAGCAATACTCGCCAGCATAAATCAAACTAAGTCACTAATATCGTAGTAATAGGTAATATAATTTTAAAATCCCATCGCCATATGTTTTCTTAAAAAAAAGAATTAACTCTACATAACATCAAACAAGTTAAAAACATATATGTGTATTTCTAAATGGTGCCGTCTACTCAAGAGGCCTTTTATTTGTTATGTATTTTTTTGCATTAATATTTCCGTATTCGGTATTTCTAAGGAAACACCGCCACCGAAATTCCAATGTGTCTATTTAGTGTATAAACCGTTTTCTCTATATATATTTATATTTCTGTTTAGATCTTTAGTCTTTACCTTTGATCGCAATAATACCCACAAAAAAGTGATTTATGGCTTTGATAAATGAGATAGATCCTCTGAAAGCTGCATTTACACTCAAGAAATTTTAAAATTCACGATTGCTGGTGTCCCGATTTTTCCTGTGAGAAATGTACATACTATTCTGAAATATATAAACCAAACAGCGAAAAATATTAAGGTTCATGGGAATGCCAAAAAATTCCAGAAAAAGCTTGTCAGGTATTCAATGAAGATATCTTTTCCTTGCCACCATAAAAAAAAGTTCAGAAAACCTGAACCGCTTTTTGTAACAACTAGTAGTGTTATGTTGAAAGACGAAAAATAAGATTAACATTTAAGGGCATTTTGAAACACACCCCAATAGTTCATTATCTACTACTTCTGAAGATTTGGGACCTTGAAAGCATCTGTCCATAAAATTTTGAAATACAATAGGTTCCACTTTCGGGAATTCTAATCTAACTTATATCAAAAGAAATGAATTTTGAGATATTTTTTTTTGTAAGATTTCAACAAAGGTAAATATTTTTTTATTTAAAATAATTTGAAGAGACGAATCAAAGTTCAGTTGAGAGGGCATAAGGAACAGAAGGGATAATTATTGTTAATGCACGGAACGGTCGTGGAAAATTTTTCTCGTTTAAGAAAATATTACTTCTCTGAGTTCGAAAAATCTCAATAAAAATTTACCACTACTGTACCATCGAACGATTTTATAATATATATTCGATCTGTAATAAAAACCTCACGAAGCTGGTGATGGTTAACTGGCCGAGAGAGGATAAAGTTAACCACTGTCACAACTGGTTCAATAATGCAAAATAGATAGAGATGTTTAATGAATAATTATCCATCGAGTTATTCCAATGATTCCATTGGTAACAGACTTTAACTGACTCCACAGTAAATTGTACTGAGTTATCGTTTTCTCGACTTTCGCAGGCCAGATTGAAATAAACGGCTCTAGAAGGTCAAACAAATATGCTAAAGAAGTCAATTTTGCTAGGATTAATAAGCACACAATTTAACAACTTCGTCAAACATATTTTTCTTATTCACTTCCATCTTCTCTATACCATGTGAACACCAGCGACTAATTTATAGTTAAAGCAAAATATTAAAGAAATTTCAGAACAGCACTGAAGAATAGATACACAACAAACGGATGTTGAGGCAGCCATATTGGCAACTAGCCGTGGATGTGCTGGCTCTTAACCGAGTGCAACTTAGAGTAGGCGTCTTTAAAGATGAATGTTTATGTAAACTATGCAAACGAGGAGGACGAGACGGCCCACCATATTGAATTTGAATGCGTTGCATTGGAACAACAGAGACTACCAATGGAGCAATCAACCAGATGACTGATCTGAGGAGAAATCTTTACCACACAGGCGGAGAGAGAATTATAAGGAAAAAGAAACAAACAAGGTCTAGATCCTCACAAAATTCTTTAATAACGCAATAGTGTGTTATTGCTTGATTTCTTTTTCCCTATATTAACAACTCGCACAGAGTCAAATATACATTTTACAGGAAATTAACCTGCTTATGTGAAAATGTACATTTAGTAAAGAATAATAGACTAGGCCTAGGGGAAAAAAACAGGAGACCTGGTTTATACTCATTGCACTACTTTACAGCCATTTGGAAACTGGATGCAACTTTTGCTTTATTATGTACTTTAGTCCGCTAAACTCGAAAATCGCATTAAATTTGTTTTTATAGATATGTTTTCGAGATAGGAATCTTTAAAATTTGTTTTTGATTTTCTCGGAGTTAGTTTGATAGTTTGAAACATATCTCGAGTTAAACGCCACCGATATAATCGCAAAAGGTATCAAATTAAAGACGATTAAATAGGCAACAAATGTTACTCACACTGTTTTCAAATCGCCTTAATAGTTTCGTAGCAATGAATCACAAAAAAAGGTCTCGTTTTTAGTGAAAATAAACATTACAGGCTCACTCTATCATCTAGAAAGAGTGGAGATCGTGGTAATAAGCTACCCCCGATATTATTCTTCTTACGAGAAGAGGAAAGATAAATACCTTGTTATTTTCGTGAAAGTACAAACTATATGGACATGGTCCTCATTTGTAGATTTTTTTTCAATTTGTAAACTAGTTTTGCCAGTGACTAAATCAATCAATATACAATATTCAACTGCTGAACTGCTTTTTAATTTACTGCATTTATCTTTGCCTCATACATTGATGGAATTCTTTTCTGTTAGATTCTTATCCTGCCAGCGATCCCAAGCAAAAATCCGTCATCTGCATTGAGTGCAACTGCAATAGCAACATACTGTTGTTATTCTTAAAAACGCAAGGCTACCTTAATGGGCGACGGTGAATTAAGTGCAACAAATAATTTTTAGAATCTGGCAAATCATGTTGAGTTGTGTGTTAGATGTGTGTAGATTAATTACCAGCAAATTGCCAATAGATGTTTTGCTTTAGTAATAGTTCTTAATTTTTCCGACAATTTTAACAGGTATGATATGCGTTTTCAAAGCATTTATTTAACTTACGAACCATTTTCGATGCATTCCTATTTTTTTCCAAACGTATCATCTGCCTACGGTAAGGCAAAATCATTGATAATTTCTGATAAATTTAGATGTAATATGAAGACGAACGGCCCATGAATAGAACCCTGCGGCACACCAGTTGGGGCGATCCAGTAATGTTGCTGTCCCAGATGTGTAGTACACTACTTCTATTAATTGTTTACCTTCAGCAAGGACAGATCCAGTATGATTGGGAATAAATTCCAAGATTTCAAGCTTGTATAGTGGAACGTGACGAATACTATCAAAGCCACTCATTGTCAGTATTGATATCAGTATAAACACTTAAAACATTGTCGTATTAATGAATCTTTCATGAATGTAACCCTTTTTAATTCCTTGAAAAATTTAATGTTTGGTTAAAAAGATAATCCTTATAACTATAATTTGTATATCCCATTTTATACAGCATTGATGCATAAGTAGTAAGAAGTTATAAAACAATACCGGAATATATATAGGAAAAGCTTTTAAAAACTTCATTTAATGTCAATGAAAATGTTGAGTCATTTTCATCTTTTTATAAATCTTTCAAATTTTTAGCACTTAGTGCAATTGATTTCCAATTTCACTAGATTTATACTACGTGGGTTAGAATCTTCTTGTAATTCCTCGTTCTTTAAATATCCATGAAGACGACATCTTTTCTCCTTTAACGAAAAACAAGTAAGTAAAGCAGTATTTTTCAAGTAACCCCTGATTATTGGCCACATTCATTCTTACTGAAGGCATTTATTAGTCTTACATGGTCAGCATAGTAAGTGGATCACATATAGCATAGTAAGGAAATACACTAACAGAATATATAAGAAACAAATGGAATTTCCACTAAGTTTGTGAAATGAGTATTAATTTAAGCTTATCGTATAACTCTCCTTCGGAAGCCAGCGCAATTCGAGCCACTTCACTACGATGGAGTAACGCAACATATGTTACAATCACTAATGACCCTAATCCCTTTCTCCTTCTCTCTATATAACCCAGCGTGTCGGCATGTTGCAACTCCTTTCGTTTCATATTACCGGATGTTGACGGATGCTGATACGCTGCCGCCAATAAAAGAAAGTAAAAACACGGATTAATTGAGGAAACGATTATTATTTTTTATCTATCCTTATGTAATAATTGCTTACAACTTCGCGTTTCTTCTACTACTAGGCGATATTGACAATTATGTAACACAATTACGTATTGAAATATATGGTATTCTGCAAATTAGAATATAAATATGTATAAATAGTACACTGTTGAAAATATTATCGGTGTTGGCGTTAATTTTGTGCTAGTCAAATATTTTAGTGTTGATTTTTACAAACTTTGCCGGACGAGTTGACTACGCGTGTTTAATAGAACAGAACTTACTAGAATTTCGTGTGAGTTCTTTGTTCAGATATGAGGATTTACTATTTTTCTAGACATTCAGAAGCGCCAGCCAATCAAAATTTTTCCATCGGATAGAAATATAAAAACCCCACCTAATCTAATACGGTATTGCATTATACGCACCACGTGCATTGCACGTGTATCTGTTTTCGGGTTTGTTTCTGCGTATTAACATATCCAAACAAACCACCAAACGTGACTGACCTGTAAAGTGTAACCTTGTGTTATTAAACGTTAATTTCAGTGGGCATAAAAAATTTCAACATCTTAAAGATGTATTGAGAACATCTATTTACGCAATTAGTTCAGATTTGAATCAAATAGCATAAACATTCACTTAATTTTATAATAGTTCTCAAAACTCATTTTAAAATTGTTTAGTTGAAACCAAAACTTTTGAATGAGTGCTTCTGCATATTTATAATTGAGAAAACGTCTTAAAGAGAGAATATTATAGCACTAAGAAATGGGAGTCGCATATTAAAAAGACGTCGTATTTAGAAAACGGTGTTAAATCGCCCAATAGATCGCATTCATTTAGTTAAACAGCTAGTAAATTTGTCTAGTCTAGATCAAATAAAATATGACTAGAAGTGTTTTATAATTCCACGTGTTAGTTGGACAAAATAACCTCTTAGCAATAGACAATACTTGGACTATCTTTGCTCGTCAAAGTTAACTCGTATAGTTCTCGACAAAATAATACGAAAAGAGTATGGTAGTGTAGACTATTAAATTAAAGTATTAAAATTTTCAACAGTGTAATTCCGACGAAAAATTGAGAAGAAGACACGACAAGTTGCTGTTGATTGAGAAATTTATTTTTATTTATTTTACGGCCTGGGCAGAAATTTATTGGGACAGTCACCTGTCCTGTTGTTATGTATACTAACAGTAAGTGATATAGAAAAAAGGACATCCTATAATAATTATTTTATTTGAACAATTTTTGAAAGGCAGAATATTACCTGAGTTATGAAAAGTACACCTGTCTCAATAAATAACAATCGGATCTTTTTTCACAAACAATAATGTCGCTGACCCAAAAATTGAAGCCAATACCACCTTCAAAACTCGATGTGTGTGGTTTGGCGGTCAGTTATATTGCAAATAATAAAATATTGGCATCTGAATTGATTCTAAAGTGATGATGGATACAGTGCTGTAATATGCCGCAAAATTATGTAAATTAGAACGCAGTTTTGAAATAGCTACTACCTACGACACAGTAAAATGCAATCCTTATTTTCAAAGTTCACATTTTTACAAAAGTATTGACGTAGTAAGCCCAGCAATATTTAATACAACATAACAACAATTATAACTTTTCTTTCTTTTCCTTTCTTCCCATAGCCCTAATACTTTAAATGAAACAATTCTCTTTTTTCTGAAATTCCAAAAAAAGTGAATTGTTTCATTTAATAGTTACAACAAGCGTTGCGATCTAACCTATAATTCACATTAAGAACTGACCTGAGCCAAATTTTAACACCTAGAAGATACTGCTATTGTTTTACCTCTGCAAATTCAACATATGTATTAATTTTCTACAGTTACTAGAATTTGTCAAACTTTATTAATTTAATTTCAACAAAATGTTTGACAGATCATAAAAATAAATATATCAGAAATGTCACTGAATCCTTTAAAAATTAAATGCTAGTCGTCAAAAGGCTAACGCGTATCATTATGTGGCGCATCCACCATTTCTGAATATTTAATTAAACAGCATTAACGCTATTTTATAGTTTATTTTGCGTATAGTATTTTTCCGCTTTCGTTATAAATGGAACGTTTAGAATCCAGAAATGTTATGAGATAAAATATGAATCAATGTAATTTCCTATTTTATTTTTAAGCAACTTTCTATGTAGAAACAATAAATACTTTTATAAATGATTACTGAACATGGACGCATGAATATGTGAATTATTTTAGTTTATAAGTTTGCTTATGATAACTGTTATGACCATATTGCATGATGATATTATGCACCTAAAAGTATTGATATACTTGAAACAACAGTAAGTGTATAACAGCGAAGTGGAAACTTCTGTAGAAGTTTAATTAGAGATCCATTTATTTTCATGGCGTGCTAGATTCTCACTACAAAATTCTACAGCGGAAATAATATTGTGGTATTTAGAGGAATCTCGTTTCTAAATGCAAATATCTGGCTGTGCTACCTTTCCATATTAGTAAGTATGTAACTAGATTCAGCAGCATATATGTACAAATGTGGATGCCCAATGTCCATATACATATGCAGGCAAATGTACGGCATGTATGTTTAAATCTGAGAGAAATTTAATCACAGTAGATATTTTTTCGTAGAAAACGTATCGGAAGCAGGAAATGTATTTAGGGTACACGTTAAGTAGATGCATTACGAGAGAGGTAACAACACACAAACACAGTTTCGCTATTTTGTTAAAATCTTGAAAAGAGCGGTAAACAGCATGAACTCCTGACCTAAAATAAAATGGCGAATTAATAACATCAATTGTAGATGTTTCCCATTCCGTAGCCTCTCTTATGACATATTATTCATCGAAGTAAAATCTTGCATATTAAAAGGTTAGAGCTCAAAGAGGTATTAAGGTTGATAAATACGATTAAATTGCCTGGGAATCTATGAATGAAAATAAATAAATATGCACGTTTATAGCCATGGATTAAAAGGTTTCCTTTACTTAGAGGCAATTTTCAAACTATCCTCCAGAAATCTGAAAACGTTCGCTAACTTAAATACCATATTAAAAAGGTGCACACGTTTAGGTACCTCTACATAAATTAATATATTAGGTGTGTATTTACATCTTAATGAAATGAAACGTTATCGTATCATTGTAGACATCTGCACAGAACATTTTTTTATTAAAGGATTTGAGGAATTCTGATAAACATGTGGCTCAGCTGTCTGGACTTCTAAATTCAGTATTAGCTTGCTACATTAACAACTCCCCTGACTAGCTTCGCATAACCTAAACTCAAGGACACAAATTGCAATTGCATATGGTAATAAATCGCGCGAAACACCATCTGAGATTTCGTGTTCTTACAAAAAAATATTTTCAGCGCTCTCTACGTACACAAGTAAATATGTTTTCGCAAAAAAAATGTCGTATTTTGAAATTTTCATTTAGTCATGAAATATAATATGCAAAATGTTCGTTATAATGTTGAATTAAGGTGTAAATTTTTATAAGGACATAAATGGTTATAATAACCGCTTATTATTTTTTAGTGACTCCCTATATTTTGAAGTGTGAACTATTAATGAAATCCTCTTATTATTATCATATTTATATGTAATATTTACAATTTAAAATAAGATCTCTCTGGGTATACTAATACAACAATTTCTGTAAAAAAAAAAACATTGGTATCTATATAGTAAAAAAGGTTAGATATTAAATCGGAATAATAACGAATATTGTATAATAATAATAATTCAATCGTTAATGCGTCTGAATTTGAATTGAAGATAACAACGTTAGTTTTTTTTTTTGCGTTCAGTTAGTTCAGTTAGCTTCGAGTCTAGTTTTAATTTGTTGGCAGGTTCGCTCACGTACTGTGCAGGTAGTGTCATCTGCATAAAAACGGCAAGTCCATCAATGACTTCAGGCAAGTCACTGATATATAACAAAAACAGAAGCGGCCCAAGCGTGGAGCTCAGAGGAACGCCAAAGTGTATCGTTTGCCAGTCCGATATATTGTATTTAATAACAAAATTTGAAAATACTGGCTTTTTATTGCTGCAAAAACAGCAATATTTATCCTCAAGAGTTCTATTTTCATATGTATTTGCATCTTAAAGCTCAACACCGTAGTTTTCTGGAATTTCTAAGTAGTTATAACATGTAAATACCGTCTACATGACTGGTGCATGTTTGAACTGATTCTACAATCTAGTAGAATCTATAGGAAATTTTGAGCTTTGTTAATAGGATAAATATCAAAGTACGTTTAAGCATAAGGTATATACGGGATGAATTTAATGAGATGGTATATAACTAATAGAATAAGCATCCAATACTAAAAGTATGATAATGAAACTGCTATAATATGTCAGTCAAAGTGCTAAAGACATGTAACTTTTTTATATATCCCTATCTGTATCTGCCAGATCATTTTTATTAAATATAGCCAGTGGGCGCATTCATTACTGTTATACTAGGTGTAAAACATAAAAAAGAAAAGCACTATTAAATCTTCACTATACATCGTGCAAAATGCAAATTCCTCGAATGCGAATTTTCATTATAAAAAAAAGAATTAAAAAAAATATATTAAAAAATTATTTAGTCCACAGTTACAAAGAAACATATCGTTCAATACCTGCTCTACTGTATATTGCATTTAAATGCATAGCATTGTGTTCCCTCAGCGAAAGGATTATTGCAACTTGATGGCAACATTAGTATTTTTAAGCTGAATAAAACAAGGCCAATGCGTTCGTCTGTGCTCGTGTGGATATAATATTTGACATAACACATTAAAATTTGTTTGTTTTGGTACGATTGTATTTTGATGTGTTAACTTTTGTGACCCGTCAAAATGTACCTTTTATTTGATCGCATTTGTTGTAACATATTTTTTCTCATACACTAAGTTTTAATTGCTAAATTAATATTACCTCTATTCATTTTTTTCTCTATGAATTAGCAATCAAAATAGGTACCTTACAGTTATAAATATTTTCCGTTAATAAATCAAATTTGCTCCATTTTTCTTTTACTTAAATGAAACAGAGTTCATCAACAATTACTTTTGTGTTTCAAGTAGATATTGTGCTGCTTCCAATCAAAGCCAAGAATTTAAGATTTACTGGTCAATCGACTTACTGAGGCGATATTTTGCATGAGTAGAATCTATGAAAGATTCGAAAAAAACAAACTCAAATAAAAATTGATTGTAATCAAATACTTATAGTGCGAAAGTTAAGATAGTAAGTACTAAATAATAAAAATAATTTGATTAATTATGTCATACACATCTTGACAAATTCAAATTAGGGAGACGAAGTCTAAGACCATAGATAACACATTGTACACAAAATCAATACGTTGTCGCCATCTATTGTCGGTTAGTGGTAATGAGGCGATTGTGGCGCCGCGCCAATCAATCGCGTTATTATCCTAAAGTAGGTATGTATATGCTTTCACCACACGCTACATTATCTCACTTACAGAGTTGCGGTGAATACGACGGCTCCGATATGGGGGCGTTGAAGGCACTGTCTGGTTTGGCCACTATAAGAACTACACGGTCCTGCGTCGTCTTCAAGGTTGCTACGGCGTCTTCATGAGTAACATTTTCGAGATTGGTCTCCCCTCTCTGAAAATAGATTGATAAAAGGACAACTTTAATAATTATAAATTCGAGAGTACTACAAACACGTCTAATAGGAATTTAATTGTTAACTCGAATTATGTTTTATGTGTGTTATGTTGTATTTATCAATACAGCAAAAAGGTGACTTCAAATTCATTTGTCTTTAGAGGAGCCTTTATAGATATTACGTTTTAGTAAAGAAAAGATACATAAAAGAAAAACAAAAATATAAAGTTGACCAGAATATGTATATACTGCGTAACTTTCAACCTTCAGAGTTCCGAATACTCTCTATAATATTTTAACATGTTTTAGCATAGTGCAAAAAAACCGTCTAATTTCAAATTTTACCAAATTTTCATTCTCCAGATTAGTGCATAACGTCGCTTATTCACCATTTAGTACACGAATCAGTCAAATTCAAAATTATATAAGTATTTTTAACATCCTCATAGCCTTCCATTCCAAAACTAATACTCGTTAGAAATCTTACCCAACTAATAGCTACATAAAACCATGTAGAAAATAGTTCTAGAAATTGAGAAATGTTGGTCCTTGCGAAACCAAACATTCTAACATTTTATCTGTATCTTGAAAGTTGAAAGAAACTACGGATCTTGCGAATAGAAGGCCACTTTTTTTTAATCATAGTCGAAGCTACTTTTCAGCCCATTCCTTTATATGGCGTATTTTATAAAGGACAATTTTGACATTCATCGCAGCTGAAACAAAACCACTCTTCCAAAAGTGCAGTACAAACGATCAACAAAGAGAAAAAATAGTATTTATAAGTGATGATTATTAACTTATTTAACAGTTTTGTTTTGTCAGATATTCCCCGTCAAAGCGCCGAATGTGACACTAGCTTCGCAAAAGTTAAAATTCGGGAATCTTTAACCCACGTAAACCTGGAGCCCGATTTATGAAAAATGAACTTTTCTTTAGAAAAACGTTAGTATTTCCTATGTAATTGTTTGTCAGTAAAAACAATTTCCTGTAGTTCCATTTATTAATAACTATCAAGCCTTCAAAAAATAATCGCACTCGTCTTTGAGATATCGATAATCTGTTTTCGTAGTGCCCGTTAGAATCGTTTATAATTAAAAGGTAAACAAATGACGGTAATTAAAACAGATTGTTTAAAAGTAAATTTGTTAAAGATTGAGATATCAAAAATCTGATTTTGGCAGCCCTCTTTAGAATCCTTTGTAGTAATTTTCCTTTCGTTTGTAGTTGAAAGGTGAACAGATGGCGATAATTTAACAAATTGTCTAAAGGTGAATTTGTTAATAATAAAGATATCGAAGATCTGCTTTTGCAGTTGTCTTTCGTTTTTTTATCTGTTGAATAGGGATTGGTTGTATATTAATTAAATTACCTTACTCTAGATATTCACCAGCTTTCCATTTTGTAATAAAATGCAAAATGGAAAACTGGTAAATAGAGTAAGGTAATTTAATATCTATTTTCAAATATTGCTTTCATATAATATGGTAATTAACATTTATAATATGTTAATATTAATTCACACTCTTAAATACAGATAATTTAGGAAATTTTGAACACAAAAAGATTTTCGCATAAGTTTGAATCACACGTTGTACAGTACATTTCCCTGTTAATGTCATAATTTATAACTCGGTTTTGATCATTTGTCTTTCTTTTAGCAGCAATAATTATTAAAGAAAATTGATTCATTATTAAAATAACATTTCTCACCATATTGCAATTTATAACAGGTAACATTTGCATTTTTATCATTAAACAAATTATGGTAAACTTGCTATTTTTGTCTACAATATTACTGATGGCGTTTATAAATATTGTTTAAAATGCAACCGCGTTTGTTAAATGGTTAAATACTCCAACAAAAGGATTGTTTCCTATGTATACAATATTAAAAAAAATACTTTAACTCTTTATGGTACTCGTACGCATATTAATTTTTGTATTATTTGATATTTTTATGCTAACACTTGAGCTAATAAAAAAACGGCTTATTTTGTCAAACAAATATTACTGGCTGACGTTTGATAGCTCAAAACTAAGATTTCGAAAGAAAAATCTAATATTTCTTCTTCTGGGACAGTCTTCACTTTGTGAGACATTTTAAACTAAAAAAAAACCGGGGTTTTTGAACGAAGCACTTCACTTTAAGATGTACACCCGTGACATAAGCAAAGTTACGGACCTCTATGTAAAAAACAATGATATCTTTTATTAGAGCTAATAAACACGAAAAATAACGAGCAGTCGTGAGGACATAAAAATGCAGGTCATACAAGCATTTTATTTTCCTACTCACGACAAGGCACAGGCCTTGTAATGTAAATTAAATGATCTATAGTTTTTTATTCACGTATTTATGATTTTCCAGAAAAAAAAAGGTTTTATGACAGCAAAACGGTAATGTTCTTTTTCTTGCAATTTTTGTATGGACACGGTTTGGTTACACTGCACAAATTTTTTCCCATTTCCGATTGGGCAATTGAACATCTTTTTACAATTTTTGTTACAGCTGTTAGTTTATAAATGTTAGAGTAACCAAAGTGCAGGTATAAGATGTGCAATTTTTTGATACAAATTATTAAAGAAAATGTATTTAAAAGATGGTATTCCTTCTATTACTCCAGCTTCCATCACGTGGGTAATTAGGCGATGTAATGTCTGTTCCAAATTTCCTATAACTAGTATTGCAAAATCAATAAGTAATTAATTCAACGAGATAATAATTAAGGGGATGTGTCAGCAGTAATTGTGAACGGGTAACTTGTTTAATGAGTTTTCCTAACTTGAATATTCACGTTATATCCATATATACAGAAGTCTGATATGAGCTTGACCTCAACTAGCCGTGGCTATTGACAGAATTTGCATGCAAGGTATATAAGGCAATATACAAGTTCGGAGTTAAACAGTTTAGGTCCATAAAGAGGATTTACTTTAGCCTCAAGTTAAAGCGGAGATTAAACCGAAGTGGATTAATATAAAACTTGGATTATAGTGAATATATACGTACGACAGGAACGTGTTCCTAAAGAATACATATTAACGAAAATTCCTGTTATTTCCACCTACAGATTTTTTCATTAATTATTATTACAAGTTAGCCAATCTGGACTATGCTAAAGCTGATGTCAGAGTATCGTTAACAAAACAAAACTGGAAATAGATATCCATAGATCGAAATCATAAAGCATGGTCACAAAACCAAAATCAATGATAATGTTTGGAACAAACACGCTGCGTAAAAGAAATGGCTTTTATTGAAATCAAACACTACGCTGTGATACAGAATGATATATATTCACGATGCATCAATTTAGATTACTGCTAACTTATGAAAAAGTAAGTCACGAAGACCAGAAAAACTAATCTGGCGAATTGATAATGATTAATTAATAAATGAATTAATAAATACAGATGAGAGTCGCAAGAAATGCACCAGAAACTGATAGTTAAAGCGTTAAAGATCCTTAAAACTAAGAGTTCGGGTTGCTAATTTTTACACCAAAAGAAATAGAGCCATAAACGCAATAAGTACCTACTTCCAAGCCTAGATTAAATACTGAAGTTGTGGATTATTTATAACAAATAAAGAGATTCGAGAGTAAATTTTTCAAATTCAAAATAAACTGAAATTCTTCCACCAACTGTCGTGTGGTTGTCAGATCACCTCCTCCTCCAGTATCAATTTAATGAAGGTGCCAGAAAAGATAAATATTAATCAATCAAGCCGATAGATTAATTTTTTTTTGTTAACGCCATATTAAAGCGGAGGACATCAATATCATTATTAACAAAATCTTTGTTGACTCATGGGAAATTTCAATTCAGATAGTGGTATGCTCATGGCTCATCGGAGATAAAAAAGAGCCTCAACATTTCTCCGTCTGCTTAATATTGGCCCGAAGATTTTCACAAATTTCGAGATAGACTTCTTCATGTGCGTCTGTCAGTAAATGAAGTACTCACCCTTGTCGACATGTTTTCATAATTCCTAGTCATTTTTATCCAACTTTCAAAGAGATTTTTATTACAAAGTTAGCGGCCCCAATGCTTGAATTTGTAATGGTTAATTCCCTACTGGGTAAAATGATTCGTATTTCCACATCCCGCTTATCAAAATCTCTCATGTCATTTTTAGTCGTTTTCAGTAACGCCTTCTCTTTGAACTGTTTCGTATTTGTAAACATTCGGAAGATTTCATGTTTCCCATAAACTTTGGTATAAATGCTTTCAGAATCAACAACAAAGACTCAGCATCTCAGCCAAGCTTGAAACTTAACCTAGTATCTCGCATAAAAGCCCAGCCTAAAAAGTCCTGATAGTTCGGCATGAAAGTCCAGTCTAAAAGCTCAGTATAAAAGCTAAACCTGAAAGTTCCGTATAAAAGCACAGGCTGAAAGCTCAGCTTAAAATCTGTCTAAAAGCTCAGCCTACTCAACCTGAAGGCTTAGCCTAACAGCTCAACTTGAATGCCAAATCTAACAGCTCGGCTTGAAAGCTCAGCCTGAAATCTCCACTTAAGACTTCAAAAGCTTAGCTCAGTGTTCTCACTACTGAAACCAACAACAAACTTTCAAACTCATAGAAATCTCCTTTTTTTATTTTTCTTACATAAATGCCAATGTCTTTCAAAATTGACGGATAATATTGCTATAAAAATTTCTGCTAATTTTAGATAGTGTATTTTACCATTGGTGACCACAGTAAAAGTGTAGCGCCGCGGGTCACCAGACTAGACTTGACTAAACTTGACTTGAGTAAAGTAAAAATACTGTATCATATTAGTACGGGGATACTGTCAATAACTTGACCTTTTTTGAGCTGACTCTCGTCTGGTAGTCCATTCGTGAAGCGATCTGGATACGAGTTCGTTTTCCCCACTAGCAACACAGTACACTGCACACATTTCTCGCGATCTGAGCTTATACGCTACACACTGAGCTTTGAGCTTTTGTGTGGGATTAAAACTGAAGCTGGCAAAATCGAAGAAAAAAAAAAATGAATCTAATATTACTAATATTGTCATAGTGACTTGTCAAATAACTTTGACCAACAGCAAGAAGAATCCGTAAACGTGGGAAGAACGACAAAAAGCCCGCGGTGATATGCATCAAGAACTGCTTCAACCACCGACAATTCAAACACAGACGAATTAAAACTATTTTTCGTTTTAGTGACGAGTATGATAAGAAGTTAGAGCTTTATAGCTTTATTTATCTACAAATTGTTTGCTGCTATTTTAGAGGATCAAGATCTGATTGAACAACAAACCATTCACAACACTCCCTCACCAATTTTATACTTATACTTATAATTGATACTTAGAACGTAAACGCGAGAGCGAACATCTACTCACCTTGTTTCATTTTTTATAATACAGTTTGTTCGCGAATTATTTAAAGATGGTATTTAGTGTTAAAAGAATACCTACTATGATCTCGTAATTTAAAATGCCAGAAAACCTCCAGCGCCGAATGAGAATTACAAGAGGCCTTTTACGCGACTCCACTTTCCTGTACGTGCGCTAAAATTCTCAACACGCAAAAAAAGAAAGAAGAGCCCGCACGTTGAAATGCAGCAAGAGGTCTGTCCCGTTACGTGGGAATTTATTCAGTTCATTATTCACTGCGAGTAAAGGAAGCTAAAAGGGTTGAAAGACGTGGCGGAAACTGCGGAACTCTGCCGGCACTCATACTTCTTGTAGCGGTTTCTCGTCGCAAATTCAAAAAAAAAAAAAGAATAGGACCGAGAAAAAGCCCAAGATAGATTTAGATTTTCGTGAATTGAATTGAAATGCTTAGTAAACCCGAAGGTTGGTACGAAAGAGACGTAAAAAAGAAGAAACATGAAAGCGGTAACCGATGAGGCCGTTCTGTGTAATCGGATGAACAATGAAAACAATGAATCTTTTGCAAGTAGAAATTTTGGACAGCTCCTCGGATGTGAACTAAGTTATAGCGGAAAAATGCAAAGGGGTTTAAATTCGCGCGATAAATTGAGCGGTTCTTAGAAGAGCTCCATTGTATTATTCAGCACCAATTATCGATTATTCCTAGAAACAGAAACTTTATGGAATCACATGCTGTAGGATCTGTAGAAATACTTATCTATTTGTGGAATTTTATTAAGTATTACAGTAGTCGTAAGTATCTTATAATTACTATACACTTAAATATTTTCCACACAAAAATTATTATTATTTATGTATTTACTAATAACCACCAATTTGACTTACAAGTAGTACATATGTCACAGTAGAGCTTTATTATTTGCCCTCTGTTATAAAACGTATAATTTAAATTTTAATAGGCCAATATTTCGGAGAAACAATCGCTGGATATTCAAATTTGCTATTATAAATGATATCAAACCAAGTATTTCAAAACATATTTTAATTGCATGAGATTTTACCTAGCCTCAAAATTATATCGTAACCAAAACACAACAATATTTTTTTTATTATAATCATTAAAGAAAAATAAATAAAACCAAAGTATTTTTCTATATTCCAGTAAAATACGGTTAAAAAATACCTTAGTACAGCAAAACTGCGTCAACTAAACAGGTTCCAGCCAAGTAAGATAGCATTTCAAATCGAAAGTATCTCAAGCGCTTAATGTGACTCTAGTCAGGATCGTTTCTCAGAAAATTAGTCGTGGAAATATCCAAAGATCGATACAAATAAACGAAATTCAAAATTATGTGCACTTTATGTGAAAGCGTTGTAGGCAAATTTTTGGTAATACTTGGATATTACTGAATTGTGACGCAAAATTATCCGTGCGATCACCCTCTATGGTGATTAACGAGAAAGTGATCCAAATCAAAATGTTAACTGAAATTACATGGTAATGAAGAAAATTAATAGGCTACTGCCCTTGTTTTAATGACGAGTATGATTTGAGAGAAATATGATGGAAAAAAAAGATTGTATTAATGTTAATGTTTCCTATACCTATCTCTTATAGTCTTAGTAATTTTGAAATTTCTATTTCAAATATTAAAAGCTAGCCATTTCTTAATTTTTGACGTACGTTTGGACAAAATTGCTATTATTCAACACAGACGATATTTATCCGCGTAGCTGTTGGGTTTTTTCCTACATACATTAACGGATAAACTGATATGTTAAAATCTGCTAATGTTTTAAAAAGTGTTCAAAATGACCGCCATAGTTTTCAATGCAGAGGCGTACTCTTTCTTGAAATTAGCCTTAGATTCTCGTCACTATAATATTGAAAATCATACCTGTTATCTAATCCGTTGTTATAGAAAATTAACTCATCCGAAAATAACGCATAATGGAGAAAATTTTCGTCATCTCCTAACTTTTCTAGAACCCATGAACAAGATTCAAGCCGCCGATCATAATCTACTTCTAGAAGTTCCTTGTATGTGATATGGGTAATATTTGTTCATCTTTATAATTCTCCTTCTCCCTCTGCTTTTCCTTTAGTTTCATTTATTTTGCGGTAAAACAAGAGATCTAGAGAGATACCTAAAATATCATTTTCTTCATTTTTGGCAATTAGTTATTTTATAAGACACCCTTTTTTCGGAAAACTTGCATCAAATTTTCTAAAGAACGCGCACCAGTTATTTTTGAGCATTAATACTTGATGCTAGCACACAATTTCCTTCACTCTCCCCGATTATTAAAATCATATCAATCCTTTCTGCTCGAGGGTAAATTCTCATTGTAAATAATTAAAATGTTTTATAACTTCAATGGATGGTCATTTATTTCAAACTCCTTCATAATTAAAATGCTTTTTAAATAGCGTCGAACAACAATGATGCGTAACTGACAAGTTATGTTATTGTCAAATAACTTTTATTTATAATGAATAATGACGACACTTTTATCTAAGCCTACTGTTGAAAAATGAATGAGTAGGAATTAATATTGGAAACATAAAATTCTAAGTTACTAAGAAACTATAAGAGATAGGTATAGGAAGTTTTAATAAATCTTAAATACCGTTAAAATTAGAATCTAAATAAGGTACTAAATACAAGGAGTTCCATTTAAAATGAGAAAGTTACTTGGCTTTAAAGAGAGCGAAAACTAAAAGTACGCTATTGTTCACCCTGTACAACTTTTTAGCATTATTTTTATTTTATTATCAAGTATCATGCTTTAGTTAAAAAACAAATGCAATTTAAGATATCTATAACTTGAATATGCATGACAGGCACGCCTTTTAAATTTTGGTCTACATTTTGAAGTGAATATTAATTAAATAAAATACAATAAATAGTTTGTACTATCAAAATATCCATAATTACAAGGTGTTTTATATTTTCAGAACTCTGAAGTGTAACTTTATTTGGATCATACTGTATATTTCGAAGTAATTTTAAAATGTGTTCATTGTGAACCTATATAACACCTAACAAAAAAAAAGAGAAATTTAGTTATATCGCGCTTATATATTGATCTCACTTGAAAATTAATGGAAAATTTATTGGATTTATTTAAAAATAATTATCTACAATATTCTGCATGAGGCATCACAAATGTCTAGTATGAACTGAAAGGGCTTTGCGTAAGGGTTAATTTAAAATAAGCATAGATATAGGCTGCTATTTAAAAAATCAAGTTACTTTGGGCTGAAATTAAGCAAATGGACTGTAGTGGACACCTGTATATACTTACAGTCGCGAGCAAATGTTATAGACACCCTAAATTTTGGGCGAGTATGACAGTAAGAAATGAGAAAATAAAAACTTGTAAGTATAACATTATAAATATGTAGTATTGTAAGGGATCTTATTAATTTTGTTGCATATTAAGAGTGTTTTTAGTACAGCTATAATACTTTTTAGATGGGAGGGGGAAAGTGACATCTCGAAGACTTGAAAATATATAAAAAAAATAATACATTTACAAAAGGTATCTATAAAGACTAACTTGTAACCATAAAGACGATTATATGAACATTGAAATAACTGTCACAAAAAAATGCAAGGAACATGAAACCCATTAGTTTTGTTAAAGGTGCCTATAACTTTTGCTCGCGACTATATATAGGTTTTAATGTCACTGTTGTATCAAGCTAAGTATGTATGTATGATATTTAAAATATGAATATCTAAAACAAACGCATATACAAACTGCGCCGCCTTAATCGAAAGTTTGCAGCAGGGCTTTTTTTACAAAAGCGTCAATAACACCGTTGTTATTACAAATACACATATAGTTGCTTATACAAAGTGATGTTATTTTTCTTCGTAGAATTTAGAAATGGGATAATATATAGGGAGTTCCATTTAAAGTAACGGAGTAAGTATGCGTTTTCCTACCCTTGGAACAGCCTGTATAGTCAAAAATATTTTTAGGTTATGCAGCATTAAATTCTGTAAAACCTTTGTATAAAACAAATTAATCAAAAATAGAGGATTAATTAAAGACCTAGTCTTGGATGGGACAGCCTGTGTATACATAATGAAACGAAAACGCTGAATCCATAAAATTTAGGTCTCCGCTAATCAACGGGTGATAGATAGATAATTAAATCTTTACATACCATTTGATCGAATTTGATCAGTTTCCCAAATAAATGCCGGTTAAAAGAAGCAATAAAACTTACCACAGCATCCCTGACTCCGACTAGTTTATCTCCCACTGCCAATCGACCATCCACCTGGGCAGCACCACCTTCCATAACTTTAGTAACGTATATCCCATTGTCGCCGGGTATGTGTTGGTTACCGATGCCGCCGGCTATGCTGAATCCGAGGCCCTTGTTTCCCTTAACCAATTCGATATCGAGGACTCGCATGTGCCGCGGTTGCCGCCTCCTCCTCACCCACTGCAAACCAAAAAGAAATCTCAATTAAAAAGACTCACAGCAACACACGGTAGACCTGTCGGTAAACGATGATTCTCTTCGCCGCGAATCCCGTGTAACGGTAATCGTCACAATCGAGGATCTGCTTCGAAATTTCCCGCAGATAAAAAGCGGGCATACCGTTCCGTTATGGGTACATGGCCGGAATAACACTCGGAAAGGCGGGACACATTTGGAAACGTGGAAATGCGCCAAGACCATGCGGAATGTAAAGTTCACGATCGTGATTTATAATTGCAAATGTCGACATGCAAGAAGTGTCAACGAGGTCGAGAAACGGCATGTTTGGAACGTCGGGCGGCGTGAGGGCGGCATCTGAATAACAGGTCGAATACTCGGAGGGTTTGTGTACGGATCCGGTTGCAGTTTGTTATCAGAGGGAATGCACACAACAAATGTTATTATGCATACAATTCGGTCGGAGTGTTCCTTGCTCCGAAATGCTAATCGTACAATCGTCCAACCGACGAACAATACGTTACACTTAATTTAAATAATGGTTGTAGGTACAAAAGTTGTTGAACGCACTACCAGCTGCAATTACCTTTAGTTGCTCGTGTACTCATTACATATGCTTAACAAGCAAAGTAGATTAAAAATTTGCCTTACGCCGAAAGAAAATTGCAATTCTAAATTAGCTTTAAACAACGTAAACGCAATTTCCATAGACGCCTCTTCGAGGTACATTCTATAAGTATTGTAATGCTACAAGGTTGCTACCTTGTAGCATTACAATACAGTACATACAGCCAGCCCGGTATAAAAAAAAATAAATAACACTTTAATTAAGGGGGCGCTAAGATAAAGTAGAGAGCCGAAGTCGTTACAAATGACACTGAGAACGGAAATGCGTTAACCTAAATAACTACTATGTTAACCAAAGGTGTATGCAACAAATTTTGTATTTAATCCAATAAAAGAGTTTTGGCACAACTTTTTATTTTAAAAAAATCTGTTGAACTGAAGAAACTTAGATGGTTGAAGGTAAGTTTTTGTTTGGATGGATACGAAATGGTGATGTTAAAAAAAAAATCTTAGTATTTTTGTTGACCGGAAACATTCATACATAATATTGAACTAAAAATAGTTACTTAAACCAAAAAAGATGTTTTGCGCTTTTGCGCAATCTACAGTATGTAGATCTTAAAAGTATGGGTCTTATAGGTACTACGTTTACGTTTTATGTATAGTAATTATTAGAATGTCCTTTTCTAGAAAACAATATCATAATTACAATGTTATTATTTCTACTTTAGCTTGTAATACGATTTAATAAGTCAGTATTTGTATATTATGGAATGTACCTATTATTAATGTACATATATTATTCTTTTTTTTTTTTTTTTTTTTTTTTTTCTTCGTGAGGGTAGCGGCTATTTTTATGATGAATAAAAAGTTATATCAATCATTTTTTTAACGTTTCGACAATCTTTATTTTCTTGTCTTCCTCACAGAACAGTATAATTTATAATTTAACTTGTTTTAATTATTATTATTATTTTTTTTTTTTATTTTTAAATATATGCTCAAAATTAATGATAAAGTGTCATATTATACAAAATGTGGTTATTTTTTATACTCAATCTAGGGACATTCACAAACATTTTGAAAAAAACATATTTAATAGTTAACATTTTAAACAATTTAACAATGTTAACAAAACATTTTAAATCAAACTGTGGAGAAATACTTTTAAAACATACGCGAAGGCTAAGGGGACTATAGAGAAATATAGTTTGTTAACATTGTTAAATTGTTTTAAAAATGTAACTATTAAATATGTTTTTTAAAAATGTTGTGAATGTCATAGATGTAAGTATAAAAATAACTCACATTTTGTATAATTATTGACATATTACATTTAATTTTAAGATTATAATTTAAAAAAAAAAAAAAAATAATAATAAAACAAGTTAAATTATAAAATTATACTGTTCTGAGGAAGACAAGAAAATAAAAGATTGTGAAACGTTAAAAAAATGATTTGCTTAACTTTTTAAGTCATCATAAAATTAGCCGCTACCCTCACGAAGGAAAAAAAAAAAAAAAAAAAAAAGAATAACTAAACATAATTAACGGCTACGAACAAACATCATAAATAATGTACCAGGTATACTTACCTATCGTCAGATACTTGGATCAATGTTGTGGCGTGATTTGCTCGTTGCTGCTGTTCAAACCAATCAAATATCAGATTGTCTTCGCGTGGCTCCGTGATATCGTGATATATATGTGAGTTCTAATACTAGCCATGGGGACGACGAGTTAAAAGAATTCAGTCGGATTTGAATATCTAACCTCAGTGATTGCAGGTAAGCAACATTTTGATTCTTATAGATGTTTTGGCAAACGAACGCCATATTAGCTATTAGCACAACATAATGCAACGGTATACTTTATGTTTGAACGGATATATTAAATCGAGAATATATATGTGTTATTAGGTTGTAGAATACATTTTCATAGGTATGATATGGGATGTATTTGCATTACTACATAAAGGACGGAAATTCTTTTCTTTGCGTCACTTTAATTCCAATTAAAATATTATAGTTTTAACGATGAAATAAACCGCAGAGATTTCAATATACAGATAAGTAATAAGTGTATTGTGCTTTCAGCCGCTGAAATGAAGGCCCTTTTACGAGTTTTTGGAGTGTTGGTTGGAGAATTTCATACCGATGATAGATCCAGTTTGGGAATTATATAAATCTCTGCGACAAATTTGTGAACTGTTGGACAGGCATCATTACTTTAAAGGACACCGAATTGCTAAAAGTATTAATTGTAGAGCATAATACATTATATCTTAAGCTTTTTGGAAACTCAAACGAAGTATCATTTTTTTAGTTCACTACCCTCGAATCATGAGGTTGTAGGACCTCTTGCGAATAATTCCTGTATACGATATGAAGGAAACATCGCGTATCTAAATTAGGTAGTAAACCTGTTTTTCTTTCGAATAAACATTCCTTATACCCTGGCATTAAAACATCAACTTAATTTTAATTATAGAATTTTTTCTAAAACAGGATTTGAAGAAAATTTCGCTTTAGGGCAGTATATCTCTTTCAAACAATTTAATGAAATCAAATATAGTGGAGCAATAGCAAGCTACTTGATGCCAGAAAGTGTGCCAGACCGTATTTACTTCTTCTCCTGGGTTAAGAGATATGGCGTTTCTTTCAAATCGGGTTTGTTTATATCCTTTGAATTTAATAATTTTTGTCCTGTTTTTGGTTGTATTCAAGAAATTTTGACTCCAAATGATAAAGATATTGTTTTTGTAATACAAGTGTACGAAACATTAGAATATAATGATCATTTTCAGGCATTTATTATAAGACAAACTGATGAAACACGTTGTATTTATATGAAGGAACTCATTTATTGCAATTCATTTATGTTACATACGTTGTCAGATGGTCGGAAGTGTATTCAAATGTATTTGTAAATAAATATTTTTAGGCGTTATTTCTAACTATTATTATTGTAAAGTGTACTTACATATTTGGTATTTTATAACTGTTGTGAAGTTATTAATAAATATATGAACCTAAGTTAGTCATATTTTGTTTTCAAACCCCAATTTGTAATTAATAAAATTTCCAAAATGAGATTATTTGAATGAACAATTTTTTGCTTCAAATCAACCAAAAAAATGTTTGCATTGACACTCTTAATTTTGTGCACTCAACATGTTTTATTTGCTAATGTAACCATAAAGATGCATTGAAGCAAGAATTTATTTTTGTAGTTTCAACACACTTTCGAAGTTACGCTAAGCAGCAATGCTCGTTAAACAAAACATTTTTTTTTTGTTCTAACATACTTAGAGCTGTATTGACAAATCAAAACCAGTGTTACATCAACTAAACTGAAGTGTTGCATTTAAGATTAAACTTGTTAAATTGAAATTGAAGGGTTCAGTTGAATCAACGAGTCTATTATTTTTAAGTTAACAAATTATATTTCAACAAATCGTAAATTTTAATCTAACAATAAATTTCGGTGGGCCGTATTTAATGCAAATTTTTTGGTTGGTTATGCGTATTTTGGTTAAATCAATGCATTTCTTTCCCTCAGTGTAGACATTCCAAACTTTTAGCCGGTAGAGTTACAAAAAAATGTTTTTGCAAAACTGAAAATAATCCAAAGTTATTCAGAGTTAGCCTTAGCCCTTCTTATCAAAATAAAGTTTCTTAATTATGAATGAATTAAAAAAAAATAAAAAATGTGTGAGGATAACTATAATGCCAATGTAATCATAACCATTTTTCAAAAATCGCAAAATAAACTGTATTTTTTATGAAAATTTGGAAATATGTTTTTGTAGATAAACAAACAATCTACAAATAACGCGTGGAAAGAATAACAAAAGCATCCTTTAGCATTTCCCAATAAGATGGCGCTTTTGATTTGGGAGTAATCACTACTCAAATATCAAGTTAAATCCATAATATTACATTTTACCAGAAAACAGGGATATAAAAGTAGCAATGCATAAAAAAAATTGTCAGGTAACAACTCCTTTCAATTAATTTTTTTTTATAAAATTACTTCCTCATATACAGATGTAACGGGTTATCTAGCTAGACGGATTATAACTGATGTAATCATATATATCTATATACAACATTATATAAACAAGGATATATAGTCTGTGGATATAAACAGCATTTATTTTACTTGGAGTGCTGAGGATTTTTAGAAAAGACGCGAGTCAGAAGAGGTTGAAACTTTTAACATAAACATAATATATGGCAGGTCGAAATTAAGTGTTCGACATTGTCCCCGAGAATATGAATTTGTTGTTGACTATAGTAAAGTAGGCACTATTACGAATGAACACGTAAAATAGGTAGCGTTTTGAAAAATACACAAGTTGATATATTTATTCTTCTACAATTATTCCAGCAAATGACCTCTTATGCGCCGTCCGCTTACCTTACATTACTCGTTATATTGGCTGCGTTGGCTGGTTATATACATGTTACAGTATTGTGGAAAACAGCACAAAATGCTCGCATCTACATTAAAAAAAATACGTTTAATAAATCTAAAATATTTTCCATGGTGACATTTAATTCTTGGCAGGTTGGAAATTAACAATTAAAGAAGATCAACTTGAACATAATAATCTATTCTTTGTTAAAGTTTTGCATGAATATTTATCACTATTCAGGTGCATTTTTCCTATACCTGTTTTAAATTGTATGTAAATGTAAAGTTGATAAAGTGAGAGAGTTAGAATAAGAAACAACATAGTTTTTGGCATTTATGGCCTACCCAATTGAAATTGCCAGCAATCTTATCATGTTAAAACATAAAATCACCTACTATTTTGTATTACTTTGATAGTTATTTTAATGCCTTTACGTTGAATTTACTAAAAATAGTGGCGGGAATTATATAATTTAAATTTGGCTACTAGGGTAGATATTACTGTATCATTCATCGTTTAGTGGAAATTAAAGGATCATAATAATAATGGTAATGTTTATTATTTATCAAATTAGAATATAACGTTGTGTTGGCTACGTATGCGTATATCAAGCAGATAAACTTAAAATTTAAATTCAAATTTTTCAACTTTTTAAAATACGAAGCAAGTATTCGAACATAAGTATACGTTTCAAGTAAATACAGAACTTTACATAAAATCAATATTCCATCCCTGGGTAAGAATATCTCGCCCTCGTTAGATAAGTATGAGAGAGTGTAAAACGACAAAAGTAGGTGCATTTTGGGTGAATATGAGTACGCGACAGGCCTCATGCTGCCCTTCGTTAAATGTAAATATGAAACCTGATATCTTTCTGTCGAAGACAAGACGGTAATATGAAATCGAAGATCTAGTCTATGTGAATAGGCAACCCAACTGAGTATATCTGGTTTTAAAATTTCGAAGTATTACTATATAAGCCACTGAAACATAGATGCCCGCACAACGCAGCGTCGTCGTAGCCATTTTGATCTTACGAATCCCACCACCATCTGAAGCGCATCCATAAATTAGTAAAATCAAACCTTACACATCCCAGTGTCATCTATATTCATTACTTTTTGATCATAAGTATGCCCTCTCAAGTACCAGATGGCGTGCGGGGTGAGAAATTCTGCCTAAAACAGGCTAAAGGAGGCGTTGGCATTGAAAAATTACGAATGGATAGTATTTATTCTTCAGTACGCCCCCAGGTGCTGTAGGAGCATGTTGCTTAAATACAGTCGCGAGCAAATGTTATAGGCACCCTAAATTTTGGGCGAATATCACAGTAAAAAATGAGAAAATAAAAACTTGTAGATAATACATTATAAATATGTAGTATTTTAAGGGATCTTATTAATTTGTTGCATATTAGAGTGTTTTTAGTACAGCTATAATACTTTTTAGATGGGAGGGGGAAAGTGACATCTCGAAGACTTGAAAATATATTTAAAAAAAATAATACATTTACAAAAGGTATCTATAAAGACTATTGTGACCATAAAGACGATTATATGAACGTTGAAATATCTGTCACAAAAAAAATGCAAGAAACATGAAATCCATTAACTTTGTCAAAGGTGCCTATAACATTTGCTCGCGACTGTAGAAGACATTCCAATAAAGTGCTTAATTTACGTGTAATAATATGCATGACACTCTGATACATCAATTATGATCGATTTTGTACGATAAAGAAGAAATTTAAGTGCAAACAAATGTGGTTTTATTTAATAAAAAAATCTAAATGTAAAGCAGTGAGAAAACAACGTAAATAAAAAAGTAACAATCACAGGTACGTAAAATGAGTTCGCTTATTGAATAACAATCAAGTTTTTTGTTAGTAATTCCCCCTTTAGCAATATAAATTCATCATAGAAAAATTAATACGGTTAAAATTAACTTTCAGAATTCCCGTGTTTTCAATACGTTCATCTGAGTAATTCCATGCTTAAAAGACTGGTAAATCAGAATGTCCAATAACTGAAGGTGAAAATTACTGGGTACTCGGTTCGTGCCGTGAATACATCTTGAATAATACAATTTGTACTACCACCTTATAAAATTTTTTCCCCAGTGAACGCAGACTGATTGGCAGCCATTTACAGCATTTCTAACCAAACAAATTTGCCGAATATATTAAAAATAAAATTTCTTATAAGTATATTAAAATTTAGATTAGAATTAAAATAACGCGTTTATTTTTTTAGGTTCATTTAGGCGCGGAATACCTTTGGAGGAATCAAATCAGCAGACATCAGTATGATCAGGTCACGTATCGAATGGGGCTCTCGTACTAACCACGGAGAATGGCTCAGAACAGGATCATATCTCGGGTATATCGTCGTTAGAAAAAATTGTCCAACAGTTGTTTAAGTAAATTTTGGATAAAATTAATGTGATAAACGCTGTTTAACAATTAACCATCATTCTTAGATTGGAATTTGGAATAAACAGGATTTGATCAAAATAGCCGTTAAATTTTACAAAAAGTAATCTAGACACGTCCGTCTCTCACGGAGGTAGGCTAGTGAATGCTTTGAATTGAAAATTCCTAACAGACACTGATTACGATTGTCTACGTAAGGGCTGCAAACTGCATTCCGTTAAGGTCCGCTAATTTTATCGAAGTGAGGGGAATATAAGATATTTAATACATGAGAATGCCCATGTGACCAAACTAAATTAAAATAGATAATTAATTTAATTACAAAATTCTGGAATCACCTTACATTCATTATAACATAAAGGTGATGTGTGTACATCAAGCAAAAAGTACTTTTAAAATTTTTCAATAAGGTAAAGTCAGGTAAGTGTGTAACCGGGGCAAGTGTGTAGTTTGGCTATATTTATTTTTAAACTTGAAATACGGACGTCCTCTTGTTATAATACTAATGTACTAAACTTCATACTAGTTTTACGAACAAAAGTTCGCATCTCCTAACGTGTAATAACTTGAATATCTTGTGAATATATCATACCTTATTAAACAGGCATCAGTTTAGTATTACACTCTTGGCCGAACTAAAGGTTAATACTATTAATATATAAAATGCGGAACGATTACACACTTGCCCCATTTTGCTGGGTAAGTGTGTAGTATTGACAGTGTTTAAAATTTCTTTTTTTTTTTCTAGTAAACCGTTGATAATTATAAAAGTTGTATCTATTGAAGGCTTTCAACTGAGCATATATTACGTACTTCTATATGTAACATTTATCAAAATGTCTTATTATGTGAACAGTGTTGCATTTTCTTCGCACTATGCAATTTTTACTACACACATACCTGACTTTACCTTACTTATTCCTATATGTTAACTGTACAATAAGCATGCAACCTTCATACACGTCAATTTTTGACCAAACCGAATTTTCAGCAATTTTCCCTGTCTTTTTTTTTGACATATCAATGCACTTGGATCTTTTTTTTGTTATATCCTTTTTATTTTTAAAATACATAAAAGTAAAACTAGTAACGTTACACTTAAATAATATCAAATGATTAAACCGTTACAGTATTGTTACATTTAAAGTAGAATATCACAAGCTTTTTCAAGTTTTAACCAACCGCAATTAATTTGAAGAAATGTGCCTCGAACATTTTCCATATTTCATGCCGAAAGGAAAGATAAATCTTGAGATAAGTACCTATAGAGGGAACGAACTGAGTACAGATACATATCTCGAAAAGCACGGTTGGGAATAATAATAAATTGTGGAAGAAAATTTAAAGGAAACTTAAGAAAACAAATGTCTGAGAAATATGCATATTGCTCGCAGTCACAAATGAAATAACGTAGGAAAAATCGATTGTCTCAAGCTATATAACCTTGCTAACCGACAAACTCTCAAGGAGTATTCATGTACGACTTCTTTTTTTGAGGTGATAATTATAAATTTATATTCTTTTTTTTTTTGGAAATTATGTTGAAAACAAAAACACTGAAAAAAATACATTTTTAGATTTTAATGCTGTGTTGCAGCGGAACTGCATCCGTCTTATGTTATTATTATTGTTTCTCACAGGAACCTTTGTGTTATTCACAGAGTTCAAATTGCTTTTAACTTTCTATTCCATGAAAATATTCTAATTTCACACCTTTTGACGTCCTCTGGATCCTTCTTGAAGACATAAAAGTTTTTTAGACGTAGTATACGTTTCATTTTGCTACCCTTTTTTGATCAATAGTATTTTCATAGTCATCTGCAAATAAATTTTACAGCATTTGTCAGTGTTTGAATATTCACTTTTTTTCTTACTTTTTACAATAACAGCCATTCTTACATTTTTTATATTGCATTTAGTTTTCAGCTTGTCAGTGCTAATTTGAGTTCGTGAGTAAGTACGCCTTGGGAATAACAAAGAATGCTTCGATCCAACTCCTTTTGGACCCAGCTTTATAATGGCCCGAACCCCGTAACAAACTGGACACCATCAATTTTTGGTAAAATACGACTCTGCAGGAAAATATACTAGAACTAGGCAAAAGTGCCTATAATTCGAGGGGAGAATTCGTGTCTGGAGGTGATCAGTCACATGTATGTACATTAAAATCATTGTGTCTTCTCAAGCATATTGTTCTTTTTTCGTTCAGTATAATCTAATTGTCAATCAATTATTTTTAAACATTTATCTTCTCATACCCTTTTCTCTGGAGATTTTGGCTATATTTTTGCAGAAATATCTTCTGAAGAGCGTGTTGCTTTCGGTAATTAGGTTTCTTACATGTTAAACGTTCCTGGACAAGTTGGCAATTAGAATAGCAAAGCATCGCGTGCAAACACATTACACTCCTCTATGCGACAAAAAGATCTTTCTGCAACTTTTTAACCTTACGAAACATTGCAAGTGCAGAGTGTAAAGATGTACCTAACTGTGCAGCAATTAACTATACAAAAGAAACACTGGAAGAAACACTTAACAAAAAGCATTAGTAATGTTAGTGTAGTTTTACATCCAATTACTGTAATTAGAAAGAATGTAAATTTACAGCTTGATGTAAATTTCCTTACCGACTCTAATATTCCAGGCGTACCAGAAATAATATTGTAATCTTTTTTTACTGTATAGCCTAAACTGGATACATCAACATTAAGTAATATTTGCCAGAGAGCCTATATTAAAACCAGTTTCCCGATACCACTAAGTACCACCGCCAAATCCAGTTACCCATCAACATCCATTGAGAGATTATCAAGTCGAGCCATTACTTGGAAACAAAAAAGATATGAAAGACAAAAAGCGATAGCTTCTAGCAGCCAATTACAACTGAGGAAATCTCAGCCTCCCATTCAATTCTTAGTACTTTATCTCGCAAGCAAGTATAAGTATGGATGCAGAGGACTTTCTGCCAAAAAATCGTAATTAGAAGCGTGAAATCGAAAATATCACCCATCTCACGTTCAATTTTTGTTTGCAATTTAACTTCCAGAAAGAATTTTTGTAGGAAAGTTAAAATTCATAACCAGTACTCCAAACAAACATGAAGGAATCCAACTTGTAGAACTTCTCAAATTTTGTCTTCTTACGTAGTAGTAATAGAGTAGCCTCTATCGCGTTCTCCAACCGAAATACTATGAAAATTGTTCTTGTTAAATCAGCACAATATCTCATCTCAAGGGTTTTCTTTTCATCTGTACAGATTCGAAAAATAGCATCCTCTTTTATGCCGATGGTGTAGAATTGTTACTTTCCTTTGGAGTGTTCTACTATTACCTTGTTGATGCAGTCTTTGTTTCATTAAAACTGTTTGTCTTTGTCCTGATGATGCTTTTTTGCACTCTATGTGGATTTGCTAGTTCTCCATCCTTTAATGAACCCATTCTAAAATGCCCTCCGATCCACCAGTTTCTTCCATCTCCACATTTATGAACCAACAATAGAAACTCATTGAGTAAGAGAAAACTATTAGAACAACTATAATTGTCCGCCGAAGACCAAAACACAAGTAAGTAGGAAAGTTAATTTAACTTAACCACTTTGACTGTTTGAATGCAAATATACATTTTTCTTAATGAAGAAAAGTCGATTGCATTATTTTTTTTTATATATGTAAATAATAAATCGGTCGAAAATTAAATCTGTAGATGAGGAAACACAATATAAGAACGCTTGAAACTTTCCTTTAGATCGATTAAAAACTAATATTTATACCTAAAGCACCTCGCAAAGTAAACTCCAACAATAGCGTTGTTACAATTATACGGTTTATTGGAAGGTTGCCACTTTTAACAAGAGTGAGTTAAACAGATGTTATTAGGTAGTGTTATTTGGTCCATAAATAAGATTTGATTATAACCCGTATCCCTGGTGTATTTAAAACAATTTCTCTTTGGAAATTTTTATTTTCATCGATAATCTATCGTTTCAAAATCCCAGTGGAAATATTTCAAGTGTTTTTCCAAATTTTAGTAATCTAATGGCAGACAAGTTTCCTAAAACGTCTTCCAATAGGGGGAAGATATTAATTATAGCCGAATGCTTGCAGATTTTTTAAATTATGTTTTCCACTCACATCCTTATAGAAAACTATATAATGGTTAAACGTTATTAATAAATTTATCTAGCATCTCAACTGAAACTGCTTATGTCTATTCTACTGGATCGGATTATATGTTTTTACATTTTAAATTCAATGAATTCTATTTCCAACGTTTTCTTTCTTCTTCCTTATTAAATCTTTCTACACTTCTGGCAGATACATTGCCTTCTCTTACTTACTGGCTCCTAGTGTAGTGCAAAACATATTACTGCCATTGGTTCCACCCTTAATACATATCTAAACTGTCACACAAGCAGCGCTTTATTCTCCTTGCAATATCTACATTCAATTCTGTCTCTATTTCAGTTTTCATCATTCTTCCAAATATACCATCTTCTATTTAACTGGTCCAAGAATCCCTCTTTCCTATATTCTTCAGATGTTCTTTGATTCTTTTTGTTAACGTAAAAATGTCCGTTGCATAGATCATCACTTGATAGATA
Organism: Protaetia brevitarsis; assembly: GCA_004143645.1. NCBI lineage: Eukaryota > Metazoa > Arthropoda > Insecta > Coleoptera > Scarabaeidae > Protaetia > Protaetia brevitarsis. The sequence goes on along the minus strand of RXPK01000052.1, from coordinate 494,114 downwards.
TGATTAGATTAGATTAGATTACATTAGGATAGGGGTGGCCTATGGACCTGTTTCACCGGGACCTTTTCAGATCTATTGTGATCCCTTTTTCCCTAGACGGCGCTCTTTAATTTTGCTCTCTTAATTAGGCTTATCATCTTTGAGAGCGGCTGCTTTTTGTAGCTGCTAGCGGTGGGGTTCTCCATGCCCATTACTAGAAACCTTGTCCTTGCCAAGCCTTCACGTTGGCACAGCATATGAAATGGTGTTTCTTCCTCCTCTGGGAAAATCTGCAGGTTCTATCATCTGCCAGGACTGTGTTGTACATATGCTTATTAAGTCTACAGTAACCAGTCAGCAGACCCACCATCATTTTGACAGTCTTCCTGTTATTATTCAGTAGACCTGGCTTGATAGATATGACTTGTATCCCGAGAGATTAGATCATAGACCTGTATTCGCTAAGAACCAATTTCAGAGGCCAGAACCTACCATTGGCATAGCACCTACAGTAACTAACTAGCAATTCATACTCTGGACGTATCGAAAATTGCTCCAAAACAGGAATAATCGTCCTGACTTGGTGCATGTGAAGGACTGTATCTCACCTAATCATGTCAGAGCTAACGAACTACTTAAATTTAACCGTAGAAGAATGAATACAATTGTCTATATATCTACAGCTCATTGTAAATTCAGAAAGCACTTGTGCAGAATCAGAATCTTTGATGAGACAGAATGCCGACCGAATGTGGCTAGAAAACGAGGAGCAGTGGATTTCTATTTATTTTTTTGCCACTGCCCGGCCGGTAAGAGAATCAAGTATGTAACCCGTTGGGAGGGTGACTCTTCTCTAGAAAAGTTGTAAATAATCCCATTCAGCAGAATATGAACAACTAAAGGCCTGAATTTATTGAATGAACAAACTTTAAGAAAACTAGTGATCGCAATCTCCCCCTAATTTAATCTAATTTAATGGAGCTTTGTTATGTTGCTATTATCTTAGTCGCGTACATGGTATGTTGCGCGAAAAATGGCGGTACATACTATATTAATCGGAACAACCAACACAGTGTCTGCACTATGCGACCTCGCATATGTTATATGATATCAACTGATGAAAAATATTTACTATCACAGTTCACAATAGATTGATTTGAGCACGGTGACCAGAGGCTTCAATGCATTAGTCCAACAACAATACATCATTGGTATTATCATTGTATGCTGTGCTAAAGGTGGTGCATACTACCTTAATCACAGTGGTCAACTCAATATCTGGACTATGGGATTCAGTAAATATTATATGATGTCACAAAATATCTATTCACTATCTCCAATCATCAGAGTTCACGGCCCTACTACATGATCGTTGGTCTTATCATTGCCCTCTTCAATCGCTTTTGGTTCATGCGGCAAATTTCGTTTACGGTCGTTTCTCGGCGATTTAAATTTTTCCCAAAGGCATGAAGATCGTTAAAATGATGATAGGACTACCAAGTGGTCACTTTTTGCAGATTTTTTTCTTCAAAATCTGTCAAGACGGTGAGAAAGCCCAATTCATGTTCTGTCGATGGTTTGGTAAAGACAAGGTATCTACTACTAATCTCGGAAAATGCCTGGAAAGATAACTACCAGAAGAAACCGCTTTCAAAGGTGGTAGATCTAGTAAAGAAGGTGAAATTAGAACTTATTCTAGGATAAAAGAGATCACAATGGATTGGGGAGATCCTGGGGAAATAGCCAATAGGGCCAATTTAATCCTCGTTTAGTTTTAAACTAAATTCATTTTTTGTCTTAGAGCTTAGTAACATCTTACCCTACATACCCTTCTTCACTAATCTTCACATAATTAGTTTTTTGAGTTCGAAAATTAAATGACGACACTAAATTCCCCTGCAGAGAAACTTATCTTACTTCCAAACCCTAGTTGAGATGTAAGTTCGACGTTCCATAGATTTATTTTTGGATCACTTTATGGCATTGTTGTAGCATGGATTTATATCTTCTGCAAGTTGTATAACGGGGAAACAAAAAAAAAACATGAATGAAAAGCAAATATGGCTGAAGAAAATAAATATAGCTATATGAGTTAACTAACAAAAGTCAACTTAAAAAAAATGATCTAAACACAAACTATTAGCAAAATAAACTGGAACGATTTGAAAGCTTTTATACTAGTCAAAGTTGTAATGGGAATCAAAACGTTTTAAAGCATTCTTGACTACTTTCCAAATGATCTTCTATTGAAACACATACAAATCGATACCACATATAAAATAACTTCTCTTACTTATTTTCAATCACTTTGATGCTATATCGTTTACGTTCGCAAGCCATAAACGCTTTCCAAAATCGCGTTACGTTCGAAATGATCGTATTCCCATTCTAATCGTAAACTTACCAGTCTAACAGTATTGCCGGCTTTTTTGAGAGCGTCCACGGCTGCGGCATGCGGTACGTTGATGACCGGTACATCGTTGACTTGGAGAATGCAGTCGTTAATCCGCAATCGGCCATCGGTGGACGCAGCTCCTCCGGATATTAATTTCGTGATGTAGATAGCGGTGTCGTCGCCGATGTGGGGATTGTCAGTGCCGCCGGCGATACTGAAACCAAGACCGGCTGTGCCTCTTTCAAGAATGATTTCTTCGTCTTCCCATTCGTCATCGCCGTTCACCTGAAATTAATAAAAAAGTATAAATACATTAACTTTAATAGGTAGTTAATATGGAAAGGTAATCTTTATTCTTAATTTCTCAGTGAATATATGTGAACAAAAGAAATTGTGAATGTTTAGAGGCATTCACAGTTCCTTTTGTTCACCTAAATGACTTTACGACATCTATTCTAAATAAATTTATTACATTCAATATCTCTATATTTCGTGAATTGCTTCAATTTTGAAGGTGTATTTAATGAAATAAAATAAACATATTTTCCAACATATTCTAAATTTTAATATTAATTTGTATCATTCATAATAATCATTTAATTTAAATCATCAACATTTTAGAGAAGAAGTCACCAAATTCCAAAATTTATTGGGTTTTGCACGCTACACGACATTTGGTGGAGGCGCCGTGTAATGTCGTGTACTTTTTGACTTCAGAGAAGAGGATGTATTTTTTGAGCGTTTATATCTATATATATTGCTATAGTATAGTTGCTTTTTAATACTAAGTGATATGATTCTTAACAAACAAAATAAATAATGAACTAAAACATAACATATTAAAAACAAAAGGGAATGAATACTCAACAATAACCTCTTTAAATTCAATCTGTTTCTTTTATGTATTTGGTTATTTGTATTGTATAAATTACTCCCTATGTAGTTGATATATCACTTTTTATGTATATACCATTTATAGTGGGAAATACATTTATTATTATTATTATTATTATTATTATTATTATTATTATATTATTATTATTATTATTATTATTATTATTTATCGTTACTATTACAAGAAAAGTACCGTTAATAATGGAATTTTGAAGATAACAAACACAACAGCCACCTTATTAAGAGCCTTTCCGTAGATAGGCATCATTACAGTGCTTTCCTCAATCTAACAGTGTAATGATGAAAGAGTTATACAATCCGTATCATCCAGTAGGTTTAGTGAAAGGAAACGTAATGCACCCAGATTTCTACACCAGTGACCCCAACACGTGTAACTTGTAGAATCGAGGTGCGTTAAAAGCGGAAGGTAACACTTTTTAATTATACCTGTTACCAACCGTGCCTATATACTTATCAAGACGGTGAGATCGACAACATCTTTCTATTGACACACTTCGATGCGCGCTACAGCGAATGAACTTTATAGATCGTTCAAATCCATATCTGTGGTCGATAGTATGGAGTTTATAGGTATGCAATACTCGTATATATTGTGAGTATTGCATATAACATAAATACATATATGCAATACTAGCACTGCTATCCACACTATATTTTATTTTTGGCATTTTAACAAATCGTTTTCCGCAAATTGAAATAACAAACGATTTATTGGCAGTATTATTGCAAACTGGGTCTCAAATTTATCCATTATGCGCGCTAAATATGATATGGAGTGCATGATCGCGAATATTCAGATTGTATTGAACCCACCAAAACAAATAATTTAGAATTGAATCATACGTTTCTAAATAATAAATCTGTGGAAGTAGAAGTAAAGGCGGGGTTCCGCAGGGCTGGGTCTTGGGTCCATTATTTTGGAACATTTTGTACGACGGTGTACTCCAACTTAAATGGGAGTACCTAGTGTCACTCATAGTGACGGGTGAAAGTAAACATCATTTAGTATTAAATTCAAACGAGAACTTAGGATCAACAAATGGACGATTGAAAACGAACTTAGGCTGGTACCGGATAAGACCAGTGCATTGCTCTTAACCAATAAAAGGAAAATTGAAGGGGTAACCTTTAAACGTAAAATGTACAAATAATCCGGAGAAAAGTATAAAGTACTTAGGCGTATATTTCGATCAGAGAGGTAGTTTCAGAGAATACATGGTAAAGACTGCGGGAAAATCAGAGGAAATAATTAGAAAGTTAACGAGATTGGCGCCAAATATTGGAGGGCTCACCAGTTGCAAGAGAGCGTTGCTGCCAGGAGTAGTGCACTCAACTTTACTATATCAAGCACCGATTTGGCAAGATGCGCTTTAAGTTATTACTGCCTGCCCGTTTATAGACCTAATGGCGATTGAGATGAAAAACAGATATGAACACGTGGTAGATACATCCCTAGACGCCGAAAGTAAAACGCTAGAAAAATGGCAGGAGAGGTAGAGAAATAACAATCAAAAGGGACAGTGGACCAAAAAAAACTGATGCCGGACCTGTTGAAATGGGCTTTTTTGTAAACATAGAAGATTGGACTACTACCTTAATCAGGTTCTAACGGGCCATAGACCTTTTGCTGCATACCAAAAGCGAACAAGCAAGATGGAAAGCGATAAGTCTATATTGTGAGGAACCTGATACGGTTTAACAGACACTCTTCTACTGTATCCGGTGGAAAGACATGAGGATGAGGGCAAGTTACAGTTGATAACATGACGAGTATTATGATGGAATCGAAAAGAAATTGGAAAGTGGTTGGGGACATGATTCGAGAAATAATGAAAGCAAGGAAATTGGAGGACAGCAAATTAGATACTCGGTGTTGCCACGATGAAAATATTCTGAAGGGATGGTTCCGTGACTTCACACAGCGAGACAAATGGGCAGTTTTTAGTTATTTTCCATCGACAAAAACAATAAATCTGTGGAGTAACATTCTCAACTATAAGATTGACATCAAGTGAACAAGAAGTACAACATTGTACGATGTATGTCTCTGAAAAATAACAGCACCCATGTAATTAAAGTGAACTGTACTCCTAGTAAAGACCAATAGTTTCAGAAGAATGTTAAATAAAATTAAAGAAAGAAAAACTGCAATTGCCTATTAAATGATGAATTAATTTATAAAATATCAGATCTTTGCATAAACTTTATGACTTGCCATCATATACACTTTTTAAAAAAAAATATATAGAATAGATCAAAATTTCAGAATCATTGGAGAACTAGTAATTTTAGTGAGAATTAAAAACTTTACTGATCAGAGTCTGCTATACAAGAAAGTATCCTTAAAAAAGGTGATAAACTTAACCGAGATGTATTTTAAGCACGGAACCATTAAGATTCTCAACATCCTTCGAACTAGCAACATATAAGCCACTTTCAGAAGAAAAAAGTTGTGATATCTGCTCCGCAGGGCATGACATTACTTAAGCGGTCGGGTGTACATACATGTTATCGTGTACTTCAGTAAAACGTATTTATCGCATTTAAAGTTCTATTGATGTACGGGTCCCTTCCAAAATACGTGTTATATCCTATACGAAGATTTAAGGATGTGTTGTGCCCGAAAGTCACTGAACTCCAAGTAAGTAAATCATTCTATTACCTTATTTTCTGCCAGAAGACGAAATCGAATATGTAATAATACAGTAGAAAATATCAAGAAACTTGCAAGTTCGAGATGATCTTCTTGTTGGTATCTGAAAACTCAATTTGGAACTTTTCTGATTTATTTCGAACTTTTCTTTTTTTTTAGAAGTTGTACGCAATGGTATTCGAACAAGTTGTTACTGAAGTATTAATGAGAAAAACAGGTAACTTTCTTTAATAGAAAATTGACAAGGACTGCATTAAACACGAAGAATATGGGTCTTGGTCTGTTTCTGTTTTGTTACCTCTTTATTTATTATTATTACATATTGTAAAACTATTACTTTAGCTTTTGTTTATTGCACATACGTATCATGATTTATTTTCATATTCATATGTAATTCGACTAGGACGTAATTTGATGCTATTATCTTGCGCATCTGCCCTCATGAACCAAACAAACGTAATAACTCGGTTTAGTTGCAACATATATAGTTACATATGTATATCTGTAACAGTATACTTCATAATTAAACACAGTAATTAACGCAAATGTCACATCTGCTTTTCATTACAGCAATATATATAAGACGAGTACACGAAACACAGCCCGCACGACAATATCTGCATACCAATTGGTAGCTGAAATATGAGTGCAACAGTACAAGGACAGTAATCTTTCTCCGTTGTAATAGTTCAATTTATTGCGCCCATACACAATAATAACGAGGTTCGCTGTACCTAAATGGCATACCAATTCATCGGTATAACAGCACTGAAATTTAGAGCTTCCTTTCTATAGTTAACGCGTCTTTATCTACGGTGTCGGCATATCAATTAATTAAAGCTGTGTTAATTGGTGTTTCTGTAAAGGTACAAGGTGAGCAAGGAAATGCTGGCACTTAATAAAATAAAAACGTCTTTCATAAAACGGATTAAAAAAAAATGCATGTCGCTGGAATGTCGAGTAGGTATTAATTATCATGGTCAAGTATTGTGTGTGTGGTATTTAAAAAATGGTTTCATATAAAGACCAAAACAAACTTGCTGGGAAGTGAAAATAAACATGAACAAACTATAGAGCAAGACTTATTTTAGTGAAGTATTTAATTTCGCCATTAAATGAGCAGTCGCGGACATTGTTCTTCCAACAATATTTCGCAAATTGTCAAGATGTTTAAGAAGGGAAAAGGTATCCATCGTATCCGTTAAGGTTCAAACGGCATTTTGAATTCTAACCCTTAAAACTTAGGCGTATTTTAAGCAACATTAAGAACGGATACCGCTCACATGCTTCTTCGATAATGCAACATCCTCTAAAAATCAACATCAGGTTAGTTAGTAAATGATAGCATCCACATGATTCGTTTAATCGTCCCACCAAGTCAGTCAGGATATTAAATAAAAATCACCTACCTCGGACGTCGACGGCCTTCTATTTTTACCGAGCCACATTCAGGATGAATTAAAGAATGCCTTTATGCTATACACAGGCTCATTTATTTTCGATCTTCGCCATTCGAATCTCCCTTATTATTAAACGATAGGTTTAAATTTGGCAAAAGTTGCTAAATTTTGTAGTTGTTCTGATCCCGAAAACAAAATAAACTTAGAACAAATAACGTCCGAGATTAAAAAAAAAAGCGGAACAATCTTGTTTTCCTATTTTTTCTCTAGTAGAGTAAAACTAAAGACACATTCTCAGAGCCACTTTTCACCTTCTATCTAATGGTGTACTTGAAATTTTGTGACACTGTTTTCGGTAAAGCAGTTACACAAAGTGCTCATTGTATATGCAAAATAGAAAAAAAAATCAAGAGGATAAAGTTTGTGTTATAAAAACAATGCTACCACAAAGTCAATTATCGAAGCTCTACGGAGAAAAGGCGACGCACCGAAGCTTCTGCAGTGCGTAAGAGACAGCCTGGAAAGAAGGATTTTATCTCCTTTGTACTGGGTTACTCTAGTGGACGACCTAATTCAGAAACCAGCCAAGAGGGGTTTAATTGCCTGGGGTATGCTGACAACCTTATAATAGTTGTTAGAGGACGGTTTGCAAAGGTTCTGGTGAAGTGTATGCAAACCGCTTTAAATATGGTTGATAAATGGTGTAAACAAGAGCCACTATCAGTCAATGTTAAGAAAAACAGAAGTTGTCACGTCCACAAGAAAAAGAAAGCTAGAAGGTCTACAACCACTGGTGGTAGGAGGTGAATGGATTCCATGTGCCAAAAAGGCGAAATACTTTGGTGTATGGTTTGATCAAAGACTTGCATAGAACCCGCATATACAGAATACGACCAATAAGGCCGCTATTGCTCTAAGCAGGTGCGGCAGGCGAGAGCGATCAAGCTTTAAGTGGTGTAGAAAGACTGGTGTGTCTGTGTGTCAAATAAATAGATAAATATTTAAAATATAGATCTTGAATTTAATTACTATTGGTTAGATACTAGGTAGGTACTGCTTTTGTTTTTAGGTCATCACTTTTTTTCCTGTTTCAAATTCCAATTCATGATGTGTGAAAAAGGGAGCAGCTGTGTGAAGACGGCACGACTGTCGGAATTAAGGAAACGTGGAGGCTGCTTTCTCAGAATGATAATAATAATTTGCCGTCTAACAGTAACAAGGTCTGAGACTTCTTCCCGGATCCTCCCAGAGTAAGATTTTTGCCATGGTTTTCCCTTACCTCCTGGCGAATGCTGGGAGGTAAATAAAGTCCGACCATGGGCGCAAATATTCTAACAACTGATAGCTGACTGATTTGCAATAGACTTGCGATTATGTGAACTAATCAGATTTCACATAAAATAGTATTCACATAATTGCGAGGCTACTGTATTATATTTTTGTTATTAACAATCATAGGGAAATTATTTACTTAGAGTAGTATCATTTTAATTGCAGCCTCGTGTAGCACTTTTAGGTGGAGCACGTGGTTAGGATAATTTGTAATTATTTAGCTTTCTCATAAATAAAGTGTGTGCCACGGCTGCGATGAGATCGACCCCCAAAACTGCAATCGAAGTAGTTCTAAGCCTTCCATCGCTACATATTTACATATAAGGAACTGCTAGGTGTATAGCACACAGACTTATGCATAGTCAAGCGCCGATAAGTAAATCGCGCTGCGCTGACTATCAAAAACAATTATATGAACTTAAGAAGGCATTCCTTTTGGGGGTGCCATGTGATGCCATGGTTCAATAATTTAACCTAGATAGGAAATATGAGGTTATAATACCAGATAAAAAGGACTGGGAGATAAGCACGAGTAAGAGTAAGAGCGGACTCAAAGTGGTATACAGACGGCTCTAAAATAGCTTACGGAGTCAGAGCTGGAATATACTCAAAGAAGCCCAAGAAGGCTCTTTCGATAAGCTTCAGCAAAGACACAAAGGTGGTCTAAGCCGGGGTTGCTGCCATTCACCATTGTGTTCGAGAAATAGAAACTGACAGTCAGTTCACAGTTATAGCGATTAGTTCCAGAGGTGTGGACTATAAACTGATTAAGGTTTGCGTAAGCGCCCTAAGTGAGGTGGGAACCCAAAGGGAGTTAACATTGACATAGGGCTTTTAGCCACTCAAATTAAAAAATCCATCAATGAATTGATACATAATCAGTCCAGAGAGTGGTGGCAAAAATCCCCGGGACAGACACAGGCAAAAGAGTTTGCAAAGGAGCAGAGGCCTGAATTTACTATGGATCTACTTAATAAAGATAAGACTGTCAAAATTTATAGTATGTCTGCTGACTGGTCACTGTAGACTAAATAGCCATATGTGCAACATTGAACTGTAGATGACGCTACTTGCAGATTCTGCCGAGAGGAGAAAGAAACATCAGTTCATGTGCTGTATCAATGTGACGGCCTGGCTAGGATAAGTTTTGTAATGGTATGGACGTGGAAAACCCGCACAACTAGCAGTTACACAAAGAAGCAGCTCTCAAAGGCGACAGACTGAATTAAGGGAGCGAAATTAAAGAGCGTCTTCTACGAAAAAAGGAGAATTCTAATGGTGTGTAATTCTCGGTTTGACATTTCCCATTTGACATTTTCATGTAGGCTTTTGCATGAAATTGCGCATGACACAAGAATTGTGTCAGAAATGAGAAAACATCAAAATACTCTGCATGGATAAGAAATCCCATAAATAACGAATATGTATAAATTAATGCGAAATAGAAAAAAAAATGTATGAAACCCGCGTGTTACAATGACTGTTGTAATACTTGTACATTGAATTACTCGTAACTAATCAGACTCGTATTCGTATTACAACGAACGTCATTGTAACTGTTTAAAACAGAATTATATACATTTGTTTTGTCCTAACCCGACTCCGTAGTTTAGTTTGTTACGTCCCCATATTTAGATTTAAGTTCCTTCAGTTCTAAGAAGTTAATAGTGAAGACATCTTTCCTTTTTTCTATTCTTTCTTTATTCTAACAGACACCCTCTTCATTTTGTAATTTACGATCACTAGAGTTCCTTTGGTACACCACACGCAATTACTTTTGTAACCCCACCAAGGGAAAATGGTCAGTGTAACAAGGGATTACTAGCTCAAAAGCATATTGTAATAAGCAGTTCTGTTCCGACATTACAAGCGACAATACATTTGTAAATATCTTACTATGTAAATACAATGTATGAAAATAAAAAAAAGGTTTTGTGTGTTTTGTTATTTAAATACATTAACGTAGAAGTGACAAATCCAGCACCAACGCAATCACAAAACTCTACAGTAACACTAGTGTTTTAATATACTATCATTGTTTTAAGTGTAGCCAATGAGAAGAAGAAATTTTGGAGAATTTAAAATAAATATTGTGTTTGATAAATTTCAATTTTTTTTTTTGGGAGAAACTAATTATTCCTTACAAAGAAGACATACTTCTTTGACTGAGGAAACCATCTTTATCTGGTGTAACTCAAACCATTGTATATAATTATAGAATGAAAGTCAGGGAGGTTGATTTGCCAAATTCAAATTCCTGCCCATATGAGGAATTTTTAAATGTCGGAGTTCCATTATTTAACTCACATTATTTGACTTTTTTTTTTCAAATCATGTATTCCACCGCTGTACAAACATGTATTTATATCAGTTTTATTTATTTATTTATGTATTGCACATGGGTACAAAGTAAAGTTTTTTTTTTGTATTTCTCATAGATTTTCCATTTCAAAACCAGCTTTTACATATTCTTTTTATATTCCCGTCCACGAGGGTTCACGTAAATCCCACGGAATGAAACGTTAAATCCATTTATGCAAATACAACTTTTCATTTGTATACCGTAAATTCAATTTGGACGCGCGGAATATGCGAAAAGGTATACATAAATAAAAGCGAGACGTATAAATCCATCCGGGATTGTTAGTCTCGCGTGCCGTATACTAAACGGATGTTGTTTTCTTTTTTTTAATGAATCATCGGGCAGACAGAGGCTAATGCCGTGGCAAATTCCCATATAAAAATCCCGGACCTCGCAGATGGTAGAAAAGCGCGCGACGATCGCCAGCGGCTTTGGCGAATATAAACCGTCTCTCGTTAAAAATAGAACGCGGTCCTCGCGCACAAAACAGCAACGGAACGTGGAAACTCTCATGACGCAAGGCGTCTTAAATAGATACAGAAGTCTCGCGGCTTCCCCAGCCGCGCAAGCCCTCCGAGAGACCTTGATCCGATCGAGGAAAGAAGATTGCTTATATACACCTCTCACCCTATCTTTGGTTTCCGCTGGCCGGAAACCGTCGCCTCTCTTTACGTCGCAGCCCATGGTCCGGCTGTCCAGCGATGGCATTTAAAGTTTAAATCGCTCGATTGCGGAACTTTCGCACGAGACGTCCGGCACGGGTACGCGGGCCCGTGTGAGAGACACGGAAATTCGGCGGATTCGGCCGATGGAACGTAAGTTTAACGAAATCACAGTGTCACCACTCCCGCCCCCAACCGGCCGACGGTGAAGTTCAAGTTCTCGAGACGCGTCGGGGGAAGTTTCGCGGACGTAACGCACGGAAACTACGTTAACTATACGAGAGAGCACGCGCGCGCGGGATTTATCAACGCGAATACGCTCGCGGATCAATCGAAACTAGCGTCTGATCGGCCTCTAACAAGCTGTTCCACCGCGTGTACGACACCGAAACGTGCCTATATAAACTTGACCGCCGTGTACGCATACCGTAGCGTACGGCCGATGTCGGGTGCCTGCAAACATTGAAACTCTTCGTCAAAACAGGATAACTTGTTACGTGTACAGGGTGTTCCAAGGTGTGCACACAGCGAGAATGGCTGTACAGTGTGTCCCACATCTATTTTCCCACGCATTTACTCGAAAAGTAAATAGAAATAAAAAGTTGCAGTAAAATCTAGTGGAAACGATACGACATTGTACATCAAATTCTGCCAATATAACACACCTCCCCAGTGACCAACTATATTTATTTCATATTTTATAAATATTTAAAAAATATTAAATCTTTCTTGAATATTAGTTATATTAATATAAAATGCATAAAATATATTACAGAAAATATATTAGGAAAACATTTAAAAAATATACAGTGACCGGCATAAATATTGCAACATATGGGAAATTTTTTTATTGTTAAAATATACTAAAACTTTTGGGGGATAGATTGTGCATATCTAGAAACCCCAAAATTCATTTTGACACACGTCACGTGACCACTAGTATGGCGGTAAATTTAAAAAATATGCCGTGAATCTGCAAAAAGTGAGGTTAGATGATATGGTATCCAAAAAAGTTATTTGAAAAAGTTGCTTAGAATTCTAGTTTGAGGTTGTATGCAAATTTTTGTAAACATATTTTTAAAAAAATAAAAATCACAATTTTCCAAATATTGTTTCATTGAATTACATATTTTCATTTTTTCGCTTTTAGCAGCTCAACTGCAGTACTACTTCCAAATTTGATTGATACTCAAACAATTTTGTCAATTTTTGCATGATTAACATAACGAAAACTGAAGGGTACGATTTCAGTGTGACAATTGTTGTTGCAAGGGACTATATCTAGTAATAATAAATAAAATTTTACAAACATTTTCTCTATAAACCACTTAGCAGACATTACTTTTATTGAAAATTATTATATTTCTTGTTTGTTTTCGGCATTAAAGTGGAAACCGTTAGTCAAAAACTTATAATACTACATGCACGCACCGGGTTTTGAAGTAGATTTTGAAATTAAAGAACAACCAGAAGAAATTCTGCATGAAATTCTACTGTTTATTATGTGCATTCTCCTGCATACAATAAACAGTAGGTAAAATAAAAATGATAGTAATTGCTTATTTGCCAAAAAAATTAATAGTATATTTGAAACCAAGGGAGGAAAGTGCTCTATTGTAATTATCCAAGGCATGCAATAGCACTTTCCTCACATGGTTTGAATACTATTTTTTCCCAGCCAGCCCAATTTTAACTAACTCACAGGTATATCTTTATTATTTTTGTCTTAATTAATTAATTAATATCTAAAAATAATAAAGACATACCTGTGAGTGACGTGATAGATAGTAGGCTTAATCTGTCAAATATTTTTTGAGAACTGTCAAGTTAGCGTCGTTTTAAAAGTGTTTAATAATAGTTTAATTGAAATTAATACCTAATAATTTAGCAATTATCTCATAAATGGGCTCACACTGGGCCGAATGTACTAATGTCATCTATCAATAATATCACATATTATAAGATGTACAGTATCATCATGTCAAACGTCACTTACTTTTCCTACCTAGGGTGGTAAAGTACAACTTTCCTCCCTCAAATGAGGGAGGAAAGTGGACACACACTCCCTGCTGGGAAAAAAATAGTTTACTACATTATTTTGTTGTTTCTAATTTCAAAGCCTACCCTACTTATAAGAAACAGAACGATATTTTAGAGTTTGATTTCTTGTTCTAGTTGTTCATTACTATTCGTTATTGTTTAAATGTGTTTGCTTATAAAGTATTCCTATCATTAACTAAAAATATTGGTTATTTATTTCTACTGAGTTTTGTAATTTCGAAACCTACATAAATACCTTCGGTGCGTGCAATAACATTGTGAAGGCTTAGATGTTTAGTGTTATCAGTTTTCGACTACCGATTTCACTTTAACGCAGAACACAAAAAAAAAAATGATAATTTTCAATAAAAGTAATGTTTGCTAAGCGGTTTAGAGAAAAAATGTTTGTAAAATTTTATTTATTGCTACTAGATACACTTCCTTGCAACAACAATTGTCACACTGAAATCGTACTTTTCAGTTTTCGCTATTTATGCAAAAATTGACAAATCTGTTTGAGTATCAACTAGATTAGGAAATAGTACTGCAGCTGAGCTGCTAAAAGCGAAAAAAAAAGGAAATATGTAATTCAATGAAACAATATTTGGAAAAATTGTGATTTTTATTTTTTTTTAAATATGTTTATGGCATGCGGGCCTCATAATTGAATTCTAAGCAACTTTTTCAAATAGCTTTTTTGGATATCATGTCATCTAACCTCACTTTTTGCAGATTTACAGCATATTTTTTAAATTTACCGCCATACTAGTGATCACGTGACGTATGTCAAAATAAATTTTGGGGTTCCCAGACATGCACAACCTATCCCCAAAAAGAAGTTTTACTATATTTTAATAACAAATTTTTTTTTCCATATGTTGCAATATTTATGCCGGTCACTGTATATGTTATGTAGCATTAATAATATTTTATTGCAAATGTTTTCTCAATATATTTTTCATAATTCTGCAAGAATACTTTGCTTTGTATTTCTGTAAATATTTATTTCATATAAAAAAAAAAGATTGAATTTTTGCTTCTGTATAATTAGGTGCGTAGGACGAATAATATAAAATGGGTAAAATATGCATACATATCAAGTAGGTATGTACCTATTTAAAATGATAGTTTAAAGATTAAATTAGATAATATATATCTCATATGATTTAATTAGTATCTAACTTGAGCGCTGTAACTTTTCTATTAATATATCTGCGTTTTGTATTATATGATTTAGTATTGTTTATGCGTCTATGGATTAGGTACATAGAATACATACGCGCACGTGAGTATCATCAACGTTTTCATTCGTTTGTCCGTTACATGTTATAGTTTATAATAGTATATGATTAGGGCAGATTACGGTTAACTGTGTAATTAATTGTTGCGGGGTGTGTTTTAGTTTTTGTGGTGACTACGAGGTAAGCAAAACTTTGAACATGTCATAGCATTTATAAGATAATTGGAATGCTCCATATCGCTATGTACACAAATCGTTTAATAATATAACTGTAGGAATTTTATGCATCATATATGTACTGCATTTACCAGATAAATTGCTAGTTGATTTGCTTAAGAGATTCATCTCGGTAGATAAGCGTCATAACCCCAAATAGAGGTTAGAATACGTTGTGCTGTTTTATTGTTTGTACGTAGAATATTTTCAAATATTATGAAATAAAGTAAAAATAAGTATCGTAAGTATTAAAATGTAGCTACCACTCCAATTATTGTAAATGCTCCAAATGTATTCGTAGGTGTTGATAATGTTGTACGATGTTTTATTCATGGTATGATCTAATACAATTGGCATTGTTTTAGAGGCCACAAGGAAACGCCATGAGAGCGCCACTACCGAAGATGTGAAAAAAGCCATAGGGTTGTACCTGGCACCAGCCAAGGCTAGACTTAAAAATGAGTATTTTTCATTTTTATTGGCTTATTCAAATAAAATAATAATAAATACGTTTGTTTTTTATTTAGAACACTTCAATTAAAAAATAGTGATTAATTTGATAAACCTTCAGTATGCCTTAAAAGATGCCAGAATTATTGATTATTAACTTGTATGGTGAGTGTGAAAAAACAAGTTCTTGCCTTTTAGACAACTCTATGTATGTTTCAACTTTTCGTTATCGACGTTATACATTCTAAATAACCAAGAACAATTTTAGTTCATTTTGACAAATTAAATAGATTGCATAAAAAATCTCAATTTTCATATAAATATTTTAGAAAAAAAATATAGCGCTTACATTACTTTTAAAATATGGAATAAATATTTTAATTGAATATTTTATCTATATTTAGAAAAAAAATATGAAAAATATATTCAAAAACCTCTCAGGAAAAAAATTTATGAAATATATTTTTAAAAATATCTATGTAATATTTCTGGCTGTTAGGGCTCGTATAAATACACTTTTAGCCCCTCTCCCACTTTATTTTTTTAAATTGCACCCCTAATTTTTTCGCAGGTTTTCGGTAGCTTACAAACACAGTCATATGTATTTTTTTTTATTATTATTATTATACGAAATCTTCTCAAAAAGTAGTTCCGAAAAACGTATGCAGTGAGAGCATAAATACTGAAGTGAAGTGTGCCGCTCCCATGAAATATAACATGCTACTATAATCTCACGTTTTTCAAACTGTCAAATAATCAACCCTGTTTCAAGACAATTAAAGTTATTTGATACAGCATACATATACGTTTAGAATTTCTTTGTTGTCGTTATTTGTGTGTGTTTAAGTTATTTGTTTTTGCTTTTTCTATTATTCTGTTACTGTTTGTTTGGATTAGTGTTTATAAAATTAATTATACCCCAGAAAAATGGCCACGTTATTCGCCCCTCATGAATATGTAGACATGCTGCTGATCTACAGTGAGTGTCGAAAAGATGCTAGACAAGCTGAACATACTGCTGTAGTTTATTTATTTAAAAAAAAAATACAATTATCTGAATAAATTTCTTAATTTAATGTTATTTTCCTTTGAAAGTTGTTTTAAGATAGCGATGTATTCTACTTTAAGTTTTAACAGAATTTTCGTGAGTATGTATAATATTATATTATCTATTTCTATATTTTTCCGTATTGGACGGATTCGTTTCCAGGTTTTTTGTTTGTTTTCTGGCTCTCTGCTTCGTACGTGCGAGCGAGAGAGCCAGTGTGGTATAGATATCGAGGCGACTCACATGTGTTGTTTTCTTTTGCTTGGAATTTAAAAATTTTAATAGATTGAACTATTAATTTGTTGCTGGTTTTAAGCCAGTGCTCGATCTTTAACCACACTCCTGTAATTTAAATGTGTAATTAATACAGGTCTGTATTAAATTTAATTATATATTTTAGTTTTAGGTATAAGAACATTAGAAGTCACAGTTTTTTTTCGGTCGTTTTGTATTTTTCAAAGAATTGTAGATGATAAAAATTGATATAATTAATACAATCATCATGTTTGTAATCATTTAAATATTTAGTGTTAATTTATAAATATCTTAAATTTAAATTAAACAAAAGAAATTAGACAATATGTTTGTAAAAAAAACTATCTATTTTTTTTTTAAAACTGATTTAAATTTTTGTTTGAGGTACTTCATCTACAGCAATATGTATCGAGAACCAAATGCCTCTTTCTTATCGCACATTTTTAAATGTCGAAGAGAAAATGCGCGTTGGTACTTTCCGAAGTGCGAGAAATGTTCAGCATATTCTACCTATTAGAAATGAGGAAAATTCTGTGAACGCATTAGCTTCAGTGCATGTTAATTCACATACATCAATTAGAAATCCTGCTGAAGAAATCGGAATCAGTAAAACTTCAGTCAATAGAATCCTTAAGGATAATAAGTATCATCCATACAAAGTGCATTTACTTCAGGGTTTGCGACCCAGCAATCCTGAAAATAGACTATCTTTTATGGCTCAATTTTTGGCGCCAATTGATAATGACCCAGACTTCCTTAATAAAATCATGTAGATTGACGAGTCACGTTTCCACAACAATGGAGTGGTCAACCGACACAACAGCCATTACAGTAGTCTGTAGAAAATCCTCACTGGGTACAGCAGACACACTTTCAAACTATATGGAGCGTCAATGTTTGGTGTGGCTTATTCAATTGTCATTTAATTGGACCTTTCTTCTAGAATAATAGTCGCAATGTGTTGTATAGTTTCATGAAACCAATGAAATCATGTAAAAAGTCATATAATTGTTTATTTATCATAAAATGAGTTCAATTTGAACATTTTAACATTATAAATCCGATCATTAGGAAAAAATATCTTTTTCAATACAATAACTGCAAATTCACAAAAAATCTAGTGAGTTCTTGTCAATTATTTTTATCATATTTTATGTGCAGCGTATTTGGAGACAGGAAGACATGTTAGAAGAGTTGGTGACGGTCTTAAACGTGCGACAATCGCTGAGCAAGACAAGTACTTGCGCAACTATGCACTTTGACATGAAGTAGGCTGGAATCTCATTTCCTACTCATACAGATGTTGTTCTTGGGCAAAAAAATGCTGTTCATTTGGAACATACTGCGGACATACTTGCGATCATCATATCATGCGCTACCTGCTAGATCTCTTATTGGCCTTATATTTCTGCTTCAGCATGATAACGCAAGACAACATATAGCAGATCAGACAAGACAAAGAACAAATTCAAGTTATAGACTGGCCATCCCTCAGCTCAGATCCAAATCCGATCGGGCATTTGTGGGACCAGACTCCTGATTTTTCAGGAGTGGTCTAGTGGCTCCAGAAAATCTTCAACAGTCTTTCGTGGCATTTTACAGAGAATGGCTTACCATATCACAAGAGGATACCTAGAAGTTGAGTGAAAGTATGTCACGAAAGTGTTAAATAAGTGATATTAGATTCCCCTCACAGTTTATTTTTTTCAAATCTAATTTGATCCAATCTCTTTTAATAACCATTTATGTGACAGAGATATCGGAAAACTCTTTAGAAATGCTTTAGTGATACAATAATCAATGTTAAAATAAGAGACACTTTTAGCAAACAAGCATACTGTGAAAAACAGAAAGCGCTGAAAAGTTTTGAAAACAGAAACGAAAGAAGTCGGGAGGAAGACAAAATAAGAACTGAAAGTTTATATTCCTGTTTAAAGCAAGTTGGTCCCATGCACAAAGCGGCAATTGTTACACAGCAAAAATTTATGTATATCAAAATATTATTGATTTCAGTGCAAGAAAATTTTGTTCGGTACAAGAAGCTGTAGATTAAGTTATCTTGACGTTGAGCACTGTCTTCAAACTTTCCAACAAGACTATGTGTGTATATCCACTCATTCGCCAGAATTTACTAGATAAAAACTATACATATTTGTCCTACTTTACGCTTACTTTGATTGTGTGATGTCAAATGCTAATTAACATAAAGATTATGCAAATATGTATACGTAAAAGCTACTTAATTCACAGTTATCAGCGAAATAGGTACAGTTGTCAACATTCAATTTCGCACAAAGCCTACCTCATTTGTTCCTGTTTTTGTTATAAATTCTATGCGATGTTGTTTCGGAGTTTTCTTTTTTTTTGGCAAAATATGAATGTGTTCCTAATTTATTTCGTATACAAGTCCTAAGACGTAACGTTAGGTTCTAGAGAAGTTGTAAATAGATCCGATGACTTTTCTATTTTTATTCGTTTTAGAATAGTTTCAAGAGTTAAAGGAATGTGCAGCGTCCGACAATGTTAATGAAGAGAAATAAATTCGAATTTTCTCACTCACACGAATGACGGTTGGGAAAGGTAGCGGAATTAAAATATGTACGATTTAATTTCGAAACCAGTAGTAAGATATTACGGTACTCCATACATATTTATATTTGTGAGAGTGTAAATATTCATTCGAAGAAAAGGATGACTGGATTAGAAAGAGAGCGCAGAAGTAGAAAAACGTGATTTCGATGAGGTCGGCGTTTCGAAAATGAAATTCCTAAAACTACGATGGCGAGTACTAAGCTTAAAGTAGGGGTTACAAGCAAAGGAATCATCTGCAACAGACAATCGCTCTTTATGTATTTTGCTTAAATAAATAAGGAAAGACTGTTTGTTGGAAATGATTGCCTTGCTTGGAATCTCTAGGCTTATAATACTTACTGTAATATATCAGGTTTAGTAAAAGTCGGTGATGTACCATGGAATTCTAAAGACGTTACAATAGAACATAATAATCCCATATTAATGATTTACGTTATTGAAATAAGTACAAACGATGTGTGCCTTGTGCTGTTATGGAAGAAGAATGAGTTGTTATTTTGTACAAAGATTCTTTTTTATAGCAGATGTACTACATAAGACAAAAGTGTTGCATTAGATTTAGAGAGGGATATAAATAAAGAGAGAAAGGTATAATTATCTATAAACTCTGCGAGCATAATATAATAAGCACGTGTTGTCTGGACGGCGGCGCGTGCCTTCTGATGAGAAGGAAATAGCAACAAAAATAAAATAATATGGCAGAATAGACGGTTCACGTTTACAAATACATATTCACCTTATTTGAGTTTTTCTTTTCGGAGAGTGTATCCTTAAATAATTTTAACATAATTATTTTTATGCTAATAATATATTTTATGTGTTCGTATTTCACCATATATATAGGGTGATTCACGGAACCTTGAAACTTGCGGATTAAGCATAGTTGGCTATGATCTCTTCAGAAAAAACAATTGCATCTATGGCGCGCTTCCGGTTATATCGAAAGTCATGGCCAACTTTGATTTTAAATAGAACCCTATATTTTTCAGTGCATTTTTAGTTTCTACTAAGCATTCTAAAGCCAATTTTATAAAACATCTACTTACCTATCGGTTACCGTTTCCGAGTTATTTTGGTTTTTGTGGAAAAAAGGCTCAAAAAGGTATGATGCTGTAAATGCGTATAACGGCTATACGGTAAAAAATAGAGAGGCTTTATGTTGACTGCGGAGGGTATGAATCTTCTACTATTTAACCAGGGAATAAAAAGTAAACAAAATTATACAGGGTGTTCCAAAATCTAGGGCTGATTTGAGGTAACTTTTTAGTACTAAAAGTTTTTTTTTTCAAATGGAACGCCCTGTATATTGTTACACCATGTAATGTAGAATTGAATCCTCTATCGAAAAGCTATAGGTGTTCTTATACCTATCTCTATTGCTTCTTTTAGAATTAGTGATTTTCATTAATGTAGTTTTTAATTAGTATTTAAGTAATAGTAGGCGCTGAAAAGCAAATTTTAACTAAAAAGGACAAAATACAGTATGAAAAAATAAAATTTATTGAATACAAGATAATGAAAAACGAAATGGTGTATGTATTAGATAGATATAGTAAAATTATTATAAGTGCCCTATATGACCTTCATTCGCTTGCAAAACTTTAGAATCCTGATGTAACTCATATTGTTGTAGCCTGTTTTATTTTTTTCAGGATCTATGCTATCAAACGCTTTAGTTACTCAGCGCTCTAATTCTACTTTGGCTATACTTTGACCGAATACACCAGCGATTTTTTGTGTTCCCATAAATAAAAATCCAAGGACGTTAAATCAGAAAACCTTCGTGGCTAAGCTCAAGGTCTATCATTAAACATTGTAATCGGTATACGATATACTTCATAAGAAAAATGAACTGATGTCCCGTCCATTTGGTACCAGCAATATCTCCGATCAAATAGAGACAACTGAATGTCTGCTACGCATTGCCGCAGAATTACGCTATGTCACTGTTTAAGGTGGTATAAATTTGAAAACGTATTCTGCTGTTAATCATTAAGCAAAATTCATCAAAGCTACATGCAATTGAAAACCAGCCTCGCGAATGAAGCGAGGGTTTTACGGTGCCCAGTAGTGCCAGTTGCGTTTTATTAACAATACGCTCTCTGATGAATTTGAACTCATCCGCGCAAATATTTTTTTGTAAACACTTTGGGTCTTCCTGAAGCCATATTAATATTCGTTCCCAAAAAGCAGGACGGCGAGTTTCATCGTCAGGATGAAACGCAGGATATAAAAGCCGCATACGTACATTTTATGTTTTGACAGAATGCGCTGTATTGATGAATATGATAGCCTATTTTCTCAGCAGCAGCACGTGTGGAAGTATGAGGTGAGGATATTTTTTCATAATGTATTTAGTTTTTTTATATGCTTTTAAAATTAAAAATGTTTTTCACTCCTATTATTAATTAAATACTAATAAAAACTACATTTTTCATTACAAAATATATACAGGGTGTTCCATTTGAAAAAAAATTACTTTTAGTACTAAGAAGTTACCCCAAATCAACCTTAGATTATGGGACATTCTGTATAATTTTGTTTACTTTTTATTCCCTGGTTAAGTAGTAGAGGACTCATACCCTCTTCAGTCAATATAAAAACTCTCTATCTTTTAATATATAGCCGTTATACGCATTTACAGCATCATATTTTTTTGAGCACTTTTTCACAAAAACCAAAATAACTCAGAAACGCTAACCGATAGGTAAGTAGATATTTTATAAAATTGGCTTTAGAATGTTTAGTAGAAACTGAAAATGCACTGAAAAATATAGGTTTCTATTTAAAATCAAAGTTGGCCATGACTTTCGATATAACCGGAAGATGCAGTTGTTTTTTCTGAGGAGATCATAGCCCAACTATGCTTAACCCCAAAGTTTCAAAATCGAGATATCATTGCAAAGTCAAAAACTTTTAATGGACGGGTTCCGTGTATCACCCTGTATAAATTAATTAAGTAGATAGATTTTTGTTATTTTAATAAAATCGCAATATCACCCACCCTTGTAATATAAAAAAAAATGTAAATAGTGTCGTGCCTAGTTGAAATTGCCAACTTATTATGTTATTTTACAATTTACGATTTTTCAGTGTGCTAGCTTTTTCTACTTGCAGTCGACTAGCTGCTACAAATACACCCATCGACAAGTCGACCATATGCACACTGTATATCTATCAAATATGGACTTTCCTACAGGTCGCCGTGTACCTACATAGAGCATACCTGGAAGTTAGTAATAGGTATACTTACGGGTTTATTATCACCGGGTCCCAAGAGAGGGGAATGTGCCTGAAACAATAAATTACTATTTAGGTATACGTTACTACTATTATTTTCAATTTTAAACGGACCAGAGGTTACATTAATATGAATTGGTGTCAAGTAGCCTAAATGCGGCCGTCAGTTTGAAACTTAGATCCTTCCATTCCGTAGGAGGAAATTGAAATTCCCACGATATGTAGAAGGACGCGAAGTTTAGAAATTTCGGACGAAAATGCGAAATAGCGGATACAGGCGAAGTGATAACTTATATGAAGAATCTAACATATATGTAGGACCTCGGCTTGCAGAAACTGTTATTTCGTAATTCGCAGTTGAAGATTATCCAAATTCCTAAGGCAAAACTTCATACGGAATTAATATATAAGTAGGAAAACGAAATTGTGATAATAGTCAAATTACGTGTAATAATGATTGTAAGTGCATGATTTATAGAAATTATATAAAATATATGAGGATGAATCAAAATTATACTCATCCGCTATTAACAGCCTTTTATGCAATCAACGCATCAATCGATTGCAATCATTATGCGATTTGATATTTTGTATATTTCAATCGTTTAATTTTCACGATTACAAAAGGGTAATCAGAAAATCACTTTTATTGCGTACCTGTCAAATCGTCGTATAAAAATATAGTAGGAATGCTCAGATGTCCGTAAAAAATCGTCTATCATGGCGCATGTCTCCCATGCGCGTCATCACACACGTCAATATAAACGTACTGGATATAGCTAATGTAGCTATAACTTTTTCAAGATAGCAAGCGACCTTCCTCACGATTAATGAGGTAGGATTTTTGGGTGTTGTCAGGTTCACATGTCAGCTGATATTAATCAGAGTAATATTAATTATTACAGATAACAAAAATACACTACATAATGTGACTGAAATGAGATATTCTGTCTAAATTCTACATGCTACACGGCTAACGGGCAAGTATTTTTTACCATGAAATGTTACTAGTAGTTATACTGTGTGACATAGAAATCGCAACACCAAGAAGGAATAGGATTTTTTTGACCAAATTTGGCAGCCCCCCTCAAATGCCAGATGGAATGCGGGGTGACAATTTATGCCTGCAACAGTGAAGAAGACGCGCTAGCATTAGAAAAATTACGAATGGATAGTTACCAGGTTTTTATTCTTCAGTGTGGCAGGAGATGCCATGGGAGAATGTTGCGTATATATGTCCTCTACTCCAATATTATATATAGTTTCAGTGAACTCGTGTGCATGAGACTCTTGTGCATAAATTATGATTGACTTTCTACGATAAATAAAGTATTTAAGTGCAAACAAATGTGGTTTTTTTTAAGAAATGATTCTAAATGTAGAGCAGTGAGAAAACAACGTAAATAAGAAAGTTTATGCCTCAGATAAGCCAAATGAGTTTGCTTATTAAATAACAACTACGTTTTGTGTTAGTAATTCCAAATTTTGCAAAGTCCAACATAGCAAATAAATACATTTAAACTTGACTTTCAAAATTTCCGCGACTTCGGGACATCGTGTGTAATTCTATGCTCAAAAGACGGGTAAAACAGTATGTGCAATATTTGATGGTAAAAAATTATTGGGTATTCAGTTCATGCCGTGAATACATATTAACTAGTAATAATAGAAATGCCACCTTATAAAAGTTTTCCACCAGTGGTCGCAAACTGTTCATCGGTTATACAAAATTCCCAACCAGACAAATTTCTCGAAAGTATTAAAATAAAATTTCTTATTAGTATTTTAAAATTTAGATACGAATTAAAATAATACGTGTATTTTTTAGGTTGATACGACGCAGAATACCTTTGGAAAGAGTAAATCGAGCCATCGCTCATCAGTTCTGGAATGGGACGTCGAATATCCAGAGCCCCGGTACTTCGAATTACGAAGGACGGCTGAGGACAGAAACATATCTCGGGAATATCGTTAATGGAGAAAATTAACCAATAAATAAGTAGGTAAAAATGTGGGTAAAATTAATATTATTAATATTATATTTGTTTTAAAATAACCTTAATTTTTAGGTTGGACTTTGGAGTAAACAGGATTTTATCAAAATAGTCATTAAAATTTATAAAGTAACTCAACACACGTCTCTCTCTTACGAAGGTTAGTAAATGCATTCGAATTGAAATTCTCTAACAGACATTATAAAGCCATCAATTTCCTTTACTCTATCCGGATGGTACTAACATCTATACAACAGCAAATTCTCTGACATTATTGTGAAGGTATAACAAAATACGTTGTTGTGAAAAAAAAAATATTTTATAATTCCGTAAATATTACGTTTGGAATGCAATTCTGATTCAACTAATCTAAAAATTTTAGCAAATATTCCAGCAAAATTACATTACATAGAGTAATTACGAAACTATCTAAACTAGATTTTGAGTTGTAATTTATCAAATAACTTTTAAATTTGTAAACAAACTACAGGCGTTTAAGTATATAATTGCATTAAAGTAATTACATTAGTTTCTTCTTTCATTATTACTGGAATAGAGATTGAACGTAACTCTCGTGATATAATTCTAATTATTAGATTATTGATCAATTACGGGCGCAGTTATTAGTTAATCAATACTTTGGGGCCAAAATTAATAAACCTTGTTGGGTTTAAGTATGCTCACTTCAACAATAATCTAAGCATGAAAGTAAAATACCGGCTTTAAAGCATACACAAACAGTACAGAGCACATCAAAGGAAAAGATATATCCTAAAACGGAAAATATTTTTCAGCGTTAAAAGAAATTCTCTATTGTAACGAATGTACATAACGGAATCCATCTCCGATTATCGGTTCTTTCCTTTCGCGTGTTTCTCTTTGTGTACCGATAAACATTTCATTTTACCGCCCCAATTCACATCAAACAGCTCAAGCGTGTGCGTATGTAATGGGCATCATCCATGATCGAGCGGCGGTTATTTTATTTATCAATGGCAGGCCCTGGAAGGCCTTTAAAGTATTCCATCTGTATTCGAGAGGTCGCGGTATCAGCGCCGACTACGATTCCCCCGCACGCACGAACTACGTCTGTATGTTTATGGAAGGTTTCTGGCGTTCGATGTTCGCCCTCGTTCGTCTTCGCATAAATGGGGAGATATATTCGGCCGCAAGTGTCAAAGCAAATCCGATTTGAGCGTCTATAAGAGGAACGATGTGTTCTTCCCTCCGCTAGAGATTACAGTGAACGTTGTTGCATCACGATTGAGAGAATTTCGGCACGATTTTACGTATATTATATTCTGCGTGGCGTTTCCGTTAAAATCTCACGATATTTTGCGTATACACTTTGATTCCTAAAGTAACTAAAATAGGAAAATTTTATAGGAGCCAGTGGCAAAATTTTAGTATCGCTCTCGTTATACAGGCTAGTTCCGATTAACTTGGCCAAACTCTAGGGGTGTATCCTACTCATCAAAATAATCATTAAAATTCATACAAAAATTTTTTGGAAAACGCTCCCTTAAATAGTAATGGTGACTTTTGACTATTGCTAATAATTTCGCAAATTATGGAATATAACTTTATTATTGTAGCACTTATAGCATGCTATTTTAACGACTGCTCGAATAAAGTTGTACAATTTAAGGCGACACCTTTTGGAATAATATTGCATAAGAACGACTGGTAATTAATTATAAACGATTGCAATGCCCCCATCGGTTTTTTCACAAACACTCTTTAAAGCCCCCTCTTAACTGAGTCAGTAAAAATACCTTAACTCACTACAACTTGCTACATTACAACTCAGTAAGACTATATGAGATCTCAGACATCTGCAGCAAAAGACAAACATTGTCATGTCAATATTGACATTAAGTGTCATACATATATGTCACATGTGTTACACTTTTCAGCTTCTCATAATGTATAAATAGGTACACACATGCAGAAATGGCAGATATCCATTTTGCTTATGGATGTGCGAAATTCCAAAGTTGTCCGGCTGTACTGTACCGAGCAGTTCGTAATGCTATGGAAAAAGATACTCTTGAGATAGTTGATGCTGACCCACACTAAGAAAAAAAATTGTTTAGTCAAGGCAAAATGCGTTAATTTAACATACTTTTTGGGTTGCACATAACAATCATTGGATTTATTCAACCCATAAAACAGTGTTAGCATAAAATGTTGGTTGGACATTACATTAAGTAAGAAGAACACAAAAAGATAACTAATGTCAACGCAAAATATGCTTTCACTGCACCAAGTTTATATTTCAAACAAACCAACATTGTGTTATAAATCAATACTAAATATCTGTTATTTCTTATTTTATTTTGGGCTAACATAAAAATTGTAATAGCTACAAAATTTTATGTTGGATTAAACCAACCATTTTTCTCAACGCAAGTACAAGTAATAATTGCTGCTGATGGTGGTATTTCATCTAAGACTGTTTGGAATGTTCTGCATGACCAGTTATTGTACCCGTTTGTACAGACAGTGCAAGCTCTTTCAGATGGCAATTTTCTTTCACGATGCAATGACCCTAATTTTCATAATAGCATTCTTTTTATCGATGAGTGCAGTTTTCCAAGAGATGGAATAATGAATACTCGTAATATGAATCCGCATAAAATAGCATATATTCGACATCAACAGAATGGGCCGGCATAATTGCCAACTATCTATTGGGACCAGTGTTTTTTCCACCGAGACTTATTGGCCAGTATTATAGACAGTTTTTAGAAGAAGAGTTAGTAGCCTTGCTGGATGAAGTTCCATTGCAAATATGCCAAAATTTATGGTTCATACATGATGGGGCTCCTGGGCATTTTAATGTTGCAATACGAGACTTCTTGAAAACGATGTTTCCTAATCACTAGAGTTGAAGGGTAGGATCGATTGCAGGGTCAGCACGGTCATGCACCTGATTGCAGTCCATGCAATTTTTTTCCTTATGGGGACATTTAAAAAGTATCGTATATTAAACACCAATTGAAAATGCGCAAGTTCTACGACAACGTATCGAGCACGGTTTTCAATCAATTAACGAGACTCCTGGAATGTTTCGCCGTGTAAGA
This sequence comes from Protaetia brevitarsis, assembly GCA_004143645.1. Classification (NCBI taxonomy): domain Eukaryota; kingdom Metazoa; phylum Arthropoda; class Insecta; order Coleoptera; family Scarabaeidae; genus Protaetia; species Protaetia brevitarsis. Next base: position 466,255 of record RXPK01000052.1, on the reverse strand, counting down.
CAATCGATGATAAGACGTTGTGAGACACTTCGAGCAATCGTTAAAATATTAAAATGTAAGGTTTTAAGTATGTAATACAATAATAAAGTTGTATTCCATAATTTGCGAAATTATTAACAATAGTAAAAAACCATCACAACTATTGAAGGAAGCGTTTTCCGAAATTTCTGTATATAAACTTTTATGATTATTTTGATGAGTAGAATACGCTGCTAGAGTTTGACCATGTGAATCGGAAACACCCTGTAGTGCGAACGCCTGTGACTTTGCGATGGGCACATCTAAATCTCCGAAATATTATAACCAACCCAATTTACTTGATCTACCAAAATTTACTATGTCCAGAAAGAAAAAAAAAATGTATGCCAATATTCTTTTCTCCATTGTGGAAGCCACATACCTTTCACCCATTAAATTATACCAGTCATTGCAGTGTCTTGGTACCCTGCGCTAATCTGTGCAGGTCTCTGGCTGGTTAATCAAAATAATCCTCTGGGTTCACATTTGGTTTGTCTGTCTTTTTGCACCAGAGCTTGAAGTTTTCACAGAATATGGTAAGCCGTCTGTCAGTCTATTGCATAGTTTACAGTTCATACCTCCAATTTTCTGTAAGCGTTCTTTTAGTGTACAATAGCATATTAGGAAACCTTCTACGCTGGAAGGATGGTTCATACTGAGCTGCAGTCTTCTTCTTTAATGTTCCCTTGATAAATTTCTTTCCATTAAATTACCTGGTTATATTCTTCCAGAGTGCTCTGTATTTTTCTTTAACCCAACTCCTCACCTGCTTTCGTGCTGGATTTTTGTACACTCCTTGAACTGGTTCTGCGCCTACCTATCCCTTTCTTGCTAACTCATCGGCCTTTTCGATTGCTAGGTGTCCCAAGCACCCACAGTAAACTGACTTTATTGCGGTGTGTCAAGTTATTCAATTCTTGAATAGATTCTCAAACCAATCTTCATTGTATCTTGGAGTTTATTAATGGTATCAGTATCACCTGACTATCTATTACAATATAGATTCGTTTAATTCTACGAGCCTTCTGATTGATTTCCGTCGCACAATGCAATATCGCGAATGCCTCTAGCGTATTTTCCTACTGGATGGGTGATCATTGTGTTTCTCACCTCACTGTAGATTCCAGTTCCAGTCCTGTACTCGGTCTTTGATCCATTTGTAAAGCAGGCCAATTTCCCGAAGCAGTTTCTGTAGTTGGATTAGTTCCAACATCTCCGATCCGTAATTTTCACCTCAAAGCTGCTGTTTACTAGATTTTATTCCTAAAGAATGCCTTGCACATGATAGACAATATTATTGCTATATACAATCAAACATATCAATTAATATTTTGTTGAATGAATGAAATATTTTTTAGTGTGTCCATTTAATAGTGGTCGTTTAAAATATATTTAAAAACCGATCATGTACATTCACCGTAAAGTGAACTTAAGCCTGTTTCAGACGAGGCAGTTTAGTTGATTCAGCTGCTACATACATTACCAACCAGTAATGCCTTTAAACTTAATGCACCCGCGTGCATCGGACGCAAACCGCTTTTAAGAGCGTATTGCCGTATGACAACTACCCAGCGTCAAAAATTCATCCGAATGCATTAGTGGTGGAGCGTTGCACGTACTATAATGACGCCGTAAATTTCCCCGCAATTTAATTTACAAGCAACAATTACCGTATAATTGAAAATGGCAACTCATTCCACCGACGTCATTATAGTGATTTGACCAGCATGTCAGCGCTAATACGTTATTTACATGCAAATCAACGACAACTAAGCGACGATTACGGAACAATTATGCGGAAAATGACGGGGTACCCCGTTGTACCGGATCCGATTGTTAGATAAACGAGGCGAAATTGTTCGCAAAAATGCCTGCCGTGCGGAAATTAAAGTGGTAATTTCCGAGAAATAGCGAATTAATGAAAAAAAAAGTAATAAATTGTAGTGAAATGCAAAGGAAGAAGAAACTTTAAAAGAATTAAGCGAGCGACAGTGAAAACACCAAAAGTTAATGAGTAACAATGAAGTAGAACCACAATCAACACGAAATAAAAAATTAAAAGTTGTTTAAAGCAATAATAACTGACTGAATTAGGATGAATTAGAGGTAATGGGGAACGAAAAACTTAGGTAAAATTTGATAACAAGAATCAAGAAAGATTAGACACTGAAAGAAAATAAGAAAAATTGAATCAAAAAAAAAACCACGAGTTCATAACAATCAAATATATGTACAGGTTGTCCCACCGAAGACTGGGTCTTTGATTACACCTTTATTTTTAATTTTAAGAACAAATCTTTTATACAAAAGTTTTACGGAAGTCAATGCTGCATAACCTAAAAATATTTTTGACTATACCTAGCTGTTTCACGAATAGGGAAACTCATACTTCGTTATTTTAAGTGAAACAGCCTATATATTATTGTATTTTTAAATTCTACGTAGAAAAATAACATCACTTTATATAAGCTACTATAGCGGGCTCTTTTTTTCCTATTACACATACAATTTCCCTATGTGTAAAGTTAAAAAACAAATTGTCAATGCATTGACAGTAGGCAACCAGATATACCTCCATCTAAACCAGTTGTTTTGATTGAATTGACGTATGACGTATTCCGAAATATTACCATTATTTAGTATTTTCTATTATTGATTTCATTATTAATTATTGTAGTTCAAACCAGTAATAAACGTTATTAGTTCAATAACTAAAATAATTGACTTTTCAGTAATTACAAAAAATTATGTACGTGTTAAACCAGTTTATTCTCCTAATATGTAACTGAATGGTTGAAGCAGCCAACAAGCTCTCTAGCACAGTGACTATCCGTCACTAGCAGTCACTAGTAGAAGTTTAATAGAACATGGAAAATGTACGAATGTTGTCGATACAACCAAAAGGCTGCTATGTCCTGACCATTTGTTTAACTTTAGCCCACGGTAACTTGATTTTTTTAAATGGCTTATTTGCTTATATTAAATCAACCCTTACACAAAACGCTCTTAATTTATTCTAAACATTTATGATAACTCATGCAGAATTTGTAGGTAATTTATGATTTTAAATCAATCTAAGGAATTTTCAATTAATATTCAGGTTGTCTTAGTATATAAACTTTATGTAATTGAATAAAGCCTCGAATTAGTAAATATGTATGTATTAGTATCAAATAATAAAATATAAAACTAATGACATATTTTTTGGGAAAAGGATAATATTTAATGAGAATTAGCGCAAAAAATAATACGTAGCTTTAATAAGGCAGGGCATGACAGTTGCATATAATTACATCAATTTTAACTTCGCTGTTGTATCAAGCTAGGTATGTATGTATATATGATATTTAAAATATGAATATATAAAACAAATGCACATACTAACAAACTACGCCGCCTTATCCGAGAGCTTTCAGCAAGGCCTTTTTTTACAAAATCGTAAATAACACCGTTGTTATTATAGATACCCATATAGTGGCTTATATTAAATGATGTTATTTTTCATCGTAGAATTTAAAAGTTGAATAATATATAAAGTGTTCCATTTAAAATAACGGAGTAAGCATGGGTTTTCCTAATTTTGGAACACCCTGTATAGTTAGAAATATCTTTAGGTTGCGCAACATTGAATTCAGTGAAACTTTTGTATAAAATAGTTTTTCCTAAAGACAGAAATAGAGGTATAATCAAAGACCTAGTCTTGGATAGGACACATGTACAGAAGTAGAAACTGAAGAAAACGTAGTCCACTCGTGTTTTGCATCGTTTTGATGCGCAGTGGGCAATTTGTCTGATCTAAGATCAAAAAGAATGGAAATAGAGATCTCTGTTTATTGTTCTATATATAATTCTGTATACACTTTTTATGATCAAAGTTCTTCATATAAAATTCAGTTGGGTTTTAGGTTCAATAATATGTCATTGTTATTATTATACAATCCATTTTTGACTCTATATGAGTGAATAATTAGGAAGGTAAATAATTAAAAAAACAGATCCAGAGTGTAATTGTAATATAAGGCGAATGTAATGGGGACGGATTTAAGTTTCATCGTGCAACTAACTGGAAGCACCTTTTTAATTTAAAAAGCAACACTGAAAACGGAATAAATTATTTTTAATTTAAAAATAGTTTATTTCATTTTTTAAGGAAGTAAAGAACACTTTTCACAAAATTCCTTCCGGTTCCGTCCGGACATTATACGGACATCCTCAGGCCAGCTGAAGAACATCCAAAGAACAAAATATAATAAATATTTTAAAAAATAATCGAGTAATCTATACAAAATTTATCAACAAATAAAATTTGATAAATTAAAGTAAAAGTTTTTTAAAAATTCAAATTACAAAACAATTAATCAACTAATTAGCCAAAAAAATAAGAAAGTGACATTAAATTGTGCAATTGGTAAAATTATTTGTATAAACCATGTACCACATCAATATTGACACTTTAAAAATGAAAGAAATTATTTTTAAATTAAAAATAATTTATACCGCTTTCAAAGAGTTACTTTTTAAATTAAAAGTGTGCTTACTGCACGATGAAACGTGTGTTTACACACGATTTTTACGATGTTTGCATTTACATTAGATTTAAGGCAGGATTAAGATGGTAATTTGGGTTATGGTATAGCTATAAACAACAATTTTCAAAAAATCCTGATAATCATAACCTTTTAATTCTCTTTGTAGCTGCAAAATACTAAAACTGGTCAGAATACTGTTCTTGCTTGATGAACTCCTCGCCGCTCTACTGACGGGGCTATTAACTTTAACTTTAAATGATATTTCCAAATTATAACTCTAAAAAGTGTTTATTGTGGAGATGGAACTTGCACCTTTATTATCTCGTGCAGAAAATACTAATCGTTGAACAAACTATGATAGATCTGGCAGGAATGAAAACGTGTTTCCACAAAATAAAATGGTAAAAACAGAAATTGCTTGCCATTAAGCTAATAATTTGGAAATTGCACTGTTTTTTCACATGACGCTGAACACTAAGTGAAATTAAACGAGCATAAACCAATTTGACGATGTTTTCGATATTTTAAAATTTTACAAAATACGGGTTCGCAATGCGCAAACCGAGCAGAGCTTTTAATGATAATATAAACTACTAAAAATAACTTACAAGTTGCCGTGCTTAGAGCTTTGCCGTGTGAACCAGGCGATTGAATTTTTATTGGAGATTAAAATTTTAATAACCGTTTCAAAGTTGAACAAAAACGCCGTTTAAAGTAAAGCGCCATCTGAGATATGACCTCGTGTCAGCGCAAAAAAGGTAAGGTTGGGAAAATATACAGAAACTGGAAAATCCTCGGTAGAAATTAAATCCAGCGCGATGGGCTCGACCGACAGCGCTTATATCTGGCAGTCAGATTAACGTCGAAAGGTTTGGTAACGTAATTTAATTAGAGTCGAAGGGAAATAAATTCGCTGAATGTACGAACTTCGTTATTTTGCAGCTGTAATTATATTATTATTGTTTATTCGAAAATAAAAGGAGTGACGCCAGAAAGACGATGTTTTCATTCGCTTTTAACTTCCAACTTTAAATAGATTGAACAAATATAGATATAATTATGAAGGAAACTTCGAGACGCTGATAAAAGTTGAAAACATTGCAACACTAACAAACTTCTAATTTTGGTGTAAAGCAAAAGTTGGAATCCATTATTTATTATATATATTTATTTATTTTTCGGAGTACCTAAATGTATGAGAATCTGTTGCGGCATTATGGTATAGGAAATGGTTTGAGGTTGGCTTTCGCATTGATTTGAAATATGTTTGAATAGGAACGGGCTCAATTTATAGTCTCCCAAAAGCAAATTATTACTAAAAGCGGAGAGTGGTTTATACTATGAGATTCAAAAAGATTGTCAATTCCGCTCCTATAGATAATAGCAGGGTGTAGGTATATGCCGCGTGTTTGTAATGGAGGTTTGAACTAAGGCAGTGTTACTATACTATTGTTGGTGATATTAAATGTAAACATAAACGGGTTGAAGAAAATTATAAGATAAATAAACGAAGGAGAATTACACACGAACGCCAATGTCATTCAATGTCATGAAAATTAATTTATTGTATGAAATTTGTATGTAGCAAACTTCACCGATTAAATCGGTAATAAGTATAGATAAATTTTTCCGAAAAACAGTTTTTTTCTAACGACAACCATTTTGAATCTCATAGTATGTACTCTAAAAAATGATAATATATTTAATTCACTAATGTGTAAAAAAATATATAAAATTACACCAAAAAGAATGTCAACAGCAAATTACAACAAACTAGGTGTAAGTTTACCGGTTAAAATTAACTTCAATAACATTATACAGCCGGCGACTATAAAACGCGCATGCGTTTGAGTTACGTAGTTTGAATACAAGTGCAGCATTTGGACAGGTGGCTGTTGAGTGTAACGCACATAAGTGTGAATGGTGTAATAGCTGGTAAATTTCGATTTTGTATTATTATTAATTATATTTTAGATAGTATTGAGATGATTACTATGTAGTTAGCTATAACAGCACACATAAATAATAGGCATATACATGCGGATGGATATGAAATACGATATACTTGCATCTTAACCTCAATAGGATTTGGTGGCATTGTTATTACAAGCTATAGCATATTTACTTAAGGTTTTCGACGTGTAGGTGACTCGCCGAAAACTATCATATAAAACTTTTCAATTTAAACAACAGAAAATCTTCGTTTTGAAGAAGAAGAATTCACTCTTCTTTTTTTTTTACTTTTATTAAATATTTGCAAATATAAAACAAACCAGTGCTTGCAGTTATTGAAGGCTATTTTTTCATTGATAGTGATGAAGTAAGTAAAGTAAGGACGCCACTATTTTGGTTTTAAACTAGGATATATTGAACAAACGTTCATAATATGCTTAGACGAAGGTAGTAATAAAAATATATTTGTTTCATATGTTTTTTTTTTACATTAGCTTTTCTTTTCTAGGAAATGTTAAGTCGCATTGTTTAATGATCGAACGACAATTGTTGGACCAAACGGATTCGTTTAGATTAACATTAGAACAAATGATGGCGATATATTTTAGTTTGGAATACGCCAAAGAGGCATCCAATACGTTATAGGTTTTGCATACGTATTTAAAAAAAAATATCCAGAACAAGGTAATAACAATAGAAAAGCGTGCAAGTCAAAACTGAAGTTGGTTTTTTAATGGATTTTGTTAATTAAAATTTAGTTTGTACTTACATTTAAGTAATTTTTATATTACCGTTACAACAGATACTTGCTAACTATTGGCTTTTCTTATCTACCTTTTCTGCAATATGTTTACTTTTAAAAAAATATCCTTATTGTTACAGCACTTATTGAAATTCTTGTAAATCCTCTGTAATCCAACTAATCTGGAATTCCTAAGTAGGGATTCTGCATGAAGTTCTAAATGACATAAGCATGTTATTGGATAATTGTAATATTCCTAAGTAATCAAATAACAATTATTTCTAATTTCTTTGTTGTTATTCTAATCTATATCCTATATTATTATTACTCATTAATACTAAACCACTTTAATATCCGTTTGTCATTTTCTGTAAAAAACAAAATGCTTTGATGTGTATATGCTCGAAATTTTATTTTCATATAGGTAACTAACCATTATAGATTTGCCGTGCAATGAATGCATTTTACGCATTTATTTTAGGACACCAAAAAAAATGGAATAAAATTGTCTTAAATATAGGAGGCAACTGATGGGCTACCTCCTATTTCTGGGATAAATTTACGTCTAATGGTTTTTTTCTTCACATACTTGTAAAATATTACATGTGCACAGTAAAACTCCTTGACGGTCTGATAAATCTATCTGAAACTATTACACTTCATTTGGAAATATTACTTTAGAGGTGTAAGTTTACCAGGGAAAATTACACCAAGTAATATTTCCGAATGAAGTGTAATAATTTCAGGTAGATTTACCAACCTCTGCCAGTGGCAGAGTGATTCCTGTGATCAACTCCCAATATGCGGGGTAAACGCTTGGCGCATAAAAAATATCAACTCCATGCCCTCCATATTATGAACTCAAAGAAGTGCTTTGTCAAATCGAAAATAAAGATTCTATAGTTCACTCAATTAAATATTTATTTAAATGGGATGTTCAAAATTTGAGAAGTTTAAGCATAATATATATTTGAATTAACTGAAATGATTTGATAATTTTGAATGTCAATAGTCGTAATTAAATTCATACGTCAAATAAATCGGCTTTTTCAGTGAATGGATCTAAATTATTTCGTTTTTTTTTTTTAATAAATCAATTTTTAAATATTGAACCAGGGCTTTTGGATCTTTAGACATTCCTAAACCATAGTTTAGAAAATTTCGGATAGAATATTAGTGCCCTTAGTTTGACTCACCGAACCAGGGAGCCCTGCTGATGCAGGTTTGTATTGCAGTTATACACACAAGATATATTCTTTACACACACTGTCTATGATTTGAAGTTCCTTAAGAAGCTGTCTCCTTTCGGTCCATCTGCAAGTGAGTTTTGGGTTTGAGGTCTGAGTTTCTGTTTAATTCTCTGATTATCCCAATCCAAGGAAACCATAAAAGGTTTAATCATAAGAGAGTTTAAGGTACAATGGATACTCCTTCAGAATATGAGATTTTAAAATAAAGTAACATCATCAACAGTTGGTTAAGAACAACAAGCTATCCCTCGGATTTAATGGCATATTGCAAACCAACCACTATTTAACAAGTAGCATTACGTGAAATGGTAGTTAGTAAAGTGATACATGATATCGTTATAATAAATTAATGTCAAAGACTGAGATGTGTGTATATTATAGACATAGCATAGGTGACTACGACATCATTTAGCAACAAAACATGTGTCGGCAAACGCAACTAAGTCGCTTATTAAATACAAATGCCAGCCAAGCAATAACATCTCTAAAATAAAAACATACTTGCAATGTAGGTTAGATCCTGTAAAGCCATAGCAAGAATCTTTAGGCAAGGTTCCAGATTATTATTACATAATACATGAGAGAATTAACACATATTACTAATTTAAACGCTGAGCAGCGCTCACATTACAGCTCCTAACTCTGGTCTTCATTATCACTCCGGGGTTAGCCAAAGAGGGCTCTAAACCCCATAGTCCTGATGTCTACGGCTAACATCGCACCGTAGGAAAATTTGTGATCCGGACCGTTCGAGCTGATTGTTGCGCCAGACAGTAACGGCGGAGGGAAGACCCCAAGGGATGAAGCGGAACCATGGATGTCGGGAGGGACGTCATCAATATAATGAAGAAAAAAATAACGGTTCCACAGAGTGCAGTGGCTTCTCCGAAGCGTCCTCTTCTTTCTTCTTTCTTGAAGAGTTATTAGAATAGCTTAGCTACAATATTAATCATAGCCGTGTATTTTTTTTTTTTTTTTTTTTTTTTTTTTTTTCAAACACTCGCTCCTGGCTATGGGGTGAAGTCACTGTAGCTATTATTGCAGTGATTGCAATGAGAAGACGCAATCAATGATATGTAATACTTTTTTTTTTTTTTTTTTTTTTTTTTTTTTTTTTTTTTTTTTTTTATTACTACGTTATAAATAGTGCGGCCATCTGCACAAATTGACGGTTCCAAAGAGAACCGTTTCACAAAAATAAATAGACAAACACAACATAAATAAGACCCCACGTTTGGGGTTTGTCAACAAATTGAGGGGTGGGTGCAATAGGCAACCCACCCGTCAATCTGATGACAGGTGTTTACAATCGAAGTTTTGGATGTTTATTTTACAGATAGTTGTCTTTACACCTGTCATCCTAAGTACATTAATGATTAGATAATGGTTCAATTTTTTTTTTTTTTTTTTTTTTTTTTTTTTTTTTTTTTTTTTTTTTTTTTTTTCCAGAAGGGTGTGAACAAACATAACAACCATGAAATCCTTAAGGTAGGATTTGTCAAAAAAAGAAAAACTTATTAAGTGGGTATACAATCGTTCACAGAATTTCATATTGTGTATATGTATATGCATGTATATATATTTTTTTTTTTTTTTTTTTTTTTTTTTTTTTTTTTTTTTTTTTTTTTTTTTTACTTTTATCTGTGAACTCGTGAAAATAAATTTGAATGGTGTATAGGGCCAATATTGAATTATGATAAAATAAGGGAAGGTAAGAATAAAGATAAAAACTAAAAACTGGTGTATAGGGCCAGTGGGATAAGTATAAAAGAGAAAGGATAAAAGCAGGCTTTATAAAAAAGGTGTAAAGGGCCTTGAATTAAAATGATAAATACTTAAAAAGACAAAACAAACATATAGAAATAAAAGTAGTTGTAAATAGAAAAGAGGCTACCCGTCGTGCGACGCAGCAGCACTGGGCAAACGCCTGACGCTCACTCTGGGAGGGGGACGGTCCTGCGGATCGACAACACCCTGCAACAGAGGGTTGTCCAACAGGGCCGCCCTCTCCCAGGTTCCCCGCGCAAGGGAGGCAAGGTGGTCCTCGAGCGGCTCGACCCCAAGATCCCGCCGCAGCTGGTCGTTTCTTACAAACCAGGGGGCACCAGCCATAGTCCTCAGCATCCGGTTTTGGAGTATCTCCAGGGTCTTAAGATGACCCGCGGATGCCGAGGACCAGGCCAGAGCCCCGTAGGTTAGCTGCGGTCTTAAAAATGACTTATAAAGTATCACTTTACTACGGAGGTCGAGCGCGCTGGAGCCCCGAAGCAAGGTTATCAGACTATTCCTTGCAACAATAAACTTACTTTTGATGTAATTAATATGGGGAACGAACGTCAGGCGCTTGTCAAGATACATGCCAAGATACTTAACGTCAAGACGCCAGGGGAGGCATCGGTCGTTGAGGTACAAGTGGTCCGCCGGCGGCCCGGTCTTCCAAGTGAACCGGACGGCCTCGCTTTTCGATTCGTTAACTTGGAGTCGCCAACGCTCCATCCATTCGGTGAGACCGTCGACCGCCCTCTGCAGCCGGCGGACCACAATGTTCTCATTTCTGCAGGCCGCGTACACGGCGGTATCGTCCGCATACACGGCCAGCTCCACCCCCGGCTCCCTGGGAATGTCCGAAGTGTACAGATTGAAGAGTGTGGGGCCCAACAGGGAGCCCTGCGGTACCCCCGCATCCTGGAGTCGCGCCTGGGATAGGCTGTCGCCCTCCCTCACAACGAAGCTGCGCCCAGACAGCTCCTAACAAATTCAATACAGATATTTATGTGTGTTTGCACACAATGGGTAATGGATAGATGCATTAATAGATTAGACATATATATATATATAGCTTGCACAAATCATAACGATGAATTAAATTTAATGGAACTAGAGAAATGCAAGGTCCATTTCCATAGCATTCCACACATAATAAAGTTGTACACAGATAACGAAATAAAGCAGATTCTGTGAGGTAGATACTTACATACGTATTGTTATGGCAGATAATCGAGGAATGTTGAACTTTACATGTAGTCACTGAATATATTAAATGTCTACCTTATCTACGTGTATTGTATACTAGTTATTTAGCGTGGTGTTTGACCTAGAATATATTTTAAACCACCTGTGCTATATCGCGTGAGAATTCTATTTGCATAAGTCGCGTTAGAATATACCCATATATAGACCTCCTTTTAAAGTTGCCTTTGTTAATTAACGCATTCAGTGGATTTTCATTTTTAAATGGAAGAACGGTAATTACTCAAGCGCAGCTAAATGTCTGAAGTGTTCCCACACTAGCCCAATTACAAGTAACGTTATAGTCGTAATTAAATTCATACATCAAATTTAGGATATTTTTTTACAGTAACGCCTACATTATTATGCTTCAGGAGCAAAATTAGTCTTTAAAAAAATAACTGTGCTTACATTAGTGGTTACATAATTTGATGTTTTCTAGATTTTTTAGAGCAATAGTTAAAATTAAGTATCCGAGTGTCGATGTGTACCGAGTTAGGCAGAAACTTCTTGAAAATAGTCTTTTTAAAAGCCCACTGTACACTAAACAATACCTGGGAAGAAAGATATCCGGCAGATGATGCCCAATTTATGAAATTTTGAAAGCATTTTGTATAAATAAACGTCAGTTGAGGCTATGGATTGGACGATTAAGAACCGCAATTTTGCATACGACAGTTTCGTAAAGAATAACTAGTCTATCTCGGCAGTCCAGCGTGAGTTTAGCCTACACTTCAACGGGCACAGAAATCGGACTGTTCTCGATTGTCAAACCTTTCTACGGTGGGTTAAACCTCTTTTTATACGAGACATACTGTCGACAAAAAAAACCTTCCACAGCAATCTGCAAAGGTGCGGTAGGCACAGAAGAGTTTTTAATATATTGCGATCCTATGATGGACGTAAGTTTTGCTATGGCTCTGACTTTTTGCTCTTTTTATCATCAAGCTATTGCTCCATAGATTATGGTACCAACACATAGAGCCAACGAGACCAACTTTGGAGGTAGTCCTCAAAACTTTCCATATATACCTCAGCGTGTCGATAACGATAGCCATGAACTGAGTTTTATTTTTTTAAGATTTTAATATGTGGTGAGTTTTGTGATGTCTTCTTTTATTAATTAATTTGTCTTATTTATGTATACAATGAACGTATAATAATTTAAAAAACATGAAATGAAATGAGACTCCTTTATTTAAATTATTATTTTTTTGGCCTGGGATCGATAAGATGGCCTCGTATAACATGTCAATAAAAATACTCAGAATTTAAACCAAAATGAAAAAAATATATATATTTCCGTTTAAATGAAATGTTAGACATGCATGTGAAAAGAAAAACGAAATTTTAAGACTATTTTCTACTATAATAATTGTTTTATAATATATCAGGCGAGTATTATCTTTTTCATAAAACTCTTTCTACTTATTGTAAGTTAATCTAGTTTAAAAAATATTTTCTTTCATGAAAGGAATTACTTTTTTTATTAGAATTTAAGATTATGGAAGTGAACTTATAAGCCGGCAATACTTAGATTGATGTATTATAAACATTCAGGAGTAGTGAAAATTATTTTCTTATTCAAACTTACTCTAGGGTTATCAGCAAAGGTTTTTATCAAAATCACGAAATTAATTTGATTTTAATGACTAATATCAAGTAAATATTAGTTTCTATATCGTTTTGAGATAAATCTATCCCTATATATCCTCCGATATAACGTTAAAAGTAATTTTACTGGCCTTGAGTGGCCCTAATTTAATCGTAGATACTATTATGATACTGGAATGTGTCTTTTTAGGGTCGGTTTCTGGTCAAGGAGTATCGGGAATGGTCTGAATCTGATCAGGGTGCTCTAGAAAGCTTCCTGGAGCTTCTCGGTAGCCTGGAGGGAATTTCCTTATCCAGATTTTCGGTAAAACAAATTTCATGGTTTTCTAGTTTACGTTGTTCGAAAAGGTATTTACATGTTTTTAGTTCTCTTTTATTAATGTTGATCACTTTGTATTCGCGCTTTTCTGAACTATAGTTAAATTTGTTGGGTTTTCTTCTCAGTTTTTGTTCCAAGCGACGCTTTCCAGCTTTTCACGCCTTCTTGCAAAAGTCTGAATCATCAATCAGGACTTAGTATTTCCGTCACATGGTTTGACAAACGCAATCCTCTCGTGCCGGTAAAGATAGGGTTTCGTAGAAAATTCGGATTTGGAATCCAATAATATAATGAAGAACCTTTTTATCTCTTTTTTGAAAAATGTTAAACCTGTTAGTAATATTCTTTCTACAATAATGTGATTAGAAATTAATGAAGTTTTTTAAATTAAATTAACATGGCTTGGATTTTGACAAGTGTACATTTTATTGTTTATTATTGTATGTGAGTGCAAATTGTTTTTCATGCATGGTGTACTCATCTCGCACTTATTTTCCTATAATTATTGAAGTTGTTATTTTCATTAAATTTGGATTAATTTTTATGGTTTTGAATGCTCTGTTTGTAAATTAAAATTTTTAATTCAATATTTGATTATTTATTGGGGTTTTTCTCTTCTCCTGTCCTTATCCTACGGATTGGTAATTTTGTACTCTTTTTGAAAACATACCATATCATAAAATATTACAATATCTATAAACCACTTAATTATTTAGTTGATATCTTTGATGAAGCAATGGATTAGCAAATTGTGAAAGCAAGAAATCCAGACAGTTGAGTCGGCTGTTTTATTTTGGTCGCTTAATCTGTTATGCCACTCCTTTGTATACCAATCTTGATATGATTTTCTTGGCCAAATTTTTTAGTAGTAGTAAATAAAAATCGTGAGTATTAGTGGCCCCAAATTATCTTTAATTTCAGTAAATCATTTTTATTTTTCTTCTTGCCTAACGTTTCGACCACTTCGGTCTTCTTCAAAGGTTAGCTGTTATTCTATAGTTAACTTAAACAGTCCACATTTTTAAATTAACCAATTGGTTTAAATTTCGTCATACATAATTATTTAGTAATCAGTTAGACTTTTTTAAAAAGATTATTAAAACAGCACATAGGACTGACACAATACATTTTAAAAACACAGTTGTTAACAAACTAGAGTTTGTTGACAACTGTTAACACTGTTAACAATTACATTAAACCTATTTTATTAAATACTCTTTAACATTAGATCAGTTTTTTATCATGCTTTTTTGTTAGCTAGTACCTAGTTTTTTTAAATTATTTTATTTAAACTATGAACTTCTCTGATGTGCATGAACAATATTAAACCGAAATAAATTATATTCTACACAAAGTAGGACACCACAAAACCATATGAAACTCGACCAACGCTGGCCGCTCTAATGCAGAAGATAGTTAGCATCCTTGTTAATCCTGAGATGTAAAAGCTGTTCATTTATATACATATTTTCGTATTTTCTTGTGTAATTCCGTTAAACTTGAAGCTACTTTTTGCAATATGCATACTTATACTGCTTCAACGACATATAAACAAAACATAAAATGGTTGACAAAACAAGCATTCAAGAGGATAAAATATGGTAATCCGAAATAAGTCCAGTTCAGCAACTATTCCAAATACCTCGCTATAAAACCCGTATATTACATCTCCAAAAACGATATACCAAACTCCCACTAAAGCTAAGTAGAACAGAGGGCCAAACACGAAGTAGAATAAAAAACTGCTAAACGTTGCAGTACGTACTTGGTTTTGTGTCCTTTATCTTTCCGACTCGGGCATCCAAAGTGGTTGTTAATTATCGCAGTCCATTAGAAAGATGTTCAGAAAAAGCATCCGCAGCAACGCTGTACATTTATTTCGGTACACTATAGCGGCCGAAATAAAGGCAGAATTTATGCCCACGCTCTCCGGGGCGATACATCACTGCTTCTCGCAGTGTCGTAATTCTTTTCGCCGTGCATTCAATTTTCACTGACGGATCCGCAAATATCTTCAGTCGGAAATACGCTAACGTATAACGTAACATAATCTGTCTACCTCCCGTCTACGTGCCGTTGTTCGCCGTTATTTATGACACTTTGATTTCCTAATCGAAAAAAGGGTCCACACGGTATACACGTAAAATGGCGCGTATTGTGGGATATTTTCCCTCATTTCCTTCTCTCCTTTTTGTGTAAAATTTATTAAGAATGGGATGCTGGCATGTGTTTACTTGCGAATGTATTCATATATGGCACAGAAAATATGAGCGGCGCACGACAATGGGGGCGATACTATTAAGAAGGCTTGAAGAAATTTGTTCTCATAAATTGCTCATTTATTCTTTGCAGTGATACTTTGAAAATTGGATTCCATGGAGAAACAGACATAAAATCCATTCACGTTAAGAAAATAACACACACGGAGAGAAATCCGAGTGCGGCGCAGTGTTAACGATTTTCGAGGAATAAGAGAAAACATTTACTACGTTTATGTGTTCTAGATGCGCATTAGAAATTGCGAATTAATAAGTACGAATCGAAAACTTCATCAGTTTATGCTTTTCACGCAATGCGCAATAAAAATAATACGCATTGAAATATTTTGAAATTTGCCGCGGTTTACAAGGGTTATGGCCAACCGTTTGAGTTTGTAACAAAAATTAATGATGTAAAAACATAATCTTATACAATAAATTTATGTGTGGGATTTTGGACACAATTATTAGCTCTTCAACAAATGCATTTCCTTCGAATAAAACAGAAAATACAGCGCAAAAGATGTAGAATAAGAAGAAAAATAAAAAGAAAGAGAGGCACAATAATGCAGAATCACAAAACTATGCAAAATATGACTTTTGTGGTACCTTTTTTGATTAAAGATAGAGAAAGAAGATTTTTTTAAAAAACTAGAAGTGAAGAATACTGACGAAAAAATTACTTAACTCAAACTAACACAAGTCAACATATGTACTAATATATATAACACATAACCTCTATTTCACCTGTGATATGTTGTTTGTTTACACTCTGTTGGTAACCTGCTTTAATACATTTTGAATTCGCATTAAACGTTTATACGACCAAACGATTATTCTAAAACCACTATTAAAATCGGTATTTTGTCAATTCGCATTTGGAGCTATAATGCGCATTTGGAAGTGTTGCAAATTTGTATTTTTATTCATCCCAAGTTATCTTTATCAATACATTTTAATTGTTTAGTTGTTTAAATTAAATTCATTTGGTTGTACATTTTGCGTTCACCAGTATTGTATATTTTGTTCAATGTTACATTCTAGAATTTTCTTTGCGATTCGTACGGCTGTGTGTGCACGCAGGAATTTTTATATGCATGCGATGTTTAACCCCGTGAGGCGCTCAGTTACTTGGTTTGATGCCGAAAAGTAAGTTCATGTAAATTTTTATTTTATTGCTGCATTTTTGGGTATTTCTTTTTTATATTTAAATTTTGTATGGTTAAATTGAAAGTTATCTCATTAATCAAGGAACTCTGTTAATAATAAGAGTTATTGTAATTTTTGTGTACACAAGTTAGTTATAAGATCTGTTATTACATATTTTGTTCTAGAAGGCTGTTTTTTTGTTTCAAGAGTTTAAATTTTCCGTTTTCTAGTTTACTGATTTATATTTTATAGTTAATCACCTCGGTTTAGGTGCAAAGAAGCTTTGTGCTTGTATTTAAATTTCAATTTTATAAATTTACTTGTTTTGTCCACGTTTAAATTAATTAAGGTTGTTTTAAATTTTGAAACCACGTGGATTTTTTGTGAAATAGGATTTTCTTCTAGAACAAATTTACCTCTTTGCTTTGTTAAAGGATTTGAATTGTCCTTTAGTAAATTAGATTCAAGCAAGTTTTGATTTTGGCCAGGAGTCTCAGTCCAAGGTTTGATTTTTCCTGCGTAATTGTAACTAAATGTTTTTTTTTTTTTTTTTTTATAAAAATAAATTTAATGATTGTTAACGTCATTCAAAATTTCTGTTCTTTTGTTTTTGTATCAACCATTTCAATTGTTAGAGTAATTTTATGAAAGTCAATTTTTCAAACGCCCACATTTTATTTTTCATGATTAGTTCAATTGTGAGAGTAACCCTGAGATATATAGTTTTTTTGCGCCTTTTATTTTTATCCGCTGAGCTGGTCAATTTAATTTTTCTTTTTTTTTTAAATTCATTTTGCATTTATGCTGGTACCATCAGTACACAGAAATATATAGTATATTACTGTGCATTTTATAAAATTATTTACAAATATACAGGGTGTACAAATTTCCACAGCCACCTTCAACTTATCCATGTAAAATAACATGGATGTGCAGTTTATAAGTTGTTCAACTTATTTTATTTGACATATATTTTTTTTAGTAGTTATTTTGATAGCTACCTAAAACACCTTTGCAGTGATAGATGGGTATATGCACTTCCGGCAATTAGTTTTGGATATATCGCAAATTTTGCCAAAATTTTCGCGAGTACAGCTTCTGAGATTTGAAGTTTTATCCTAAAAACGGATGTAGTATCGCACGTTATTCTTTTCATATTAATTTGGGAGGTAACACTTTATATGTTTCGAGGTGATGCAACGTAAAAATATATACAGGATTTTTCTAAATAGAACCTATATTTTTCGATATTGTCAGTAAATTCCCTGTAAAGTTACCTTCGAAATGGTAGCAACAACATAACATTTATTTCCAGTATTTTCGAAGATATTGCAATTTTAAGGAAAATGCGTTTGCAATATTCAATATATGCTGGGTACCCAATTTGGCTAGGTGGCCATGATTTTCAAACAAAAACTAAGAATCTAGCGTCACGTCAAATCTCTGCTTAAGATTTCCACCTAAACTCGTCTTCTCTAGTTTCTCCTTGGTATTACGAAGAATGAACTTCTAGAAGAAGGAACTCATAGACATGGTATTTAGTCTCGGCGCTTGCCACAGACTGTTGGCATCAAGAGTGGTTTGCAGGGGAGTATCCTAATCATAGAAAGTCCGATAGTTAAGAGTTTTGACAACTTGGTGGTAAGCTTTCTGCAGTCAGGGTCAGTAAACTACGCCAGACATGAAAGAATAAAAATTATAGCTACAGAAAATAATGAAGTGACAATCATTCAATCCGTTGTGGAGAATCCACACGTGTCTACAAGAACAATCTGGAAATAACATGGAATTGCAACCACTACTTACTTGGCTTATCACAAACGGATTTTGAAAATAAACTTATGAATGGCTGCTTTTACAATTGCGTCAAGACGAACATTTTCTAGATTATGTGCTTTTCACAGACAAAGCAACATTTGCTAATTCCCGAGTAACGAAGAGGGAAAATGCACACTGCTATGATACAGGAAATCCATCATTTTGTGCAGACCACTTTATATCAACACAAGTGGAGTTTAAATACTTGAAGAGGCATCTTAGGAAACACCGTTGTAGGTAATTTTTTCTTTGATAATACCTTAAATTGTGAAAGCTATAGAAACTCACACACTATACGGAGCTGCTGCAAGAGCGCACCTATAGATAGGGTATTGTGGAGTGGAAGAGAAGGCCCAATAAGCTGGTCATCGCGATCACCACCCCCTTAGTTTTTTTTTTCTGTGGCCTACTGTAAAAACATCGTTTATATGATATCCCTACAAAGGCAGAAGAATGCAGCAACGCATAAGAAATGTTTTTCTTCAAGTTAACAAAGACAATATGGCAGAAAATGTAAGGCAGTAGATACACAGACGGTTGAGAATATGTATAGAGCAGAATGGAGACATACTTGAGCCTCTTTTGAATTAAAATTATATTATTATTAAAGAATCTAAGAGTGTAAATAACAATAATAATTTTGTATTGCACTTTTTTTGTTGCTTTAATTGCACCATTTACTATTTGAGATTTTGTATTTTTTGTTTGAAAATCATGGCCATTTGGTCATCTAGCCATATTGGGTGTCCCGCATATTAAATATTGCAAACATATTTTTCTTAAAATTGTAATATTTTCCAAATAAATAATAATTCCAAATAAATTTTATTAGGACCATTTCGATGGTAATTTTTCAGGGAATTTGCTGACAATATGGAAAAATATAGATTCCATTTTGAAAAATTTAAAAAACCGTTTGCATTTCGATAAATATGCTACGACATATTTAGCACCTTGTATGTATTTTTACATAGCGTCACCTCGAAACATATGAAGTGTTAGCCCTTCAGTTGATAACAAAAGAATAACAACCGTTTTTAGGATAAAACCGCATAAAACTAAGGACTTCAGAAGCTGCAATCGTAAAAATTTTCGCAAAATTTGCGATATATCCAAAACCAATTGTCGGAAGTGTCAAAGGTGTAAGTCTGTGGTCTAACAATATTGCAGAAAAATGTGACAATAAAATCATATAATAAGAAACCCAAATGTGTGATATAAATAAATAATAAAAATAAAATAACAATATTAAAAACGTGATTAAATTGACTTAAATACTAGTTATTTATATTGACTAGTTATTTTCACCGTTCGCTTATTTCACTCGTAACTCTCGCTTCGACTTTTCCAACAGCACTTTCCAATACAAACTATCTTGTCTCCGTTCGCACGTATTTATATTTGGTAAGTTTTGTTCTGAAACCATCCAAACTTTCGGTTTGGTGGAAGTACAAACAATTTAAGAAGTGGTACAAATGGATACAAACGATGCTCTTTCGAAAAGCGTTGGCCGTTTTGTGATATCTCAAAAATTATCGATATTTTCCTCCCCGCAACATATTTTCAAATATCTGTACTTCCGGTTTGGTTGAAATACAAACGATTTAGAAGAGGTACAAAAGGATACAAACAATGCTCTTTCAAATGGCGTCGGCGGTTTTTAATTATCTTATGCTTGTTTGCTGAACATTTCTTTAATCCTTTCTTTCTTTTTATTCGTTGAGATACAAACGAAACCAAAGATGGTACAAATAGGTACTAAAAAAGTACAATCGGACTGTATTACGTATTGTATTTTTTTTAATCAATTTGCCAAGTTCACATCGGTTATCTAAGCAGCATACAATAACGCCCTCTATAAGAAGTTTTATTACCTACATGATCTCCGCTTTAAATAGTAGCGCCATCTGCTGACGCAGTAAGGAATTTAAAAGAGACGCCCCTCACAATACGGTTATTATTTTTGGAAGTATTCCTCTGTAAATATTTGTAAATTTATTAGAGCATATAAACCTTTGTATGCTATCCTGAAAATAACTAAAAAACAGGAAATAGAGCAATTTATTTGTGTTATGTATTTTGATGTGGAATAAATAATAATAGAATCAACATTATTCTAACAATTTTCATATTGATAGAATATAACCCATCAATACAAACAAAATTCACAGGATTAACATTTTGAAACGCCAGCATGGAATTCATCAAATCGTTCAGACCGACAACATAGGAAAAATTAAGTACTTACTTAAATAGATTTAGCATTGTTACGTATGACCTCCATAAGAGTAAAATTTCCTTCTAAACTTGAAGTAGACTATAATCAATCATTAATTTTTGGATATCTATATGTTACTTTAAATAACAGCAAAAACCACAGTGACCCAGAAATGATTACTAACGACGCGACGCGTTGTTTAAAATCCTCTCTTACTTTTGATCATCTGTTTAGATAAAGAAACTTTGGCTTTGAGGTTACTGTGTTAGACGTATAAACGTGTACTTTCTGTTCATAATCATTGTTAGACATCGATTATATAAAAATTATAATAATAATCTCCAAAAGAAATTTGTTTGTCCTCATTATATGACAACACCATTAAAGTCTCGCAAACAACACAAACCCTCATTTTAGGTACATTTTGAAAATTATATTATAAAAGATGTGTCTTCGTCGTGGTTGCGTGTTCGTTATATACATAAATGTAGTCATGTAAACATATCTGCCAAGACATTTATTTTGCCTTTCATAAAAATATTTTCTTTGCTACAAATTCGCTACCTGAGTTATAAAAATATCTCCACGTATTTGCTTTTCAAATTCTGAAACGTGACTTCTCATATAAGAAAATGCAACAAAAATGTGTCAAGGTATCTCCTAAACATGGCGCTATTGAAAATAATCTGAACCCTGAAACTCATGGACCAAATCATACTATTTAATTCTTATTACGGTACCATCCAATTCTACACTGAAGCAGTTATGTTCGCAAGATGCGAGACAAATAAGGTTATACAATGCCCAACTTTTCATTTCAACCTTTCAGAGGGACGACTTTAATAAAAATGTCCTTTACGACGATATAAAAAGGGTACGTTCTCGCTTCGAGATCGTCAAACCGAGGGATATATGAACAGAAAGGTAGGGATCGAAGGTGGCGGGCACGCAGTTTGAAGTAATATTGAAGATATTGAAGGGTGCGCCGGTTTTATCTCAACTTTCGCTGCAATTTTTTTTTTTTTGAATTTCCTAGACGATATTAGAAAAAGAAATTGGTTCACCATCTTGACATGGAAAAATAGGAATATCTCTTGCTGTTTGACATTTAACTGATGATACGCACACGTGAATGCGCCTTAAAATTTATAAAAAAATTGAAATCTCTCAAGAAATAAAAACGAAGTAGAAACCAGTGTAAACAGTTAACTCTAAAACGAAAAGAAAATAAGTTGACTCGAGTTAGGACGGTCAGATTCGAATGTAGTGAAGTGTTTCGATTCGACAACACATTACTGGAAAGGTGTATAAAAAATTCATCCCAATAAGTAACACAAGCGGAAGAGTAGTCCTTGGAGACCCAAAACGTAATACCCCTTGAAGCATGCTTAAAAGCATCGCGCTCTCAGCCAGTACCCTTCTCCATCACAACGTAAAACGTGGAAACTAATGACTCTACAGGAAAACTTATAGAGGTATAAGTCCGCATTTTATGAGATCTCTCAAAACAGAAACAGGTTACGCTTTTATAATAAGGCATCTACCTATAGAGTTACTACTACCTATAAGAGGCCCTAGAAAGTAATGTATTCAAGTTCAATTATCGATTAGGCATTAATTCTAATTAGAAAATTGACATTTAAAGACGGTGGCACATAAGTACTGCTTCTTACATTATTTAAACAGTTCAACATAAAGACTTCAAACTATGAACCCGTGCTATGAAGCTCCATACATAGCTGGCTTGTTTATTTTTTTCTTAGCTGGTAAATGCTCAGATATATAACAAGGACTGTAATGTAGTATAATACATAGTAATAATAATAGACAAATAAAGTATCTGATCACTCCGCGCTACGCGTTTATTAAATCGAGATAATTGTTTCCAGAATTCGTGAATTCGCATTTCCAACCAAGGAAACCA
The DNA here is from genome assembly GCA_004143645.1 of Protaetia brevitarsis. Classification (NCBI taxonomy): domain Eukaryota; kingdom Metazoa; phylum Arthropoda; class Insecta; order Coleoptera; family Scarabaeidae; genus Protaetia; species Protaetia brevitarsis. Next base: position 443,454 of record RXPK01000052.1, on the reverse strand, counting down.
AATGAGTTACGATAAGATTACCTATATACACATGCATCGCTATCTCGACTCTTAAAAAGTACTAATGCATTTTCAATGTTTGCTTTGCCCTGCTAAGATAGGAAGAACTAAAGACAATTGCTAAAGGAGAAAATCCTTTTCCCTAAATAAACAACAAACAGTGGAGAGACGCATGTTCTCGATTCAATATGTTATTCGAGTATTTTCTCGCGTAAATCGCTTCGTATGTGTCTAGTTCCCTCGGTGAAGTTAAGCTTTTCATTAGTTCTAGGTTCGATATTTGATTCTATAATACTCTTCCATGACGATAAATTGCTATGTGTTCCGTTAGTATATTAAAACGGTTCATCTGTCCAATATAAACCTTGTTGCAACCCGATTTTATATATCTTCGACTTTTCCTAAAGATTCAATTTATTTATTATGTTACTAATTTTCTTTCGCAATGTAAAACATATGTCTATATTCCGCTCTTTGAAAATATAGTTTACGTGCTTCAAAATCCTATGGAAACATGATTTATCAAACTTTTTGTCGTGGTTTTCTACTGAGGGTGAGCTCGTGGCGCTTTTCAAAGCCTAACGTCCGCATTCATTTGATTCAGCTATTATGAATCTATTGGTGTTGGTTTCTTTTCTGCGGATGCGTCTATTTCTAATTTATTATTGTTTCTTATTATTAGGCTCCCAAGAAAACGAATTTGGTTATACATCTCTTCTTCTACGTAAATTTAATAGTACCGAATTGAAATTTTATTATGAAATCTGCGATGTTTGTTGAAGATCCCAACTTTATGAAGGAAAACTGTCAAGTGATGAAACTGTTATTCCACCAAAGGTAAAGGAAGAAATATTACAGAACTAAGTGTCATTCCGTCGCAAGTCTGCAATTATAACGAATCCGCAACAAAAGTCAGATATTTGGATGGAGATGCATTGAAAGATAACGCATATCAGGAGACAAAATTGATATTGGAACAGAAGAAATCACAATTATTTCCTTCTTACGTCCCATTAAACCTCCGTTGACAAAATTAGTGCATCGAAGATGTTTTCGTCTTTTTCGCTTTCTTATGTTTTCCTAGTCCATCGAATATGCAAGACAGAGTCCATTTTCCTTTGATTTTCTCTTTAAATTATAGATTACTTCTGCAAGACAAGATGTTCATTTAGCCTCTTCCGTCTTTTTTTTTGTTGGTGTTGTATGTATGTATGTAGATAGAAAGGTGATGTTACACTGCGACCTAAAAGATCTATTATGACCCCTATTCTTGCTGTTTTACAGCTGACCTTCCAATCCTATTCCTTTCAGAAAGTGTAGGATGTCAGAGGGCCGCAGTCTAGGTAAGCCTCCCTTTTCGATTTCACATGCTCCCAGGTGCAACGCCCTCGAGTTGCACAATGCTACGCAGTTTGAGAGGAGGTGGATGGGTGTTTCATCTTATTCCCCACAAAATCTACATTCAGATTCCTTTTCCAGTCCAAGCTTACTCAGGTGTCCTTGCAGGAATACTTGCAGGCCATTGTAGGCCTGAAAGTATTCCTGATAGTATGCGAACATTGTTCTTACTCAGGTTGATGCATTCTGTAAACCTCTTGTGGTTATAGGTTCCCAGAAGAATTTTACTTTGCTTCATTTCCTGGAGATTCCCCCAATAATTAGATTTTCTCTGATCTATATCTCTTTTCAGCTTCTTCAGTATTGCACTGCTACTTATCCCGCAAAAGGGTTCAAGCCCTACAAAAGGTATTCCAGCCCCTTTTTGTGCGAAATTATCAGTTATCTCGTTTCCTTCCACTCCTGTAAGACCGGGTTCCGGGTCTTACAGGAGAGTTACTTTATTCCTTTTACCTAGCTCGTTTAATTTCGCTAGGCATTCCCAGACCATCTTGAAACTGATTTCGTATGAACTCAGCGCCTTGATGGCTGCTTGACTATCAGATTTTGTTGGTGTTACCTTAAAAGGAGTCTTCGAATTCCTATTTCTCATTTCTCTTTTTTCTGATTAAACTATACCAGCCATTCCAGTATCCTAATACCCTGTACTAATCTGTACAGGTCTCTGACTAGTTGATGGAAGTAATCACATTCACTCTGAAAGTGGTAAGCGTTCTCTGTCATCCCATTACACAGTCTGCAGTTAGTATCTCCTATGTCGATTCTAATCTTCTGTAGGTGTCCTTTCAATATAGAGTGTCCCGTTAGGAGTCATAGCCAGTGCATAGTGGCCTGTAACGGTGCGAAGATAATTCCTACTGAGCTACACTAGTTTTCGGCTTTTCTCTTGCCCGGTTGTATTACCCCAGTGTACTTTGTATTTTTCTTTGACCCATTTCTTTATCTGCTCTCGTACTGTGCTTTTAGACACTCTTAGAACAGATTTTGGATTTATATAAGAAGCCTAGTTTCGTTAACTCATCGGCATTTTCGTTTCCTTCGATTGCCGAATGTCCGGGTGACTTTATTTCGGTCTGTCAGGCTATTCAGATCTAGAATACATTCCCAAACTAGTCTTAACAAACGCATTAAAAAACTGCAATTACATGTTTAACTGCTTGATTTTATGAAAATATTTCCTCTTAGCGTGTATTAACTATTTTAATTTAATAAATGATAAATTGGTAATATATTTTTTTTTAATATATATAAAATATCTACATGGCTAATGGCTAACGCCAACGCCAATAACAACAACAACAATTCTTAAATAGGTGCTTATTGATTTAAAACCTATTAAGCAGCTCTTTTTAAGTAGGTATATGTGTCTGAAATGTTTCTAATAACGCTTGGATAACATTTAATTAGATATTTCGCTCTAAATAATCTACATACTCATCCATCATACCTATGTAGCTAAACATTTAACTGACCTATTTACTTTTGATGTTTTGAATAAGAGATAGATTGCAATCATACACGTTGATTACATATTATGTTGGTGTATCATATTTCAGAACCCAACACATAATTATAATAAAGTACGTTCTGAGGAGATAAGATTGCACAAATCAAAATAAACTCAACATGTTCATATCACATAATGCCACAGGGTAAATATTGTCTGAACATATTATTGTGAAAGGAGTCATCACATAATGCGCTATTTTTAATGAAACAAAGCATACTGTTGGAATTACTTTTTCTAAATAGGTACGCATATTCTCTCGTTATTTTCTTTTAACTGAATATAATACGTTCATAAATAAGTTTTTTTTCCGAAATACTTACAATCATTCTTCGTTTAAGTGCGAAAAGAGAAATAAAAATAATATTCATGCTATGAAACAGGTTAGCCATAAACCTCCATATAAGCATAAAACCGAACTGTAATTGATTTGCAGAGAACACGCTTCCCATGTTCCAATGAATGTTCTCTGACGGCCCATCCAAACTGAAAATTTAAACCTTTTGGATCAAGATTATATCTGAAGACTAATATTTGAAATGAATATTTGAAGAATAAACCGACTAGACTACTCTGAGAAAAGAAATTACATTAAATGAAAGATTTTATAACTTTTGGTTTTTATCATGTTCAGCGAAAAGATTACCTTTTTTCAGAAAAGTGTTTATTTTAATTGAAAGTAGCGTGCTGTTTTGCCGGAAGACTATTTTCTTCTTAAGTACATGCTTTTCGACGAAAAGTAACCGTAATTAAATGGAATGCAGCTTAGTTTTGATTAATATTTTATAATGTCTTTACAGCGTCTATTTAAGTAAGACAATGCACATTACATATTATATTGTTATTACTATGTACATATTTAACAACATATTTTAGTTTCTTCAAAGTATTATTGAATTATAAACAGTATTTTAAATAAAAAAGTCAAACGTTTTGGTTTATTTGTGTGGACACGCTTGTATACATTAATTTAAAATTTTTGCCTTATAGGGGAAATTTTTTCATGCATTTGTTTGCAGTTATTAAATCATTACTTGATTTAGGAATATTAAAAACATTCCTGTATTCAATCAAACAGATAATTTGATTAGTAGATTTATTTGAAGCTAGCGCAATATTCATTAATTTAACTAAATATTTACATGAAACTGAAAATATATATCGCATTTTATTTTCGTAGTTTTCTCCCCGTATAGTACAGCAGGTGAGCAGATATATATACTTATGTGTAGTAGAGAAATTGTCGCATGGATGGAGCACCTCCTATTTTATTCCAGTAACAGATTTCGCACAAAATATGATCGTAACATACTAATCTGGTATATTTACTAGAACAACATCTGATAGGAGCTGTCGTCATTGAAAGGACGATTTCTTTAACGGCGCACTAGAGTGCTAGGGTGGTCACTGCGACCAACTCCCCCAATGCTACTAGGATTTATACCATTCTAACGGCAAATCCCCCTGCTTAGTGCATGGATTTTTGGAGATAATTTTATTTAATTTTCATTTGGATTGACAATCACGGCATTTTGTTGTGTTTACGCTTAAATCTAAAATGAATAAACGTTATAAGAAAAGGAAAAACCTCTTGAATCAACATGCTTACGGTTTTCTGCCGATCTGCATAGTTTTCAAGTTCAAATTAATGAGGACTTGAATCAACTGTCAATATCTTTCTTTCTTTTCAATTCCTTTTAAATAAAAAGGATACTTCTATCAGTATACTATTATTAACTTACTATAAGGCTATCATAGGTAGTACATTCTTACACAAAACAAATATATATAACATTTATAACTTGCACGTGCTTCATAAAAACAAAGCTGTGAGTAAATATCCTTATACACGCTTAAATCTTAAAGATATGTAAATATGAATTTCATTCTAAAGTGACATATTTGGCATTATAAAAATCCAAGTCCTTGGGCTTTAAACGATTTAAACCAAAAAGAAAAAAAATAAATCTAATATAATATTTCATAAGAGACGAGATATTTAGTTTCATTAAATATTTAGGGCACGTACTCTAAATATAATCAGCGATTACGATATCTCGTTAATATTAGGATAATTATCTGATAGTAAAAATATGTGTATATACAAGAGACGAATTAATTTCACACACGATGTATGCCAAAAATAAATGTGATATTACACAGACATTATTACGTCTATTTATAACATGAAAATGTATACAAGAAGAATTCATGTTTGAATAGTAGCTATAACGCGATATTACAAAGTTATTCGTAAATTATAAATGTTTTATTTTAAAATATATTTTCTAGCAGAAAACGTTGGATATTATTTTTCAACTTATCAGAAAAAATCAAACATCTGCTCCGACTATGTTTTAGTATATTGATATGTTTCTTATAAAACCTACTTCAAATTCGTTAGGATTATCAACAGCACACATTAGATATATCAACCATACTTGTAACTGACACTTCAAAAATGTGATTCATTGTATTGATCCCTTTATTCATTCTATCGCTGGAATTCGTACATACAATTGATAACTTGTGGTTATTCAGTCAAACGAGTAAACAAAACTGGATGTTTTTACAACAACGACATATTTTATTGAACCAATCAAGTTATTATTTTATTTTTAATGATTAGTAAACCCAGTCCTTCGTCATTTAATAAGATCCTTTTTCATTGATTTGATGGACTCGTTCTTCAGACAATTTTAAAGCATTATTTGATGGGAAAAATGAATTTTTATATTGTTTCAGAACCCGTTTTTAGTTCGATCTAAGAAGTTTTGACGCCAAATACAATGATTTGGAAATATGGAAATATCTCCGAAATTATAACAGATATTAAATAACTTTTTTAACATAATTTGCACCAGATTACGTGGTGAAAGAGATGCCGTAAGCTGCTTTTGCAAGAAACTAATAATGGGAGAGAGAGTAGCCCCCATCTTTTCAATATTTTCTCTTTAAAAAAAATTACGTAGAAAACGATGCTGTATAACAACAAAATAATAATAAACATTCAACATCAAATAAACTAAAAAAACTATCAGATGCATTTACTAAAGTGGTTCATTCATATTTTATATATTTTTTTAATAAAATGTCATTCATTTCGCTAACTACCATCCTCAGAAAAGTACAAAGATCTATATTTTAACTTTTCGCATGTACGCTCAATCACGTCGGACTGCGCATTTACAGAGTAATATATTAAACAATATCATTTCGTAGAAACACATACATAATATTATCCATATCAAGTTTTATTAGATCTGTAATTAAACATGAACCTTCGAGAAGTCACGTAGACCTTTGGATATATGTCCATATTAGTGATGTAACGAATATTCGCATTCGCAATAAATAACTATGCGAATATTGCAAATAAAAAAGTTACCTGTTAAAATGGATAATGGAGAAGAAAAAAAAACTAATATTTAAATTCATTGAGATCCTAAAACAACTTTTTGAGCACAAATTTGCAGTTTACATTAGAATAACCTCAAATCTAAACTTGAATTGACAAGAATAAGACGTAAAAAGTCGAAACGATTCGGTTGTACTTGGCTAGTTTCGCTGTGGTGATGGAGAAATTTAATTCTCTGCATGTGCGCATAAGCGCTTAATGCAAATGTTCATATGTTGTAAATTGAGAGCTAATAGATGGCGCTAGTAAAGTAAAAAAGTTAATATTCGTCTTCGAGTATTAACGGTATATGGGTATACGGTATCGGTATATGAGCGGGCGAAACCTATTTGTAAATCAAAATTTTACATATAAAAACAAACACTCATCCTTCTTCTTCCCTTTTTTGTGTAATTACCCCTCCCATGATGACACTATTCAAATTGTATCGAAAAAAAAAGCCGACCTTAAATAAAAATATCATCTCCATTACCCCCTCCCCCTCCCCCTATAAACTGAAGTTGTATACGCTCCTGCTTGCAAGTGTATGTATTTTTGCAATCATGGAAAAAGAACAATACTGGTCAAAGTTAGATTTTCTTTTTTTTCTTTTGGGTGGTAAACCGTGTGCAGAAATCAATGACAAGTAGCATTCAATTTTTTTGGACCGATTCGACGATGAAGTAAAGAGAAAAAGGTCACACCTAGTAAAGAAGAAAATCCTTGCCATAGCAAAACTGGCTCAGTTACGGTACAAAGTGTTGCGCCATCTACCATATTCGATAGGTTTGGCTCTCTGCGCCTTTTTTGCATCTTCTTAATATAAAAAAAAATCGTTTGGTGGAAAGCGGTTTACATCGAATGAAGAAGTCATGGCGGAAAGAAAGTACTAGTTTGCAGAATTTGACAACTATTATTATTTGAATAGCTTAAAAAAGTTAGAGCATCTTTAGAGTACCTGTATAGAGCTAGAAGAAGACTGCGTTGAAAAAGAAATCCCTTAATATATTTTCTAAACAGTATCCTCGTATATGGAAACAAGCCGTTCCCAACTACAAAGCGTACATATTTTGTTTTTCCCCATGGCAGGGTGTAATCCGCAAAAGGCAACTCGCCCAGAAAGACCTTCTGTGCCCCACGTCAATTTTAGCCGTCTCAGTCACGTTGCACCCTATCAAGAAAGTTCGCAATCTGGTTGAGGGTTATTTTACCGACTCTAGGTTTGTTCAACCGATCGACCCCAAAGTGCGTCTGCCTCTCCCCGTCCACTGCCAGACAGTTAACAAGACGATGAGCAGGGCTTCCTCCGCACTCTTACACTTTCTGCACAGGGGAGAGGTCACTAGCACCATGGGATGCATATGTTTATTTAGTGCGCAGTGCCCAGTTAAGAGTCCTGTCAGTAATCTCAATCTGTCCCTGCTCACAAAGACTGCCCTCCGGAGTCTTTCCTCATTCGGATGAAGCCCTAGAGATTTACAGTGTCTTGCGCCGGCGAGTCCATTCCAAAAGAAGCAGTGCCTAGCAGCAAGCTGGGACCTGACAAAGGTTTTAATACTGCCATATGAGCTACCACACGTCGGTTCTGGACCTAAGAACAGCAGCTTGTTGGCGCGCTTTGCTAACGTGTCCGCTATTTCATTGCCTTTGATCCCAGACTAACCTGACAGCCATCTCAATGTAACATTTAGATGTTCACCAGCTGTTTAGGCTTTCTCTGGCACCCGAGTACCACCTAAGAATCAAATCTGACAGCTCGCAAAGCTTTGAGGGCAGTCTAGCTGCCGGAGTCCATTCTTGTGCAGGTAGTTTTAGATGCCCTCAACACAAGTCCAGCAATAATTTCGACCTGGAAAATGGTGGGAGAAACTCCTAGGTTAAAAGCTCCGCCGTCACGCTCTCGCCCTCCAGATTTCAATGCCCGTGCCATTACGTGTTATCGAAGCATCAACAAACCAGCGGGATAGACCTCGTTTTGGTTTGCGGATGTGTGCTATTGCAGTTTCCTTGCTGGAGATATTTATACGCCATATTTCCCAGAGAAACTGAAAATGGGCTTAGAAGATCTTATTTGCCTTTACGGACAGTTACTGTGTGTTGTTGATGAATTTGAAGATGTGGGTGTGGTCTCCAACTTTGCCGGAGATGCCCTTGCATCCACTACAGTTTGTATTCTAAGCCCCTAGGCTTGCTTCAGACCACAACACCAAATGCAGCAGGGGAAACCCAAGCATGGTCTCTACAGGCTAACGGCTGGTATTGAGGACATGGCTCCCGTGATGCCCAAACAGGCAATCTTTTGGACTTTACTATAATCGTACTTATAGCCTAGATTTGCTTTATGCTAATATAGAGGGTACTATAAGATTCGTGTACATAAATTTCAATTCCGCGTTAAAAATTCACTAGGCGTGCAGGCAATATTAAAATTCACTGAGTACAAATGAATGAAAGCTCTGCCTTCTGACATTTCTAATAAATCGTCAATCACAGAAGTAGAATTCCCCATTTTCCCGACCTTTCTGAGTGCGCGTCATACATTCCCGCAGACCAATGACTTTCCTATTAACTTCATTATTCATATGAACCTGTCACACCTATTTCAACGTTGAAATGTAACTACACCTATACGAAACAGTTCCGGGGTAGCAATAAACGGCGCAGTTTTCGTGGCAGGTTTCGGGCACGTACGCAATATATGTGCAAGGGGCGGTAGTATGGAATGCACGGAAGTGCTCGGCTAACACATCTGGGTGGATCCGCGCGAGAGAAGCGATAAGTTACAGGCGATTACGATACCAGTATTAAAATTACATGACGTGGTGTTTTATTGAACTGCAAACTTTCTGGCGGGGGACGAAGACGCGCAAAGAATGATCGTATTTCAGCAGCGACCCAGCTGTGCATGTTTACGAAGGGGAGCTTCCAAGTTTCGTTTTTATGGTGTTATCTCCGAAAATAAATTCATTTCTAATGGCCCTTCTAATGCCGCCATGACGTAACATTGCGCACGCGACGATAAAAGTTGTATGACACAATGAGGTCTGTTTTGGAAAGGAAAACGTAGAAACACGAGTTAAATCGTCGTTTGAACGCGTCGTTTGAAATAAAGCGTTTTTCACGAGGATTTATTCGCATCCAAAGCAGCGCGTATAAGGAAATATGCAAAAGATATTTTTAGACGTATCAAAACGCAGTTTAAGTTGATGTTTTGGAACCATTGACTGACTTTTATGAATCAAGAACACAATGCTAACTATAGTTAAAGCTAGAAATAAGTACAGTAAAAGTAGCTCTTTTCTATTCATAACTGTGAATATAGCATGCTGAAACTGCATTATTTTCATTCAATTCATATCTACTATATTTGAAAAATGTTCATAAAGTACCTTTATCTCTAGATATATATTCAGGCTATTTCCAAAAGAATTCGCACATAGCGTTTTACGGAAAGCAAATTATTCTACAAAGCGGGGGTACAAGGGAGGGATGTGAATAGTATTACAGTTTTTTTTCCACCTTTTCTAACTGTTTCGAACATTTCCAAAAAAAAAAATCTAAAATAAGTATGGATATTAAACTAACATATTAGCTACTTAAATTTTTTTTCCAATCAGGAAAAAGTGTGCCGAGTACATTAATAATAATGACACTTATAACATCTTTTTCCAATCCTCCTTTACATCTGCTAAAAATGCGGGAGACAAGAATGGGCAATCCCAAAACCACAAGATCTACTAAGCGGCAAAAAATAAAGGATTGCATCAAACATAATAAGACTATACAAAAAAATCGAGGTAGAAATCATGGATCGAATAAGCTGAAAGCAATCCAGCTAATGGGACAAATTCGGAGAATTGATCTATACTTTACAGACGGATCAGACACCGGGAACGGAATCTGAGCTGAAATCTACAGTAAGGGCTTGTTTACATGAAGCCAGTGGAGAAGCAGGTCAAGTCAGCAAGTAATTTACAGCAAGTTACTTGCTCTCTATAAACATCCACATGCCTCCAACTCAAGGGCCAACTCAGGCAAGACAAGCACGGTAGAAACTGTCAAGTAAGCTAATAACACTGTCAAATGTTCAATAAAACCAAGTTCTATATACTTGCCGACTTGCTTTCCCCTTCTACCAAATTTGTTTGCAAGCGAGTATCTTACCTGTTGACTTGACACATTGTGCCGCGTTTTTGAGAAGCCCTGCAAGTGTGCTAGTACTACGAATACGAATACCGTAATAATTGTGTAATTTTTCGGTTTATTTTTTCAAATGTCACCACCAAGGTGAGATCATAACCTAACTGAACTTGCCTTTTTGAACTGGCCCTTGTTTTGGCACTTGCTGTTAAAAATTCAAAGTTACCTACTGACTTGACTTACTTCTCCACTGGCTTCATGTAGATTAGCCTTAAGGTATGAGAAACTTTGCTAGAACCCGTTCTATGTATGTTCAAAAATACAGCACGAGCACAGTTAGGAAGTTTTGTAAAAGAAAAACACAAAGAACACTGGGATGAAGCAATCAGGCAAATTTATGGATAGACCTTTATTAAGGCACCATCAACACAGAGGCTGAAGAACTACTGCAGTTCATTAGGAATCATTTTCGTACGGTTACAGGCCACTGTGCACTAAAAGGATATTTACAGAAGTTGGGATCAACATTGGAGATATCAACTGTAGACTGTGTAATGGGATGACATAGACTGCTTACTACTTTCTGTGTAAATCCAAAGCTCTGAACGCAAAAGGGCAGGAATTTTTTTTGGTAAACTACACATGAACTCAGAAGATTACTACGATCAATTAGTCAGATATAGTGGCACAGTGTAGGATGCCGGGTTTTGAAATGGAAGATATTAAATATAAAAAGTCAAGAGGCTGCAGTGATTTCGAAGACTTCAGGTCAGACGGTTCCAACTAAAATAAAAAAACACTGGTTCCCTTGTGTTATCTCTAACATATTGCTATGGTTAGACAACCCGCGTTACCGCTGAGTGTATTTTAAGTTGCATAGTTTTGTTGATTATTCAATGTACCGAGAATTTTCACAATAATTTTTGTTTTGTATAAATTTTAGTTAAAGAGTTTATTGTATAATTTAATTAATTAAGTGGTAAGTTTTTTTAAATTAATTCCATTCATTTATTTGTCTATCGTTTGAGTGTAGATTTTTTATGCGGATCCTATTAGATATTGGCGTATTGTTAATACGATTGCGTTGTACGTTTTTGAGAGGGATTTTTGTAACAAAAACAGTTGTAGAGTTTTGTCAGGTAGTTCCTTGTTCAACTATTGACGCGAGTAGACGTATATTTGTTATTTCAATCTTTGTTGCCTTTGTGTTATCCATTTTGATTTAGTAAATTTTACATTTCTGATTTGTGTTTTATATAGCCAATCAAGTAATTCATTTTGTAATAATTGTTAATATATTTAAGTGTGCACTTTATAGATATAAGATGATTTATTATTTTTGTTCGGGACGATATTTTTAGTTTTTATTCTCTAATTATGGTTTAGAGTTAATTTTCCGTTATTCAATTTTGCTGATTCATTTATTTTATCAATCACCTCGGTTGGGTGACTAGAAGCTTTGTGCTTGCATTTAGTTTTTCTTTTGTGTAAATTTCTAGAAATTTTTCCACACTTAATTTATTGTAATTTGAAACTACGTGAATTGAAATTGAAAGATTTTGGATTATCTTCCTGAACAAACAAATCTTTTACTTTGCATAGGAAATAGCATTGTCCTAGTTTAATTTAGATTCAAGTGCAGTTTTTAATTTTAGGCCAGAACCTTCAGTTCACGGTCTTTTTTCTGCACAAGTTGGAATTTTACCCATTTTATAAAATAAATTTGATTGTTAATTAGCATCTTTGGGTTAAAAATTCTGTTCTTTTATTTTATTTTAAAACTTTTTTAATCTTTGGGGTAATTAAGTAAGTCAGTTTTCATTCACTCACAATTTACTTTCCGTTGTTAGATTCAAGTTTTAATTCGCGAGGGTAACTCTGAAAATACTTAAAGAAACAACCTCATCCACTAGCCATGACGAAGATCGCTTAGAATAAAGAAAAGATATATAATTGATTTATGAGCTTAGGCTAAAATTTTTGGCGAACAAGCTGTTAGAAACGACCGCTTGTGACAATATATTTAAGCAGGATGCTCTGGAACGTGATGTATACTCGACGGATCACCGACGCATTCTTATCCTAATCAGAAACGAACGGTGATTAAATGAAAAGACAGTGATGCAGACGAACCTCTGAAAATTTACGGGTGGTTCAAAAACAGAGCAAGGGGTGTGAGGTTAGGAATATTATGTCGCAGTCCAATACTCAGAGTCTTCAACAATTTTTCAGACCGAAATTTATGACACACGGATATGTGCTACAGGAATTTTCAATAAACACATCAAACACAAACTAATAAAGGTTTTCAGTGAAAGTCAAGTGATACTGTACTGCCAGATCCTATTTGCAGAAAGACTTGAGAGCAGTTATGGAAAGACAAACAGAAAGTCTGTTGGTATTATACTCCATTTCGTTAAATATTCTGACGATATGCGAAAAAATCTTTGCCTATTGCTTCTTGATAACCAAGATAATCATTATTATCTGTTTTAAGCCGAAAAATTATTGGTACTGAGTGGCTGAGAAGGCCTGTTTCCAGTTGAATGCAGCTATACCAAAGCCGTTCTTGGGATTCTGTTTGACAATGGGTGAAAGCAGTAACCAATGGTTAGAATGGGGATGGAGTGTTGGGGTACGTACACCATTTTGTTTTACAATTTTAATTAATTGTTAAAACAGATGTCGTTATTCCTACGTTCGATATTATAAAACGTGAAAATAGTAATGGGGTAAGCAGTATTTGTGTTGCAACAATTTCCTTTGAACCCTTCAGGCTAAATTAGAATAGAATCCAGACATCACAAAGAAATAATTTTGGCTTTAATGTAGACATTATCTATTCAAAGGCCCAATAACCATTTGCTTCTGTATCTGATATCTTCCGAGATAGCATCTCCAGGTAGCTAGGTAACTTGTACGTCTAAGCAAAGCATTCGCCTTTATCAATTTGCATCTCATTTCCTCACACGCTAAGTGAAAGGAAGAATAGCCCCCGTTCGTCGGCACATCTCGAGGAAAGATAGCGAAATTCCAGATCAAAGGATGACCTAACGCACAGTCTCAGAGTAACCTCGTAGTAAATTTTCCACGGTTTCCCGATTTGGAAAGCTATCGCCATTCTCCCTTGTTCTCGCTAATCTAATTAGTTCGTGTCGCGTTTCGTGCACACAGAACAACGGGAGAAGAATATGGCAAAAGGTGCCATCTCCTAATACAATTTCCAAAAACAAACAGGCCCAATACGATAAAGTTTACCACGGCAGCAAAAGGAACGGCAAGCTCTGCTTTCGCTGTAGATATATACTCGTGTTACACTAAATGGTTAATTACCTAGTGGAAGGAAAGTGTAATAGAATAAACTGAAGACGAAAGAAATAAGAGCTTCGTTCATTTATAACTAAAGCATTGAGGAAAATCTAGATATATACATCTAGATTCAGACACGAAAAGGAGGGATTGGGAAGGTTCCAAAACTAACTGTTTCAAACTATGATATATCGGTTCCGACTGAACAGAAATACTGTCAAAACAGTTGTTATTATAAGAGTTATGATATCGATTTCCGTTACGGTTCTATCTTTGCGATTCTATGTCAGTTCTATTTTTTATGTATACTCGGTTATGATTATACTGATTTTTATTATTACTTAGTGATAGTAGTAATAAGATTTGTTGTTTTTAAGTTAAAAAAAGTACTCTTTCTGTATTAATAGTAAAAAATGAAATAAAGGGTCTAGCCGGTTAAGCATAATTTTTTTCAGTACCTATTGAGGATATCTTTATGAAATTTAAACTGTACTTGATTATCTATGATAATTCGTGCGGTCGAATGTTGTAAAATCGCATATTCGACAGGTCCAATTTCAATATTTCATCGAATATAGTACAGAGTAGTCGTCATCGTGTCTGACCCTTTTGTAACTTTAACATGTAGTAGCTAACCAATGAACAAATAAGATATATTTTTTTTGGTAGGTTAGACCCTTTATGGTTCGATGAATGGCGGAATAGCAAACTCATTTATTGTGCTCTCATTATGATTTTAAAGGATTTTTGTGACACTGGAAACTGTAAAAGTATATTTTTTGAAAGTGATTTTATATACTAACCCCCAAAATGATACCTACTAAAAATATATACCTTATTTGTTTATTGGTTAGCTGCTACATCTTAAAGTTACAAAAGAATCGAATTAGTGGAACATAGTTAAAAAAAAAGCAATTATGGATGTGTGCGTATGTATCAATTATTTACCACAAACTATATTAAAACATACACTAACAACTATTTCTACAGCTATCGGCACAAATATGTTCATATACCAAAATATACACCTACAAATAAACTATAAACAATCAATATTTCGTAGCTCATTGGACACGATGACGATTACTCTGTACTATACTAGATGAATATCTATTTTTTATATATTTATAACATTGTACCGAGTCTACATCACACATCACAAGTTCGAAATTCGTGCGATCGAATGTTGTAAAATCGCATATTCGACAGGTCCAATTTCAATATTTCATCGGGTATAGTACAGAGTAGTCGTCATCGTATCTGATGAGCTACGAAATATTGATTGTTTATAGTTTATTTGTAGGTGTATATTTTGTTATAAGAACATATTTATGAAGAGAGGTATATACAGGTTTCGATATAGTTTTTGGTAAATAATTGATACATATGCACATATCCATAATTGGTTTTTATTTTTTTTAACTATTTTTCACCAATTCGACCCTTTTGTAACTTTAACATGCAGTAGCTAACCAATGAACAAATAAAATATATTTCTTTGGTAGGTGTCACTTTGGGGGTTAGTACAAAAATATACTCCCAAAAAAATACTTCTCGTTTTTTACAGTTTCTAAAAATTGTAAAAAAAATATATTATAATGAGTTTATGAATAGTCAAATATAGTTTAAATTTCATAAAGATATCTTCAATAGGTACCTAAAAAAAAAATTTGCGTTAAGGATTGCTACTCCCATATTTCCCTTACAATAGGGCTTAGGGATGTGACATTAATTGTATGGCTATTTTAGATGAAGAGCAATAAATACAAGGTAATAACCCTTCATCAGATGCGAGTGCAGTTTTCATATGCTTAACCGGCTACTCCCATTGCAGGTTAACACAAACTTTTCAATCGTCAAAAGAAAATAAGCCCGACATATTAAAAATAACCGAAAATAGCCAATATATCACCGAAAAGGAATCAAAGTTAACGTTAACACCGTAATCGAAACCTATATCTTCATGAATTTCGGCTCTAAATAACTATAACTGTTATGGAAAATAACGGTTCTTCATAACTGTTTTGAGAATCGAAATCGTTATTATAACTATTTTCAATCCCTGATGAAAAGTTCTATTATATCGTTGCATAGACGATATTATAAATGGTAATAAAAAAGATTCAATAATTCCCTGCAGAAAATACCTGCAGATACAAACTTCAGTAGCACTTTATAGAGTTTTAAAGTGCCACTTTACGAGGGGTTTTATAATTAATGAGATTCAGAAATATGATCAAGTTAGGTCACGTTCTAGCCTGAAACCTAGTTCCAGGAACGGTAGAAATATATTTCTAACGAGTGTGAGTGCTAGCAGTAAGGGAGCCGTATTAAATATCGCTAATCTCTATATCGATTGCACATCCACCAATGGTAACGTGGTATATGAAGATTTAAGCTGACGATTTTATAGGGAAGGGCGTCTGAAATATGAACGAAATGGTCATAAATTCTGGATTTAAAACCGATCGTACGAATTTCAAATAACCGTACATACATACAGGAAATAAGTTATATATAGAGGAAAAAAGTTTTTGTTTTTTGATTCAAACAACTATTTTAGGTAGCAATTAGACTCAATATTTTTTGTTGTTTGAACAACATTTAAACGCATTGAACGAAACAATGTGATTGTTTAGTGTTGAAGCAATATCATATTGATTGAAATAAACCGGTGTGTTTCTATTAAAATATTTCAGATTTCAGATTTAGTAACAAATATTTTTTTAAAATATACGCTTGCGCATTGTATCATATGTTTAGAATTTGGTGGGGGTTAATAATGTTTATCGTGCCGTATTTTAGCCTGCCGAAAACGTTCTATACATCGTGTTTGCAATTTGCACCATACAATAGCAGTAAGTATTATTTTTATTTGATACTTCATTATTCAGTGACTACATTTTAATATAATATGCATATGTACATACCTCTATTAATTAAATACACAAAATATTACAAATGAATCACATACCCAACTGAGTCAGCCATTTGTTGTAGAGCTTGGCGTGAGTAAATTCTATTAAAAAATTGGGTTTTGAAGAATATGTAAATGTTTTCATTGGTAAGTACGCAAGAATTTGAAATTTTCTGCGATTATAACGTAGGTTAGGAAACTAATATTCAATTACTTTCGCTATGTGCAAAAATTCGTTGACGCCTGTCGGTGTAAAAAACATAACCTGTGGCTTGCTTACTATCAACACAATCTTTTCTCCGAAATATATTGTTTTGTCGACTGAATAGAATACTGCTAATATTTTATCCAAACGCGATGACTGTTTTGAATTAAAACTATCCATGTATTTGTTGCAAAAAAACTAACTTCATTCAGCGCGTGCACTACAAAAACACCAAACCATAACAAATATTTGAAAGAAGAAACGCGTATTTTTGTACCAAACGATAAGTTTAAATAACAAATTAATGTCAGAAATACATTACATACTTTTAACTGTAATAATTAGGAGTGATTTTTCCATGAAAAATTTTTCTCCTCACGCAGAATTCGAACCTACATCCTCCCGCTTGCCGGGCGGGTGGTTTACCAATTAAGCTGTTAGAGGACGAGGTTCGAGCGCTCTTACCGAAACTATGTGGATATTAGATCTTGAACGGCCGGCAGTACGGTAAATATGCAAAGATTCCAAGTTTTGCAATCCTTGAATATGTTTAAACATCTCTGGGTATTTGAATTAACACTTCAGATTGTTGAAAATATATAAATAGGGGAGTTGTTTGACACAAATATTTTTGTTTTTGAAAGCCTACGCAGTGTTAATATTTTTTTTTTTGTTGAAACAATCCTTTTTCTGAGTGTAGCAGGGAAGAAATATATCCCTTTGATAAACGAAAAGCATCAGCTTTGTGCGAAAGCCGCCCAATCACACTGAAGCTGTCGCAGATCAACGACAAATTCTAGAGCCAGATCAATTTTATCCTATACATTTCTGCTGAATCTGTCTACAAATCAGCCGACCTATTAAATAAAATGCCTTTCGATTCGATTAGAATACAATTTCCTTAAGCAGATATAAGTATTTATATTATATTAGTTCCTACAATATTCTTGCACATTTATTGATAACACAATGCAACTGAAGCATTCAAAAGTAATCGTGCTGAAAAACATTCGACGTGCTTTACCCGTTATAGTTGCACACGCATTCGTGCAACAGATTAATCAAACCGTTAAGAAATAGTTCGATTTCTATAAATGCCTTTACGGTCTGCGGAACGTAAAACTTATCTCATTTCGCTCGATTTGTTCCTTAAACCTTCCACTAACCGATACCAGCAACGAATAACAATTAACTAGGCAGCACGTTGAATACAGCGATAACATCATGTTATAGAAAATGTAATTAGTGGACGCCCATAACGCTTATAAGTAAAGTTATATAAGGCCGTTGAGCTAATGGATAAGGAATCATTCATCCACCGTGCATATGAATCCGATACTCACAATGGCCTTCGATGAGAAGTATCCAGTCACGTATAGGAAATGGCTGCCTCTTATATAGAGCGCTAAGTGGGAGAATTTCTAGCGAAAATGGTATTACAATTTCTTGGGATTGGAATTTCCCGAGTACTTTCGTTTTAGATCGAAGAAATAGTGTAAAGAATAAAAATAAGAACAAATCAATTAAAACTACGCACATATTCTAAATATGGAATCGAAATAAGAACATTTAAACGGAAATAAATTTGTACATACTTACCTATGATTTAACTGTACTGGGGTTCGTAAAAATATAACGAGACTAGTGCTATAATTTCTCTTACAACTAGAATTTTATAACACAAAGAATAGAACATGAAACCCTAGTCTTTAAAGTACTTTTTTTCTCAACTAGTCTTTAGTTTAACTTTTGCCGTTTATTACATACCGTGACTGGCAGTTCGTCAGGATTTGAAAAGGCAATTGCACCAAATCTATTTTTTAAGTAATGAGATTACATGTGGCGGTAGTCGCTTTTGTCATTACCACTCTGAATTAAAATCTCAAAGCATGCAATGGTACCACAAACATAACCCAATAAGGCAGAAGGCCAAAACTGTGAAAAGTGCCAATAAAGTAATACACATAATTACATATACTCTAATGTATTTTAAGGAATCCCAAATGCAAAACTAAGGGGAAAAAACATCCGCTTTTTAAAGACCTCATTTGAATCCTGCATCAAGACATGTAATCATTGGGTAGGTTCTTTCACATGTCGATATTTAAGATAAAGATGCAAAGAAATCGAAGACACGCTAGAATAATGCGTATACTCTTCATCTCCTCTCGTTCTAACAGACGGAAACCATCTAGGGGTCCTTTGATGTTTACTTTAATCCCGTCAACTCGCTTGTATTCACTTGGTATATACTGACAACGGAAGAAAAACAAGTTGTAATTTGATTACAGCCGCTCAGTTGCTGCTATTTTTAAACATGAAAACAGATGTGACTTGCCACTGAAAACACTGGAAAGGATTTGTATGTACGCTGTAATCATTCATTACTCCAATAATAGCCATGGGTGATTTTCGAATATGTCCATTGCTCCTCGTTTCTACCTTGAAAAATTTTTTGTAACGTAAGGTACCTGCAACAATGTTATCTGACGACGTAATCGTTATATTGCACGACTTCCATCGAATGAAACACATTGCCAGTTAAGATAACGGATATATGTAACACTGGCCGGGTCGTCCATACTGTGGCAAACGTCAACACGGTTCGGTATCAACGATGTATCTAACTGTATACTTGTGAATGAGGTTGCGACTGCTGCAAGGTACACGACGAAGAATACAGGTGTGTTCAGTATATACATACAAGAAACTCTCTATCTAATTCTCGATGCTATCAATTCTCCATAAATCACTATTGGAATGTCACTTATCTAATCTATCCTTTATCCAATATCCTCATAATAAAGATTTGGAAAATTGAACATTTATCATTAACGACAACAGAAAGAAGCAACTTCATTTGATCAGATTGATTTTCACTATAAAAGCAGAGAAATAATTAGGATAGCAGTTAATTTGGCTACCTATAGATAACAAAAAAATCATTCACAAAAGTTAATTAGAAGAATATGCCAGTGAACCAGTAAAATGAGAAATGCAGATTTTGTTTACATATATTCATTTTTTAGCTGGCGATCTAATAATACCCACGCTTCATATACCTTATACCATTCATTGAATATTGCTTTATAAATGAACTGTTTTATAAGTTAGTTCGTATATAACAGCACCCAGATTATTAATTTAGTATTAGGGCAGTTGATTATGGATGTCTTGCAAAGCATAAAACAAATTAGAGCACTGATTTTTACATTTTCATCTGAAATGATATCCAATTTCTCAAGAGAAGCAAAGCCAACAGAAAATTTCCAAATAATATCTTGAGATTATCTGAATTTGTATACAGCAAAATCATCTCAACTAACCACATAACGATACATAGTTTTCAGAATCGCCGTAGGATGACAGTATATAGCAATACGCTCCTACCAAGTGCTGAAAAGGGATAAAAGTAAGTGCATCTTTGCCCGTGAGCATTGAATCTCCATTCCCACATACCATCAACTAGCAACGATTTTAGTACTGTTCTTAGTTGAGGGTTTTCAAGTCATAAAGTAATGGAATTATCTGCATGTTGTTATAGAAGCATCATTGTTCTGTTTAGTCGTTTCATTCGCCATTTCATTATATCAACAATGCCTGATAAAAGTATTTCACAATAAAATTATGATCTCTAAGAAGATGTACTTATGACTACGTGATTCCTAGATAATTTAGACCTTCACTAGAAAGCAAAATCGGTGACGTCACTTCATTCATGATACAATTACACTCATGGCTTAAAAATTCTTAAGGACTGATAAAATATTAATCATGCCAAATATCTAATAAATCATTAAAACTTCATATATGTATCTGAACTATCTAATCTATCACAAAGCTTATGAGATTACCTAAGAATGAGATAATAGTATATCATAAGCGTTTTATAGAAAACGGAACATGCAATTTTTGCAATTCCATGTAAGATCATGAAGGTAGTTTTTTTCTTTCTTCGTAGCAATTAGTCGATAATTCTAATGGTAAGGGGTGAATTCAAATGTGTCTCCATAAATATTAATATTTTACAGATGTTTTAACATGTTCTAATCTCTTTAGAATTATAACTACGATGTATGAGGAATTCCCAAGCTATTCTTGTGTTTGTATCACAATCTATTCTATGTCCAAAAAATACAATTTACTTTGCTTTCCTGGTATTTAAATACTGTCACAATATGGAATGTATTCATTCTACCATTGCATTGGGATAGGTACACAGCATACCCAGGTATGTTAAGCAAGAATATGTAGCTGTGATTTGATTATGTGTTAATCTAAACATGTTAGGTATTAAAGCATATCGAGCAGTAATACTTAGGTATTCCCGGATAAATTTAATAAATAATCACCGTAATGCCACTTCCCCATTCTACCCTATAGTTTTTCCAAAATAATCTCAATGACCTTAGATTGCAATTACACAAAAATTACACCAAATTCTTGCAATCTTTACATTTGTGGTACTATCATCGGTGACAATTCTGGTATAGTTCATTCAGTCTGCTCTTCATAAGTATATAACTTCTTAAAATTTTGTAAAGTTAATTGCAAATTTGTTGGGTTTGTACAGATGATAGGGTCTCAAAACCCAAGTTGGTATAATTTTCTTCGTTCTTTTAAGTATTTTGTATCACTGAATTGGTCTCTCCTTTCTTCCTTCCTTCTTTTCCTTTTAAACCATGTTTTAGTAATTATTACTTGGATTCTTTAAATTAACACTTTAGTTGTTACAACACCGCTTTCATTTAATTTTTTTACTTCCAGGCCGGTTTTGATCTGTTCTACTAACACGTTAGTGCCTCTGGTATTATGATAAACAGACTCATTCTGATTTGGATGCTGGACACATTAAAGAGAATGAGATGGTTGATTTGCCCAAATAAGGGACCATAAGCCAGCTCTATGGACGAGAATCCGTTCTATGGGTTTACAAAACCCAGATTAAGGATTAACTCCCATAAGGGGGACGTAAATAAACGCTATACTTCTGAAAAGTAAATTCCCAACAACTAATAGTAAAAAGACTGGTTAATTCATTCAAAAACTTCTTGAGATTCAGTAGCCCAGAATCAAGACTATTAACGCTACTATTAAGTATAGGTGTACTAATCGGTCATTATGCCCTTTGAGATACCACACCATGATCCAAATAGTTGACCAAAGTCCAGACTTACACTTTTTGCGAAAACGAAGTCTAAACTTACATACTTAACTACTATAGCAGTCTGGCAGCATAACTGCTAGAGTATAAGCCAAAGCGGCCAAAGAAGACCTTTAGGTTTTGGGCTGTCTCTTTGTGTTAGCAATGACTGCCATTAAGAGGTACAAACTTACATATTTTCTTCTCGTTGGACGAGCGTTCCTTTAATTTAGAAATTAATACAAAGACTATTTGCTACCTTCAATTTTATAACGCACTACATTCAATCCAGGTGCATTTCTACTTCTTTCTTCCAATGTTATTAAACCAATATTAAATTCGTGTATCATTAATTAATCGCCAAAGAAACTTGCATTGTAGATATATCTTACTTTACGAAAAAGAGCGTACTTGCTATCTTACATCGTCAATTTATCCCACTCCTTCTTAGTTTCTTTTTTTCTATTGTAAGTTTGTATGTTGCTATTTACTTAACTTGTTTGTAACCATCTTTCGTAACAGTTTTTGTTAGTGTCTGCAACTACATTTCCCTCCTGATCGACAGTGGAGAATATTACATTATTCGAACATGCTGACTTAGGTTCAGCAAATGGGAATATGCCCAAAAGATAAAGCTGGTCTAGAATAATTTGATTTCGAGAATTCAATGCCACAGTTTTAGAGACAATCTATATCTATATTGCCTAGCAGGCTACCATATCGTATGACTAATGGGAAAATGTGCTTACATAATCTAAGAGAAAGCGAAAGAAAATGTAAATGAATGACAACTGTGTTACGCTACTACTATGAATACAGCCAATCGATTGTACGGATGAGGCGATTTCCCTTCTGCCACATATAGGGGACACTCACAGTATCTAAATTGAAAAGCGAGGAAACCTTTTTAATAAATCCGTCCTGTTGCTTCTTCTTTCTCCTCGACGTCATGGTTTGGCTCCAAAACTCTTGCTGTCCAAATCACTATCAACTGCACAGCCGCAATGCACAATCACGTAAACACATGCCACTCAGGTGTAATAAGGTAACACTGGCTATCAATTTTCTAACAATGAAACGTCCAATGTAAGCACTTGCATGGGAAAACAATTATGTAATTAAAACAATAAAAAAACGAAACAACAGTGCACATGCACATGTGATATTTTTCGACGTAGGGTATCGTGTTTGTTCGACTTGGAAGAAAATAATGAAATTGTATACATTGTGTTTGTTAGAAAACGCAAGGTCGTCTAATAATACTAACATACATAAATATGGTATTACATCCATGTACATGGGTTATATTTTTTTGGAATTTTGTTTTGCAGTAGCGGGTAATTATATTTCGAAGGCCCCTTTTTGTGATACTTTACTCCGCTAATGGCTCTCAGAAAAGCTTAAACAATAATTAATGGTTTAAAGAATTTAAGATACATTAAATTAACACTATTGAAAACAAATTTTCTTTTGCCGAAAGTTTAATGACCCCAATGTTACAGTTACACGCAGATATTTGAATGGTGCATCCAGGATATACAAGATCTGAAGGTACATTAATGTTAAAAAGGGAACCTGAGAGGTAGCTGTGATTCATAGTTGAGGAATGTTAGAAATGTGTGGTAAAAATACATATACTTAGTATGTATACTTACTTACACATTTCGGAAATAAACAATTAAACTGCAAGATGCTAGAAACACAAACCAGATAAGAACACAAACACTTAAATAATTATTTAACGAAAGCTTAAATGGTTATAAATATAAAATAATGCTATTTAGTTAAGACACCACATTGTATACCTGCCATAACGTTTGTATTTTAAACTTGAATACAGCTTATAGGTTATGTTCGATTTACATTCTATTTTGTAACAGAAATCATTACACCGGTATAATTGTAACTATTGCAGGTGCTTACAAAGGACAATAAAGTATCCGTTTCACTGTTAGTTTTGAATACGAAAAGCCGGTGAACGCAACAGGTAATATTCACAACAACCACATACACACACCTGTAAGTTTCGACTGCCTACAATGTTTTTCCGAAAAACCAACACATTTCGCACACAATTCCCAGTAAACACTCGCGTAAAGGTTATTGCCTCACACACGATAGAACAGCAACATTTTAAACGACAATATTGTTCGTATGCGACCACTTGTGGCTTGGTTAAAGCTTCACTTACATGGCGGAGGACTTCCACAACGTCACGCTAAACAATTCGAATACAAACCGAATGCGCCGAGCTTCCACGACGGTAACCGAAAGACATTTAAATTCCCTGCATGTTCCAATTATCGCGTTTTTGTAATGATAAGTATTATTTATACTGACGTTATCGCAGGTATTTGGCTTTTTAATTAGTAGAAAATATAGACGTATTTCGTAGATTTTTAAAACGTAATGAAACCGAAAGTGTACAACATACATAAATATTATTCACGTACATACGATATAAGTAGTCAAATTACTTTGTGTGTAATCGCAAATGTATAGTATCTAATTTTGTTATAGTGTCACTTTTCGCAGGAAGATGAGTGCCAAAATAATTGCACATTTCCTATTTGGCTTTGGGCCATTATCACATCAGAAAACAACATACATGCCTTGCAGTGTGTACTCGCATAAATTATGTCGACAATTAAATTTCACTTGTGAACTGTAATTGCATTTAAATAGCGCAAATTTCTATTCGGTAGTTGGTCATTTGGCAAATATGGATATGCTGTGATATATATATAGTGGTTTCATTGGCCGTACAATGTAAATATGCAGTTGCATAGATTAAAAACGTTACCACAGAATGAGTGGATACAATTAGTATTCCTAATGAGCTGGGAAGCACTTTGTACCTATTTGGTAAATGATTATGAATTTGAGGCACTTAAAAATCAAAAGGTATACATGCATAAATAAATCGTTTATTAAACACATCCATTTTATTGAAAAAAATAAAATAGAACAAACTAAACAAAAATTTTAAATCTTGAAGTATAAATGTAATAAGAGAACTAAATTGAGTTATATTTTTGGAAAATAGTTTTATTTTATTCTTACATCATTTTTCTTTTAAAGTTTAGGATACGAACTTGTAATTAATAATTAGGAGTGAATTATGATAATATACCCCAGTTTCTTGTATCATTTATTATGCACAATACATCGCCCAAATTAAACTGATTGAGTTTATGAGAGATACATACGATATATAATATCAGTATTCTCACTGTCAATTCGAAAATGAACGTTTTTTCTTGCACCTGCTACTTATGCAACCTATACTACGGGCATGCTAATTTATAAGCTGGCATGCTTTCTTTAATGTTTTATTTGGTTGTACCATTCGATTGTTCAAAATATGTTAATACGCAATTTTAAAGTATAACCTCTACAAACAAAAAGTATAAACAATTACTCGAAATTGCAAGTATCGTATATATCTACATGATCTATTATTTGTTACTGGCAACCTGCTGGGCACGTAATATTAGTAATATATAATTTAAACACGTTTAATTCACACAAATATTAATATTGCGTTGAGTAGATCACTCTGAAGCTTACTAATTTATTAATATGCTCCAAACAAAACACAATTTAAGGCACTCAGTCACCTAACCTCACTTTTTCATAAACATCATGAACATATAGGCATCTGAATAAAATTTAAAATCTGTTTATGTCAACATTTTTCCTTTCTTTTTGTACTATATAATAATCCTTTAATACATAAAGAGCACAGCGTGACGCTCTATATCTATTCACACATATGCAAGAATTAATTTGATTGCAACCCTGACCTTTCTTACGAACGACGATTGCACTTGCGCAGCGCATTCGAATTTTACGTTTCACTAGAAACCTAATGCTTTCTTATTAAATTACTATTCACATTATTGCTCTCAGACTTGTTTGTATGACACATGGATGATGATAATACAGGAATGATCATTGTAGGTCGTAACTAAAAAATTTAGAAATCGTCTAGCACATCTAATTTCCAGTTTATTTTTTGCAATTAAAAAATAAGCATCCTTGTTGTAATAGTGTGTAAGAAAGTCTAATTATTTGTTTATATTGTTTATATAGTGACAGTGTAATTTTTATGGACGAACAAGCAAACCCCATATACTTAAAATTTTAAATATATACAGTGGTGAACATAAAAATAGGTACAAAGCAAGATTTTCGTTAAGAATGTTATAAATGCAATAAATAAACCAAATTATTGTACTTTCATAATTTTATTTTTATCCACAATGAGACATGGAGTGATCTATAATAATAAAAAAAAAACATAATAAAGGCTGATATCACTAAACTTAAGCAATATTGAAAAAAATAAAAAAATCTGTGGATAAAATAATAAGGACATATGTTCAAAATTATTTTCGCAGCGTAGTAATAAAAAAATGGTATCCGAAATTTAGTCACCGATTTGAATGAATTTAATACTTGGTAGCATTATTACGTATTATTTCCTTGCATCTATTGGGCAGCGAACTCACCAAGCGCTGGCATGTTTCTAATGGTATACCAACTCCGATGAACCGCTCGCATAATTCGTTTTTATTTTTTTTTTTTTTTTATGTCTTATGAATCCTTCACACACTTCCATAGGTTTTCAGTTGGGTTAATGTCTGGCGATTGCGCTGGCCAATCTAAAACCCGTACGTTATGTTCACGAAACAAATTTTGACAACACTTAGAAGTGTGCTTATTGGATTTATTTAGCATTTTCTTGTTGATAAATCCAAATAATTGGCATATTATCATCTGCATATGGAAGCATAATGTTGTTTAAGATGTCTCTATATTTCTTTAGTCATCACCTCTTTAATCCAGTAAATCGGACCTACGCCGTCATACCATGAGAAACATGCCCAAACCATTATGTTGCCGCCACCATGCTTTACTGTTCGTGTTGTGTATCTTGGAGATAATTCTTTGTCTATTGGGCGATGAACGTAAACCCTGCCATCAGAACTTATTAAATTAAATTTACTTTTGTCGCTCCACAACATGTTACGCTACTTTTCCACTCTCCACTCGGCGTAAGTTTTCGCAAATGTCATTCTCGCCTTAATGTTTTTTCAACTCAGCAGAGGCACTTTTCTTGCAGCTCACCCACGTAAATTGTTCTCGACTAATCGTCGACGTAGCTGGATCAAAGCTAGATCAAACAAAAAATTCCAAACTCACTTATGCGGATGACATGGTAGTTGCGGGGAAAGTTGAGAAAACGCTCAAACAAGAAACGAAAGGCTAGAGACCAGAAATAAGAATATGATAAATATAAGCAGAACTAAGACAACGATTATAGGCAACCATAACAAAAGACATACTATACAAGTTGGAGACGCAAAATTAGAACAAATCAGCAAATTCAAATATTTGGGCACACAAGTAACAGAGAAAGGACGACTGGAACAGGATATAAGCGAAATTATAGCAACTGGAGGCAGACTTTTTAACACCATAAAAAAAATTACTTTTAGACAAAAAAAAAATCCCTAGACAAACAACGACCCAAATATTTAAGAAGGTGGATCCAGATACTTTGATATGGTTCAGAAACATGGACAATGACAAGAAACCAAAAAAGCAGACTGCAAAGTGTTGAAATGAGATTCTTACGAAAAATTGCAGGCAAAACTAGGACGGATAAAATAAGAAATACAACACACCGAAGAAATTTAAATAGAAAACCTATGCAGTATGAAAAGGAGCGGTTGAGATGGCTGGGACATGTGCTGAGAATGAGCGCCGATGAAACAGTTAGGAAGATCTATGAGGCGAGAACAACAAACACTAGGAAAAGAGGAAGACCCAGAAAAACCTGGAATGAGGAGGCGAGAGCCGCTGTAATGCCCTAGAATAGAGAATACAGAAAAGAAACTGACAAAAATTTTTGATTAGAAACGTATAACCTCCATTCCACCGAGTTAGTCAGAAAGAGAAGGAATCAAAAAAAATCGCAACAAAAAAAAGCAAAAAAATGAAAAAAAGTCGTGTAGAAATTAAAAGAAAATAAGTCTCAAACAAGATGGATAACGAACAGCAACGCAAAGAAAAGCGAGATTAATATTCATTTGTTGCTAGGACAGTAGGAAGCAAAACACCCCACTTTTCCTACTTGCCTTTGTCAACAAATGCAATTTCAATTGCCTCATTTTATGGTTTTTTTTTTGTGTGGATTTTATTTATCTCTTGAAGAAAGTTGAGTTAGCATCCATGATTTGTGCTCTGGATTTTTTTTAAGATTTTTAAATGTTTAAAATCGTTTTTCTGAAAGAGTAAGTAAATGTCTCATTTTTCAATACTTAAAAATAATAATATATGAGAACAACATTTCACCTATTTAAATTAATAGCAATGTTGAATACACCACATTATGAGAGGACTTTAATACAGCATTGTTGTCAAAATAACATTAAAATTTGGACCATAAATATTTTTTTTTACTTCTAACAACTGTTTAAAATAATTCAAATATTTATTACAAAATTATGTCGACAATTAAATGTTTAATATTATGCCTTAAGATTGTGCAAAATATGTATTATTCTAGCCTAACTTCTAAACCTATTTTCTTGAGGAATCCCCATTAATGTCACACATAGAAAAAAAATTACCGGTAATTTACCGGTAAACCGGTATTTTCATTTTCATTTACCAAATTATCGGTAAATGAAAAAATCGGTAAATTTGCAATCACTAATACCTACATTTCGTGGCAACTTGATCAAAACGTAAAATAACAAATAGAATATTCATTAATGAATACTACGGTAGCGAATGATTGAAAAGAGATATAGAGAAAGGTAATAACAAGAATATCAGAGAAAGTATTTTGTCCACTATTCAACTCTATAGGCATTTATCTAGATCAGGCGTTTGATATTCATCGAGTTTGTAATTTCAATTAAGAAAATGTTATACACGTGAATAAATAAACGAATGTATTACAAAATGGTGAACAAACTTTTATCCTGATTTTCTTCCATGTTTACGCTCTTCTTCTTCAGTATTTTGTTTGATATTTTCCATTTACAGCAAGTGTCCACGTAATGTATTATAGAACAGATAGAAGATAAAATTCTAATTTAATAGAAAGCATCTTTCTGGACATTTTTGGAAATACTGTATATGCTCATGTAAAAGTTGATCTTAAAATGCATCAAAAGCTCAGAAGATAGTATTTCTGTCTGTAGTACACTGCTGTTTATTGACGAAAAGCTGTATTATACATTTTTTGAGATTTAACACTGTTTCTTGTTTTCGCTAGGTATCTAGGTTTTTCCACCAAAAAACATCAGCGACATCTGGAATCGCCATCGGAGAGGATACGTTCACCACGTGCTTTGCAGAGTAAACTTGAAGTGTAAAAGCTGCTGACCCAAATTTAATTAATAATTTTGGGTCCAATTGTGGCGGGGTAGAAATCTAGGTGCACTCGGTTGAGCCACTTGTAACATAGCTGCTGGTTTTTAACGTAAAATTTCAACTCTCACTGTATAACACATAACAT
The DNA here is from genome assembly GCA_004143645.1 of Protaetia brevitarsis. Lineage (NCBI taxonomy): Eukaryota > Metazoa > Arthropoda > Insecta > Coleoptera > Scarabaeidae > Protaetia > Protaetia brevitarsis. The sequence continues at coordinate 413,901 of RXPK01000052.1, read as the reverse complement.
TGCGATACATTCCAATAGATTTTTCCAACAGTCACCATAGAACCTCCATTCGGTCGTGCAACGTGGTTTTTCATAAAACTGGCTCTTTTACACTGTACAACTTCAATTACGGTTCAAAAATGTGCTCGAGGCATTCAATATTCGACGCTCGTTTCAGTAAACCGACAGTAGCATGACGTTTTTAATAACGAACACCGCAGTAACGAAATTTCGACACCGTTTCGGATTTTCCATTAAAATGGGCCCTTGATGCATTTAAATATTTTCGCGATGCGACATGTTATCGCCCGATAAACACGGATGACCTGCGTTACTATAGGCCACCATCTAATTGCTGATTTAAATACCGAATAGGTAACTTTTCATCGATGTATGCAGTTCGGTGGATACGTGCCATAGTTTCGGCATTTCAACTATTTTATGTTCTATCGCGTATAGGAATTAATTAACTGACAACAGAGTAACTCACTAATAAAAGTTAACTTTTGCAGTATGTAATTTAGCATCCTATTGTGTATTATGCTTGAAGTTGGAAACTGCTAAAACTTAGTTTCAGGTCAGTAGTAGCAACGGCTCTGAATATGTATCTTGCGAATGGGAACAAAATGTCGGCTAGAAGGAGATTCAGGAAGCCAAGCCAATTACCAAAACGGAAGCCAAGTAGAGTATAGTAAGGACAACGACCACGGAAAAGAGTTTGATGGTCGGATAATCTGGCGTTGCAAGAGTTGAATGGAAATCGCATGTCATGATATATATATAAGTCAGCACTCCGGGCCAAGAAGGCCCATGGCTTGATTACAAATCTTCCTGCATTCTTCTCGATCACGAATTTTCCTGTGCCATTCTCTTATTCCAATACTCTCCAGAATCCTTTTTTCGTATCCTTGTACCATTTCGTTCCGTGGTCTGCGCCTCCTCTCGTCTTCCAGTTATTCTTCCCTTGAGTACTTGTTTTGTTGGCCTTCTACTGTCCAGTCTCGTTACGTGTCCCAACCACCTAATTCTTTTTACCCTCATTACATTTGTTATCGATGGTTCCCCGTATAACTCATGAAATTCTTCATTTGTTCGTCCTTTCCAAACATCATTGACTTTTTTCCACCATATATCTTTCTTAACACCTTTCTCTCAAAAATTTCCAACGACAATTTTTCCTTCTTATTCAGCTTGCATGCCTCTCCTCCATAAGTAACCACTGGCCTTATTATTGTCTTTTAAATTCTTTTTTTTTCCAATTCGTGAAATATTTCTTTTCGTTATTGTGACTCCTAGGTAATTAAAATTGTTCACTTTATAGAAATAGTATTCTGAATCTTCAGTTCTTATTTTAAGTCCCTCATTTTCTATGTGCCCTCCCGTTCCCTTCACTAACATAAATTTTGTTTTACTTTCATTTATTTCGAGACCTCTATATTTTGCCGCCTTTTCCATCTTTTCGATGGCTGTAATCAAGTTTTCTTTTGTCCTCGCAAGGATTAAAATCATCTCATCACGGGCCCTTAATTTGGGTTCGTGGTTGTATATTGTGGGCCGTTCGTCGATCTTCACTTTCTTTTACAGCTGCGTTCAAGACGATATTAAATAATGTAGTGGATAATGGATCGCCCTGTCTTAAACCTTTACTCACTTTAAATTTTTCTGATGTTTGACCTTTAATAAATATCTTGTATTATGTTTCAGTCAGAGCCATTTTTACCAATCTAATAAGCTTTGCCTTTATTCTAAGTTTTTCATTGCTACATATAGTTTTTCCCTTTTTATTTTATCATAAGCTTGTTTAAAATCAATGAACACCATATAGAGAGGTAAATTTTGATCTATATTATTATCTACACTTTGCTTCAATATACACACTTGTTGCCATGTTGCCAAAATTATAAATATAAATTAATACAAATTACTATATTATGCAATAGCACAAGGGAAAATATTCACCACCGCACTGTTTATTATCAGTGCATACAACTGGCAAAGTGTGTGGGAGTGTCAGATTGACCTTTTCCTTGTATATTTCTTAGTTTTGTGGAAATTTTCTTATTTTAATTTTTGACAACAAAGATCTTAATAAATTTGAAAATAAATTTATTCTATTAAAGACGTTTCATCGTTGTATACAACGACCTTTTCAATTTGTTTAACTACTAATTAATTTTATAATAAACTACAACATTTTATTCCTAATATATATAATATGTCAATTATCTAAAATACTTTTTCTTTAAACTTGTGATGCATATATGTGAAATGAGGTGCAATATTGTTGTATTTTAAGCTTTTTCTGTCATATTAAATAAAAAATTATTTGTACGTGCAGATATTTACATTTTATAAATTTTAGTGTATACAGAGCGTGATTTTTGAAATTGAAATTATTTAATAATTATATATTTTTTGTTTTTGTATTATAGAAAAGTATATCTTTGATAAATTTTAAATATCTTGGCGATCATTAACTGCATTCTATGTTTTTTGATTTGGATCATTTTAGAAAAATTCGTGATTTATATTTTTTTCCCCTATTTAATATTTCAGTTTTTTCAAAATCAAAGGAATGATTCTCTTTATCTATATGTTTCTTTAAAGCCGTAACTATTTTTAGAATATTTGTGTCTTTTGCGTGGTATTTTGTATATAACGTGTTATAGATCTTATTTTGGGGTACTACTTTTGAGTCTTGTATAAAGAAAATTAATAATTTGAATTTTCTTTCTTAATTTTGATGAGTCATTTTTATGTTGTAAGGCATTAATATTTTATTTATTTGTTCGGAAAGTTTATTTACATATGGTAGGGATATATTTTAATTATGAATTACTATTTTTGTTGTTATTATTTTTAAAAAGGTTTGTTTTTGTGTCATTACAATTTTTTTTAATTTTTTTTATAGGTTGCTTCAATGATATTTTTGGCGTAGTTATTTAATTCTAGAATTTGTTTCATATGTGGTATTATTGGTTCTTAATTGCTCTGTCAATTAAAGAAATAATTATACTTTGCTTAACAGAATGTGTGTGACTGGAATTATAATTTAAATATCTATTTGACGATGTTTGTTTCTGAAAGAATTTTGTTAAAATTCTGATTCCTTTTACACGAACAATTAATTTTTCTTTCTTCGTTTCGTTGCTCGTTAGCAATATATAAAGATGCAGGCTGTAGCAGGTGTGATAAAGTTTATATTGGACAAACAAAGCTTGCGATCGGAACTAAGTTTAAAGAACACATAGCAAGGTATCGCTACGGCAAACTTGAATCATCCAGCGAAAAAGTTAGACGCATACGAAACCAGATATATGAAAAATCATTCAAATAACTTATTGAATAGAGATGCGGTACACCTCTCCACCATAATTCATATACATTTATGGGGTAGAATCGTCACATTTGTCACTAACTCTTAGTATTTCGGAGAGTCAAGTAGAAGTAGAAAAGGCACTTGTAAATGTTTCATTTTTAGAAGAAAATAGCGGTGCGTATTTAAGAAATAGGTTTTTCCTTATTTTTATTGAATTCAGTTCAGTTGATAATGGAAATCCACGTATTCCCGAATTAATAAAATCTCATGAAACGCGGAGTGATCGAGTATTCATGCGTTTGTTAGTAATGTTCTCAAGTAGCCTTAAATTAACAAACACATTTCTAATTACATAGGTATAAACAACACAAAAATGCAATTGTATGTTCCACATTCATATCTTATAGCATAAATTTTAAGATATATGGTCATCGCGTCAAATTGCAGCAAATTGTGTAGAAGAGGTTAATTACATAAATAAGTTTTTACTGTAGTATATACTAGCAGTGTTCGCGAAAATTCGGATCAAACAGAGTACTAGAGGCTTCTTCGAAAGGAGGTCGCTTATTCGATTAACAATGTCAACAAAGTTTGGCGAAGCGATTTTTCGTCTCGCTCAAGAAAGCAAAATCAACTGGATGTAATTCTATTAGTTGCATGTTATTTAGGGGCGCAGCAGAGGAGATAGAGAAACTAAATTTATTAATGAATGTAAAGCATTGAGTAAGTTGATGATATAAAAAGATATTTTAGCGCAGTAACTCCGGGATATTTTAAAAATTACGTTAGAAACTGTGTAGGAACATGGTAATTTGTTTCTTTCTTTAAAAACAACCACGCTATCAAGAAAACATTCATCATCAACAATTTATATTTATTTTTTTTTTTTTACACGCTTTTAGTAAGTAGAATAGGCAGAATGAGAGGTAAATCTTCAATTAATTTACTTTGCTTAAACTATATGATTTTATTGAAATTAGATATGGATCAATTTATAATTATCATTTGATTAATGATTTTAGTCAAAATTATTCTAAAAATAGAATTAATCACACAGACATATGTAAATCATTATACTTCCAGCTGACATCTTCCTTTTATTTTGCTCGTGATGGCCAGTTAAAAGAATAGTCATTTCTCATATCGTAAAATTGCAATCTTAACACGGTATCAACTTGAAAGAACTATCAGTGAAATACGTGATTAATTTGGTATTATACAGCAAAAGAGCAAATGTTTACTTTGTTAATGTGTTTTCAAAAGTAATTTGGTGATTCGAATACAGCTTTTTATTGGTATATTGATGTGTTATAAAATACCTGATTATATTTTGTTAAAATAACATATAATTATAAGGAACTTACTTGATACAACTATATTAACATTTTACTAGATCGTCCAAATGAATTATAGCTGAACTTCAATCTCTATTATTATTTATTTACCATTTTCCACATTAAAGCCAAAAACGATTTTGTATAAAACTTGGCAATCATTTTCTTATGCATTTCTGTAAAAACAACAAACTCAATGTACTTAAATAGCTTAGCTGAGATTTTCTTTAAACAAGCTATCAACGACTAAAGTTACAGTTAAAAATTTGTACATACTGCATTAGAAAAAAAGAAAAAAGAATGTATTGTATTAAAGAAACTGACTTGAAAAATTCAACAATTTTCTTAAAGAAAGGGCGTTGTCCGAAGCAATTTATATAATTAGAGAACAGCACAGTAAAGAATTGATATAATTTTTTTTAGGTATACCAACCTATTAATTCTAAATGGATTCTGACATTTTCTTAGTGTTATTGGATATCAATTCATTCAAGTTCCAGGCTTATTAAACGTTAAGTTCGTTTGTCTTAATTAAATTGACTAACTCCAGCAACTCGCATTCTCTTATATTATTACCGTTAATCAATTTATTCATGTATTCGGCTTAATCAACGCATAAATTTGTTTGGGATAATGAAATTTATATCCTCTAGCTACTCGCAGTGCCCTATATTGGTAAAGTAAAGCAAAGAAGAAAATAAGATTTTATTGTTTGTGCAATCGATCAACATCACAAAATAATTGATTCATTATGCATGCAACCTGCACAAAACGTGGAAGCTTTACAGCTTCTAATTCATCACTTTACGTAATTCATATTTCCACTCGCCTCTTCAGAATTTTTATTCCAAGTTTTCATTTTAAAATAAGGTAATCCCCATCTGTGAATGAATGCCTTTAAAAGACTATTCCCTTGTTCATTAATTCATTATTAATAATTCATTTACTCAAGAATGAAAAGCGTCTAGATTTTCGTTATATTATTTCAATATGTTATACAACAATATGTTTTTGTTTCCTTCTTAGAAACGTAACGACAACGGACCTAATTAAATCAGCAAACTATGTAGAACTAGTAATGTACTGATGCAGTACAGTCCGTATATAAGCACTGTTATGGAACTAATCTGGTTCTAAAGCTGGTACAGTTACGAAAATGTAATAATAGAGACGCAGCTAACTATTCCATAGTCTTTCAATGTAATTCGATTAGCGATTTGCTTATTCAACCGTAATGGGAGGAGTTTGAAAGGGGTATTAGTATGCAAAGACGGTTCACCCGCGTTTGATTCAGTTTGATTCGCATTCCGATGTCCGAATCTTCACCAATGACGAGACTTAGAGCAACACAATAGCGAATGAAATGATACAGCGTCTCTCTAAGCACCGCCAGAGGAGATATCCTTCTTTATTACTTATTTATACTAAACTAAGTTAATTCTAAAAAATAAAAAATCAACAGGATTGATTCGATCGCAGATTGTTTTTTTATTTTTTGTTTATTCTATTAGTTTTGTTCGGTGTTCCAAGATTGCTGAGCTCGCGAACTTAAACTTCTATATTATCATTTCTCTGGTAATCTTAAAAGTTTTCTTGCTTTCCATCCAACATCAAATAACGTGAATAAAATATCAAGTTTTCCGCAGTAAAGGATACTTTAAACTGTCTAAATATATTTAGACCATATAAGATGCGAAATGAAATAGATAAATTCGCTTTGGGAAATAACCACAAGTTTTGTAGAAATAACCTTAATCGAATTGTTCAATTGCCAATGCCGTATCTCGTGTACACCATGTTATATTTATTGCAAGAAAGATACTTTCATAGTTGCAATGATGTCAAAGGGCATTTGTGAATATACACCTAGGTATGTATTTCAATCGAAAATCAATAGAATAAGAAACGGATTCCAAAGTTTTAATCGTATCAACTGAATACACTGAGAAAAAAGATTGTATTAAATGAAAAGTTTTATAATTTTTGGTTTTTATCATGTTCAACGAAAAGAATACCTTTTCTCAGAAAAGTATTTATTTTAATTCAAAGTAACGTGCTGTTTTGCCGGAAGACTATTTTCTTCTTAAGTACATGCTTTTCGACGAAAAGTAACCGTAATAAATAAATGCACATTATGGAAATGGGAACATTAATGGAATGCACATTAGTTTTGATTAATATTTTATGTCTTTATAATTTCCATTTAAGCAAGGCAATACACATTATATATTACATTGTTATAATTATGTACATATTTAACAGCATATTTTAGTTTCCTTTAAATATTATTGAATTATAAACAGTATTTTAAATAAAAAAGCCGGACGTTTTGGTTTATTTGCGTGAACACGCATATATACATTGATTTAAAACTTTTGCCTTTTAATGGAAAATGCACACCTGTATTCAAGCTGAGTGCCTTTTTACGCGGAAGTATTTTAGTTTTATTCATGTTCTCACGTGCATAAGTCTCAAATACACAAACAATAATGAACAAAAGTGAATTCGCGCAAGGTTAAATAAATTTCAGAGATAATTCGAATCTTTTCAGTTAATGCTGATACTTATAAGCCAATGAACTTTACAGCAGTATATAGTGTTTGAAGGTTTTAAAACTGTTATACACGGGAAAAACGATCTTGTTGTTTTCAACTATTTTTCATGCATTTGGTTACAGTTACTAAATTATTACTTGATTTAGGAATATTAAAAATATTCCTGTATTCAATCAAACGAATAATTTGATCAGTAGATTTATTTGAAGCTAGCGCAGTATTTATTAATTTAACTAAGTATTTACATGAAAGTAAAAATAAATATCGCATTTTATTTTCGTATAACAGTTTTCTCCCCATATAGTACAGCAGCTGAGCAGATATACTTATGTGTAGTAGAGAAATTGTCGCATATGTGGCGCATCTTCTATTTCATTCCAGTAACAGATAATATTTCGCACAAAATAGGCTGGAAACCACGATCGTAAATACTAATCTGGTATATTTACCAAAACAACATCTGGTAGGAGTCACTGCCCCCTGTAGATCAAATTTTGGTAACGCAGTTTATTTTATATTGCTGCAATGTTTCTTATTTACACATTCTACATATTTGTTTCTTTTTAGTAATACAATGTGTGGGTGTGAAGTTGTCCGATAATACGAGTATTTCTTAAAGATAATTTGAGTGAGCCAAGCGAATAAGGAGAAATTGTTTAAGACACAAATGTAAAATGAGGGCACAAAATTTCTTAGCACAGATTTGTATTCAACATAACAGTTTCGCGAAAGGAAATATGATTAAGTTTTACAATTTTTTTTTTAAATTTATTATGTAGTGTGTGTGTATGTATGTAAACTCCTAAAGCATTAGTTACCAAACAACCAAAAAGTATTTATTGTGGATCAAAAATGAGTTTATCAAGATTTGGCAGCGAGAATTAGCAGAAATTGATGATTTGATTGCAGATACTGTCCTCACGAACACAAAGCAGTTCCAGATTTCTGTGTGGTTTTAGTGGGGCAGGTTTGGTAATCAAGAGATCTTTTGGAAGAGCTGCAACACAACGATTTTGGAATTTTTTTATTAAAAAAAAGGAAGAGAGCAATATAAGCCAAAGAAGAGAAGACAATTACATTATTCGAGGGCTATATTAAATTATCGGTGTAGTTCGCTCCTATTTGGTCCAGTGCCGCAAGAGGTTACAAACTGATTGGCTGTAATTTTCTAGGTGAAATTGTCAATATATAAAATAGGTTTATAGGTACAAAAATGTTCCAACGTCTGAAATACTACTGAAGCAAAAACACTCTGCGATTTAAATCGATTTCAGCTGGGGTACCAATATTGCAAGAAAATGGTATTATGCAACAGGAATATCAATAGATTCATTGAGGGTCATCAGTTCACTATTGCATAGCACCGCTCAATTCGTCTTAGGAGAAAAAGCGTAAAATATTTTACTTACCTGATCACTGTCATGTCCTTGCCAACTATCGGTTCCCTGAAATTAAAAACAAAATATTTTTTAAATTATATTGACTTATACTTTTTGATTCAAAAGATCTTTTGCATCGTCACATATGCATAATGCAGAAAAAATGCTCTTCTAACTCGTAATATTTAATTAGATGTAGTGAGAAGAACAATTTTAAATACATATCGACCAACTGGCATATTTTGGAACTTGTTTTTTCCTTTTTTATTTACTTTTTTTTAACTGCAGAGGTTGACCTTGCAACAAGGTAAAACCACAGCCTGAACTCCCTAGGATGCAATGAACATCCTACGGAGAGTATTCCCAATTGTTTGATTTCCATTAGGCTATGTAATATGCTTTATTAAACGATTAGTACATTGATCTGAAACTGGTTGATCGTAGGAAAGTTGATCAGATCAGTTTGAAGATTCATGAATATTTGATAGTGACGTAATTTTAGCCAAATGGAATGATACATGTTATCGATTAATTAAGTTTTGTGAAAATTTTATCTCGCTGTGTTCATTCTAAAACTAGTCCACTTTTCTGTGTCACCCTATATAACATTATTCTTTAAAAAAATTGTTCTCGTATTAAGAAGAGGTATAGGTGTTCTTAAGATCATAGTTTAAAATTAGGTACTATCGACTCAAAAAAAAAAGTAACATAGGGAAAATAAGCCATAAGGAAACATAAAGAAAGATACACCTCCTTCAACCTATCAGCCATTGCGTGTGTGTACATTCTAAGAATTATTTTGTTATTGAATTCTTCTGCGGAAACTACAAAGCAAAACACTACGAATGTAAATCTAGCTGAAAAGGTTGCGGCATCTTTGTTGCGTAACATCAAGGGGATTATCTTTCGGAACGATTGTCAGCATATATACCTTTTCTTTGTTGTTTATTTTAGCCATCGATTACTCGCTGGTGACCAAATAGTATAATTTGTGCAAATATTATTTAAAATGTGTTCTTGTATAATTATTTGAAGAAATAAATTTAGTGAAACTATTATTTCAACTACAAAAAATAGTTTAATGTTTAGTTTTATAAGGTGGATGTATAAAATAATCTATCAGACATAAATGTCAAATGGCAATTTATATTAAAAAGGAAAAGGAAAAAAGAAAATATGGTATAATCTTATACGTTTTGGAAAAAAAAATGTTAATCCTATTAAAAAAAGAATGGTTATTCTTTTTTAATGTTTTATTTCTTCTGCTTTTATAACGTCACAAATCGAATTACTATTATTGAAATTGTTGCATAAAATGTTGATTAGATGTTTTGAATTTTAAACTTCAAAATTAAGATTAGATTTAAGTAAAATTAAAAATGTCAACAAGAAAAGACCATACACGAAATTGTTTTGGTAAACCTATTATTACAAAAAGTATCTGGTTATAATTTTATTTTGTTCTTCTAGGGATTTTTTCGCCTTTTCAATTGAATGGGAAATAAGCAAGTAAACCGCTTCTTTTTCAATATTCTTCCTTTTGATATAGTATATCTATTGTAAATAACTAAACGAGTAAACTGGCACCGATATTTGTAGAGTTAAAAAAGATATATAGAGATTGTGGACATTCATTTATTCATGTAATAATAAGTTATATACACCCTATTATAACTGAAATAAAACAATTTAAACTAAATCTATCTACGAAAATAAATTATTATTTAAATATGCTTATTATAAATACTGATATAACGCATTCAGGTAATCATAGAGAACTAAAGTTAATGATAATTCAAATATAAGAAAAAAAATACGAAGTTGATTGAAATAAAATTTCGGAAACAAGAATTATTGTATAAAATCCTTTGGCGGCAACTACAAAGGTTCTAATTCAGGGAGTGTAAAACGCTGGACAAGTCGAAAAGTTGCGGCATCTTTGACGCGGACCGTAAGGGGTATCTTTTGAGACGTTCCTCTCCGTCGCAGATTACGATGGCACTGCATTCAAAGTAGATATGTTAAAATTATGTCTACGAATTCGTTTTACAAACCTGGGTCATAATTTTTTGAGCTAATTGTAGACATTGTATACAGGGCGTTTTATAACATCGTGTCAGACTTAACTTACATTTTTTAAATGGAATGTTATAGTTTTCTTTACGTTTTAGGAAGCTCACAAAAGTTGGAAAACATTCCAACTTTTGTGAGCTTCTTCATATTGAGTTTGCTATTACTGTTCCGAGTGTTTAAAATTATTACCATTTTTATGTCTAAATTGAGGTGTATTAAGAGGGTTAGTTCTGGTACGAAAAAAATATACTACCGTTTTCGCACCACTTGGTTTGGCTATGTCTTCTATCTTCGTTGCCTTGAGAATTTAACAAAAGATATATTTCTTGTATACCAGGATGTCAGATATATTGAGCTTCCACATACTAATGCGCCACCCTATATTTGGTGAAAAAGAATCATGGGTGCCCACAAAGGGCCACATATATATATATAAAGAACACTTTTAAAGTATTTACTTATATTTTTGGCTTACTTGGGGTATGTCTAGGAGCGTCAAAAAACTACAGACAATCATTATTCACAACTAGCTAGTATAACATACTAGGAACTTAAAAAAATATATCAGATAGGTTATCGAAATATTGGCCGAATCTCCGCAAGAGCCGATTTCACTAACTTATAACGGCTATGGCCTTTGGTCGGTAAAATATATTTTGAGCGGTATAATGTATCATCCGCCCGGTAGAAGTTAAGCTCTCGTTGGAGGTAGGGACGCGGTTCCGAATACGGAATCGGATTGCCATCAAAACGGAAACTATTAACGTTGACGGATACTGATGGCTACCCGCAAAATGTAATCAACATTTGCGAATGGACATCGTTCGCATACAGACACCATACGCAGGCGGAGAAAAAAAATGAGCCGTGGGAAGATGTGAGTTTGAAAAAAAAAATGAAAGGAATCACCTAACTAATGGCGCGCGTAAAAATAAATGGAGCCGGTTTTTTCGTTTTCGTGTTATTCAAATCGCCCTCATTTCTTCTTTTTTTTCCCCTGATACATACATATATCCTGACTGGTGTTTGAATTGGTTATTATTCCTGTCGGCGAGCGCTGCTAACTCGAATACAATAACTCTCTGACATGAATGGGGTGTATTTTTGTTTGATTAATTTTCGTGAGGTACCCTGTTTGTTTCCGTTTGATATTCAGACACTGTGACCAATTCGACTGGGGAATATAATAGTATATCGAAGGGGTAAATTCTCAGTTGGATCTTGTAAAAATTGTGTTTCTGTAGGAGTTATCCACATCCTTACAGTTTAATCAGAATCTCTTCAAGTATGCACTGAGAACAAGAAAGTTTTAATAACATTTTTATTTATTTTTTTATAGCTGTAGTATTCGATCCTAAAAAGTAAATAATAGAGAACCAGGTGGATAGCAAGATTTCTATGAAATATGATAATCATAATAATAATGAATAAATACAAATAATAATAAAAGTAAATATCAGCAATTAGTAACATTTAAATGTAATTCCGTTTATTGCATATGGTAATGATCGGATGACCATTAATTTATTTCATAACTTATAGAAATATTTCATCGAAGTGTATTTCCCAACATGAGTCAAGTATGATTGGTATTCAGTTCTTTAAAACAAAAGTGTAGTTGTGATTTGTAAGATGTAATAGTGTATGTATGTTTCTTACAAATTAATTTGAGTGTGTAGCTAAGTACCTAGTCGAAATAAAGGCATAAAAGTAAACTGATATTTAATTTCCCAGAATTGCTATTTTAAGATTTCTTTATTTAGGTTGTTGATTCAAACTTGGGAAAAAGATACGGTTAAGGTCGCGATTTATGTTCAGGCTGGCGCCTTCTCGTCTCTGCACTACTTAAATGCATTTTAGGTTTGACCTATTATCTGGATATCTTAGCTATTTATCACAACACAAACTAAGTTAATTTCTTTTATAATAAACTATATTTCTAAAACTAGAGCTGTTATCTGATTGAAAGGTATATTGAGCATCAAAATTGTTTGTGGTGGAAATTATAAATACAAATTTTACCTCCAATCTCTGTCATTTAGGAAGTGTAGTTTTCAAAGATGCAATTAATCGCAACTAAGTATGAAATGTTTTACAGTTAAATTAACGAAGCGGAAAAAAATAGTATAAAATCTGAAGTCTCATTGCGTTTATTTCCCTAAGTGGAAAGCAGCAAGTAATGGCACATCAATAATACACTGAGAAAAATCTGGATATCAATAATCTCCATTAATTGAGTGAATTTTAATCGACAGAACGAAATGCGTCATTGTTAAGACAAAAGGTTGTTTACAACCCTTGATTATATAATAATAAGATTCGTTAGTGCAATAAATTAGTTTTCATTATTATAACAAATCATCGTACATTAGTCCATAGATAGCATAGGTTTTGGTAACTATATTTTCATACATTCAATAAATAATTTTATCAATAATATAAATATGATTGTATATATTTTACTCATCATTTTTATGTACAATTTTCATAAAATTATTCACAATTAAACGCAATAAAATATTAAATGACATCTTCTTCGTTAGTTCAATGATTGCAATTTATTGCAAGAACGAACAGATAGCATAACTTAATGAAACGTGTACGGCAGTAATTGAATTACCAACTCACGCTGCAGTCGCTGGCTGAGTGAGAGTTTGGCGTGTGGCCTCTAGAGGGCGTACATCTCTTAGGGGGAATCGAGAATAATACTTGAGACACAATATTGATGAAATTTGCTCTTGAAGGAATGCTAAAGAGGCTTGCTAGACAAAAACTTATATTCGTATTCCCTCGTATGATGATTCCTCCTCAATGGACCATGAGCCCCCTGCCATGGTGGCATTTTTACGGATAGTTTAGGCATTTTCTTTTGATGTTTTTTGGTAAATCACCAATACTTGATATCAATCATTCAATATTACTACAATCCAATTAAATAACGCTTAGTCAACAGTGAAATAAGTGAATGGAATGCGATTATTGCATGAATGAAATAAGTTCATTGTTTTAATTAGAAGTTTACTCTATAACAATAACTAAAATTTATTAGTATTATGCATAACATAGATTAGGTCAACCACTCGCAATTAGTATATCAACATGTAATATTCATGGTATTGGTGCATTTTCTTCATTCTCTGCTGGTGTTCATACATAAAATTTATAGCTTGGGCCCATTTAGTAAACCAAATAAAGTTGTTAAAACAAAACTGATGTTTGTTATAAGAAAAACATACTTCAATGAGCTAATCAAAATCCCAATTCATTTTCAATGATTTTGGTTTCGTTAATGTAATCAATGATTTATTACTCAATAATTCCGTTATCATTTCATAAATCTTTTTCACTGATTTAATGAGCTTATTCTTTGGAAGCATTAATTCACGTGAACAATGATTTCTTTCAGTGTTTCAGGACGCATTTCAGACCAACATGGGACAAACGTTGTCCTCGGGCAATTAGTTTAATGAGAAAGCTAGGACATAAAAGGCGGTTGCGTATATATTTTAAAAACATTGCATATGATCTTTATCAATCATTTTAATTTTTGCATGTTAATTATTAATGTAAAAATTAATCTATCCACATCAATTGCGACTCTTTTATATGATAAAAAAAAAAGCTTTCGGTTTAGGCTTATTTTGCTATGATCGAGGGAAAACAGACGAAAGCTTTCAGTTTACTACGTCTAGCTAAATACTCATTTTACGCTCGAATAGTGGAAGTTACACAGCTTTATTGTGGAGGAAGTTTATAGCTGCCCGAAAACAGGAGTTGATATCTTAGCCTTTGTGTCGTTCCTCGCGTGATACGCCTTCCGCGACAATAGAAAACAGCCATTCCAGTGTTGCCAAACACCGAGGACTGGAAATTACGAGGCGTTGTTGTTCTAATTTGATGAGGACGCTTTGCAAGCTCAATTGTGTGGAAAATGGAAAATTCAACAAGTTAACCTTACATAACATTCTTTAATTAAGCATTTAATGAGATTAAAATGATTTTGAATGTATTTTAAGAGAGCACTCGGCGAGTAAAATGCAAGTGAATTAACAGTAAATATTTTTAGGCTAAGAATATCACAATAACTGTCTCAATCCACATTGTGTGTCGTGTAACAAACGATAGACCGCCCACATCGTGAACATTGACCAACCGTTTGTAATGCCAAAATAGTTAAACAAATGTTTATAGCTATTGTATTAAATATTGGTATAAAAGTTATGCATTAATTGTATTGTATTTCAACTGGATATTTTTAAGTTTATTGTAATACATACCGTAAAAGTCGCTATGAATTGAAACCCAATCATAGGCAAAAAGACTTCGGCTGCTATCTAGTTCTTTACATATCAGAATTTTATAACCAATTTAGCAAAATTTTATAGCCTTTATGTAGAAATATATTCTTCGAGGGACTTTTACTTAAAAAAATTGAATTTTTTATTAAAATTATATATCGTTAAAGATATATTATATCTTATTGCTTGTAAATTTGCAGCGAACATCATATTAATTTTAACTTTTTTTGTATAAATAACAATCTACTAAAGCAGATACGCTGGGGGAGTTCTAGCGCATAATCCCATAAGGTTTACACAGGGGTCTCAATTCACATTTAATCCCCTCCACTCCTATTTTTCGTCTTAGCCGGGTCTTTGATTGGCCGATGAAAGGCTTCGAAGCGCGCAACATTTGAATATACGCATAGGGCACTAGGAAGGAACACAGCTGTTCGTGAAACAGTTCAAATAGCTCCTAAAACAGCTTAAAGAAATTCTGTAACAGCGGCTCTAACTGGCTCTGGAACAGCTTAGGCAGTTCTTGGTACAGATGGAGCGGTTTTAGGAGCTGTTTAAACTGTTCCAGGAGCTGCGCAAGCCGTTGCAGGAAGCTGTTTCAGGAACAGCTGACCCTGCCAGGAG
The DNA here is from genome assembly GCA_004143645.1 of Protaetia brevitarsis. Classification (NCBI taxonomy): domain Eukaryota; kingdom Metazoa; phylum Arthropoda; class Insecta; order Coleoptera; family Scarabaeidae; genus Protaetia; species Protaetia brevitarsis. Next base: position 398,340 of record RXPK01000052.1, on the reverse strand, counting down.
GGAATGACATGTGAATTAGTATAAACTTTACGAGATTTTGCGCCGGAACTCTCATAACATAGTTAGATGGCAGATAAATTGTTTGACAAGATTCATAAATCTAATAAGGAATAACAAGTCCAATTCCTAAAACAAGAACAAAAGCAGTAAAAGTTAAGCTAAAAATTCAAAATATTTATACAAAAGGAAATAAAAATTTACAGGAATCAACAATGATAAAATCACTGTCGTAACTATCTTTAGTATTGCCATAGTAGAATACCGATTGTTCAAAACATTACTTTTTAATCGAATTTTCCTCATTTTCCAAGTTGATTTGTAAACAAATTTAATAAAATTTAAGAGTTTTCTGTTGTGTGATAGTGAGATCACAACATTGTGTTTGATGATTTGTAAAATATGGTACGTTTTCGAAAGAGCTGGGTATGTTAAATATTTGACAAAATCTTAAATATCCAAAAAGATTAAAATTAGAGGTAAAGAACCAAAATAATATCTACAATTAATTAAAGTAACACAAACAATATCATTTTCATCAAAATAACGAAATTACAGTGATTGGAACTAAATATTTGAAGTTTAGGTAAGCGAAATTGTGCAAACAAGGTTTATGATTTATATTTCATACAAATTTTACTAAAATATTTTATAAATTGACGATGATACCAAATGTAGAAAGACGGAAAGAAACTTATATATAAGCATATAAACATGAAATATTTTCAAATTCTCACGGTTGTGCAAAATCTGACGATTTTTGGTTCAAAAAATTGTAACCAGGTCGATGCACCCCCCCATAATCACATTAATTTTTTTTCACTAGAAAAAAAAAATGAAATTTAAATTTGATTAGTAGAATTTCTAAAAGCAGCAGATTTCACTGGTAACATCTGAATGTTGTTAGTGCGAACAGTATTTTCGCCAACCCTAAATATTTAAAACTAATATTTGGGGTTGGCAACGAAAACGGAAAAACAAAACACAATATTTTATTATTGTTCCCGGTAAAACAATACCCATAAAAGCGCGATCCGAAAATTTGCATTCATGCTAACTTGCTTCACCATACCTTATAACAACTGCGGTCTTTTCAAATTTTTCAAATCATCAATGTCATCATGGTAATATTAACATTAACGCAATTCTCATGCATTTTTGCTCTTGGTTTGACAGCTGCTGTTGTATGTATGTATGTGAGGAGAGTGATGTTACACAGCGACCTAAGAGATCTATTGTGCCCCTATTTTTGCTGTTTTACAACTGGCCTTCCAATCCTATTCCTTTCAGAATGTGTAGGATATCAGGGGGCCCCAGGTTAGGTAAGTCTCCCTCTTCGATTTCATATGTTCCCAGGTGCAACGCCTTTGAGTTGCACAGTGTTACGCAAAGTTATAGGAGGTGGATGGGTGTTTCATCCTGTTCCCCACAAAATCTACATTCAGATTCCTTTGCGAATCCAAGCTTACTTAGGTGGCATTTCAGTTCACAATGGTCTGAAAGTATTCCTGTTAATATGCGAACGTTGTTCTTACTTAGGTTGATGCATTCTGTAAATCTCTTCTGGTTATAAGTTCCCAGAAGAATTTTATTTTGCCTCATTCTCTGGAGATTCTCCCAATAATTAGATTTTCTCTGCTCTATTTCTCTTTTCAGTTTCTTCAGTATTGTACTGCTATTTATCCCGCAAAAGGGTTCAAACTCTACAAAAGGTATTCCCTTTTTTGCCAGATTATCCGCAGTAGGTGTTAATTGCAAAAAAAAATGTATATCGTCTGCATTCATTAGGGTTTAGGAACACTTTACATTCGATGGTATTTAGTCATATGCATAAATGATAAAAGAAGCTCCAGAATAAATTCTTGTGGCCTTTCTCTGTTTGCGGGCTTTACCTTCAACACACTTTTCTTCCAATACACTTGTAATCTATTCGGTAGACAGCTTGGAATAAATGTATCTCTGACTCCGTAGAATTCTAGCTAAGAAAAATATCGTGGACGACATAAGTAAGAGTCTTTGAGAGATCGAAGAAGATCATCAGCTAAACTTTGATATCTTCTTCCATTATTTTGAACACTTTTGAGAGTATGGAAACGGGTTTACAATTATTTGTAGTATAACAAGTCTTATATGTGCTGTTTGAGTGTGAAATGCTCCAAAGAGTACTACAGCGAAAATATTATCTATAAATCAAGAAACCTATGTTTGTTGTACTCTTTGGAGCATTTCACACTCAAACAGCACATATAAGACTTGTTTGAATGTATGTAACAGTATTTTTAAATTATTAATACGCTTGCCTTCCAATGTGATGATGTTGTCATCTTCTGTCACGAGCATAAAAATAGATGGACGCAAATGTGTTTACCTTATATTTTAAGAAGAAGCAATGATGGCTATATGTACGGTGAAGCCACTATTTTCTCAATAGCAATCGTTTTATTCCTGCTTGTCTCTAATTTAATTATAATATTCCATGTAATAGTGCTGCATTATCATTAATAATACTAACTATGTAGGTTTTTAGTGCTAAACCTTTAGCTCATTGAACTTTTTCTCTATATTCTTTCCTGGACATGTCATATCAATCATTATAATATATATATTATATTTAACATTAATACAGGTTACTTAAATAATAAAACCATTATTGTATTATATTAAGAAATAAATAGACTAGTAGTATATCAATGACGCGACATCTATTAACACTTTCCGTCCGCACGAAAGAATAAAACGGAAATGGAAGGACGTACCATCGACCTTAATATTACTTCCTTGTCTAAAGAAAATATGATGAATTATTTATTGCGTTCTTCATTTCGCGCACAGATGCGCGCTCTATGCGAGGCTACAATGCAACGCTTAAGGGGATGTTCGGTTGATGGGCATTCTTGGCGAAAAAATGTGTTCCGAGGGCTCTGGAGTTTGATTTATGCTCGAAAGGACATTAATTTACGTTGCTGCCGGCTTTCAAGAGCCAATTTCTGGATTGAATGTAGGAAGATGTTAATTTCAATTATGCTTCCCCTAGTAAATTAGGTTGCTTTTTCCTTCCCTAAGAAACTATTATCTGAATCATTTCTTTTCGTTTCTTCTTTGGGGCAACATTTGTCTTGGTCGCTTACCCTCAATTAAGGAAAGCCCCAGAATTGGTTTTCAGTAAATTAAAACTTAGAAATTTCAAAGAAAAGTTACTGTTAAATAATGCATCAAATCGCAACTTCTCGTGTTATCAAAGATTATTATTTACGTGTTTCCGATCGAATACTATATATGGTGCCCAAGGGTGATCCAGGAAAAAAAAAGAAATTATTTGGATACATGGATCATAGCTTATTTTTAATGACATCTATTTTCAAAAAGAAGGGTTCCTTACTCCTACATCGCTCTTAATCTCATGTGCTTACCCTGTTTACGATAGGACACAAATTGCATTTGATACCTCATAAAAGGTGCTCAAACTTTTTGCATTATTACACTTTTATAAAAGCCCATGACAAGGAAAGTCCCAATGTGTATGTACTTGTTCGAGATACGTTGTATACGTAGATAGATGGAAGCTCTCGATGTGTGCACACCTAATTAGGTCAATACCCAAGTAATTTGTAGGGTAAATTGGCAATTAGTCTATAACTGATTGCGTCTACCAATATCAAAGCTTGACCCTATTAATATAAGCTCAGAATTTATATGCTAAATTGACGAAAATGTTGAACAATAATAATTAGAATAATACTACATTTTAGATCCAAGTATTTCAATTTGTTCACTAATAGCTGTTTCAATAGGGAATAAAAATGTTTTGTTTTATTAATCGCAAGTCAAACTGGGAAGTATTTAAGAAATAAAGATTTAGGAAAAGAAGATATAAAGATACAAAAGTGTAAATCTGAATACTTGAAGAAGTATTAATCTCTTAAATTTTAGATACCTACATATTTTTATTAAGAATAAGACTAGATTATCCCAGTAACCTACAACTTATTTATAAGATACCATACTAATGTTTCTACTGACTATCTGACAGGATATTAATCAGCTGGCTATTGAGTTGCTTTGCGAAAGCCTTATACGCACATGTAGTGTGTATTTCCGTTTGGTATATTGCTCTAGTGTCATCATACGGTTCTGAGCTTCTCTATGTAAATCAGCTTGTGTATCTATGATTCCTTTTGGCCACTCTGGACACGAATTTTGGTTTTGAATTCCTGTTTCCTGTTTTGCTCTCTACCAATTCCAATATAACCTTGACAGATTTATCAAAGGAGAGTTTGGGAGTCATGACATCACTGGCAATTTCAAGGATAAGTTTGTGACTTCGGCTGTTATCTTGACATGCCCAGGAGTATCCTAGATCCACTAGTTTCCACCAGATTTCAGTTTGTGTCGTCTCATTTTTGCCTCTCCCTTAATGTGAATACTCAAATGTGATAGATAGCAGCTGTTGGTGACCTTTTTGCGCCATCAGTAATGCTCAGATAAACCAACACCTGCATCTTTGCGAGTTTAATAACCGCCAGTCTCTGGGTATTCTTGGTTCACCAAATCAAACGGCCGTAGGTTAAAGTGTGTGAAATTATACGTGGATTCAATCCCTACGTTTTTTCAATTGTTCTACAAATTATCATTAATAACCATTTACAATTATTTGTCATCTGGTTAAGATGTTGATTCCAGGTTACCTAGGAGTCAAGAACCATTTCTAAGAATTTGACATTTTGAACCAGTGTAATCTTTGCAGAATTGGCCCATAGGTTTTCCTTTATACATCAACAATACAATTTAGTGGCATTCTGGTATTAATAAGGACCTAGTTACATCCTATATCAATTATGGATAAGTGCTAATTGTCTATAAATTAATTAAAATTCATTTCAAAACATTAAAATGGAATAACAGATAAAAATAATGAGTTTATACGCTTAAGTAAAATGAAAAGCAGGAAACAAAAATAAACAGAGAGTAGTTATAACTACAGAAACCATTGAAAATGTGCTAGTATCAAGTTGCAACTGTATTGTCAAACAAGCATCTAACAATTATGGAAAGTACTGAATTTATATTAGCGTCTAGTGATATTTCCTTAATGTAGCTGTATTTGCAAGAATTAAAACAACACTCAAGAATTTAAGATTTGAAACAAAACAGTAATCACATATAAATACATTTATATAAACACAAATCAGCAATGTTAAATTCAAAGCTTTCTAGCTCATTTCAAAATATGAATAATACCCTTATTTTTTTAAGATGGTGTATAACAGCTACCTTGTATAATATTATTTAAAATGCTGAAGTACAGTAGGTATATGATACTGGAATACCAACAAGGTTTTTTTTTTCTAATTATTTTTCGAGACTGTGTAAGATAAAATTTTGGTATACAACTAACAATAAGTAATGTTATTTTCCGGTAATATAACATACAAGTGTAATAAATAAACAGCTGTGCTAGTCACTCGAAAGATAAGTAAAGCCGTAAAACACCCAATTTCTTGAATCCTCTCCAAAACCATCGCGAAATCGAATTTAGAGGGTCGTATTTCAAGATAATTTCGCCGCGTTAGGATTTCGCGATCACCAAACGCACAACTTCTAAATCATTCGTCTGACACCGAAGATATTAATAAATCACACGAGCCAGCTAATAAGTGACGCCCGGAAAATACATAACTTCAACAGGCTGACGACGATAGCGCCACCAGTTGGAAGCTTCGGAAATTATTTATGTACTTCGATATAATATGCACGATTGCCGTTAACGGAAACTGATGACATTTATTGAGCCGTTCATACGGAATAAATATAGAAACGACAGGACATACGCTCCAGCAGTTGATGTTAAAACGTGCATGAAAATATGCTGTTGTAGAAGTTTAAGTGGAATTCTCCAAATAACGACGCAGATGCTACTGCAATTACCGACTGAAACTCTCTCAGTAGCATGTAGAATATTAATATGTATCAAGAGTGCTTGAGTACCATTTAACAGCCTGTCTGTTAGAATACTTTTGCTGCACTTTGGTTTGCGTGAAATAGCATATTCATCAGGTTTGATTTGAAAATTGTCGCTGGAAGTGGATTTGGTAATGTTCGTAATATATTTCTGTTTCTGTGTACGATTACAGGGAAGATTCCAAATCCTTCTGTTCTTATTTTTGACCTCGAAGCGCCAGCATGAAGGCAGGCTAAATAGCTCTTAAAATAACCTCGAATTCACAAAGAAAAAAGTAAATAATAGTTATTTACACTAGAGCACGGTAGATGTCACTTACTGCGCGAGAATTCAATTTCGAAGAATTCGAGCGCCGTAAATGATCTAAGGCAGGACGTTTGTTCCATTTTTTTTTTGACCGAAAAAAATAGAAAGTTTTATTTAATTTAACAACTAATACGCTAACGTAATAGGCATTAGCTATGGATTGTTAGCACTGCGTTTTGACAATTCTATTCAGCGTTAAGTCTATGACAATGTGATTTTTTTATGATGATTTGTACGTAATCTTAAGAATAATTTCAATGTTGACAGTTGACAGCTTTATGATACGTTACTATAGAAACAACCCGTATCTTTCATCAGTCCAAACGTCCAAACCTTCTTGCAAACCCGCTTATCTTCAATTGAAAATAGATGTTCAAGGTGTTCAAGAAAAGATAGCATATTTTAGTTGGAGAAAAAAGTAATTTTCCTCTTTTCTTCTCTTTTAGCTGCTCAACACGAGCGCACCAAGAAAAGTGTCGCTTCCCTCTGCATAAAATGATATATTGTTATAACCAATATCAAATTTAATCATAACCTAGACTGTATTAGACAGGTTTCTCTGCTCACTGCTTTCTCAGGGGTGCAGATACCAAACAATCGAGCAATATTCTAATTCACCAATGCAGAAAGTAACTTTGAGTTGATCAGCGATGCATCAATGTAAAAGAATAGAGATTCGCAGTTTTGTTAAAAGAAATACAGTTGCAATATGAGAACATTATAGTAACTACACAGGCAGAAATAAATTCGTTAAATAATAAAATTATCATACCAGTATAGGCCATCTAACCATGAGATACACCTTGGCCCGTCCGAAGAATCGAAATTTTCTCAGTCGTTTCAGCCTTATGTTACTGAATCCCATTGCATTTGAAATAAGAACATCAGCACACTATTTTTAGAATAATTTATTTAAAACGCACAGTTTTAGAATTAATGTACTATCATTTAGTTAGTAACGAATTTCACTAATAAATTAGAATGTGCATTAACGGGAGATGTAAGTTTCCTGGCTTCCACGTCACATTGGGTACTAAATATGTATATAAGTACCTGTATGCAGAAATAATCTCAGCTAACGATACGATTGTTTGCACAATTTAATTCTAATCGAACACCGATTAATATTTGACACTGACACTTCATTTCATAGAATTTGATACTTGCTTGGTTCTGGTGTTAGAATAGGGTTATAATACATATGTTTCCACAGCGTCTTGTGCTGTAGTGTTTCATTTAGATAGCGTCTTCTAAATGACTGAGGACTACCAAATAACAACGTAATTAATAAAGTTTCAAATTCCTACATTAGCTGCTCTATTTTTCTTATGGCATAGATTTAATATACTCTAGGACTAGTTTTATCTTACAGAAATCTCCTGCTAGAGTCTAGAGTCAGTATTTGCTAAGTTTGTACTTAAAGTAAAATGAAATGTGAAAATACCTACAGTTTAATGAGAAAATATCGCGATGCAAATATTGTAGTTCAAATTTCGTGGTTGTGAAGTTAAAATTTATGAATTTCTTTGAAAATTTAGTAGTAAGAGATGGAATGGTGAAAACTTGGAACTCTAGAAGAAAGACTAAACATTTTGAAAGTTTAATCTTTGTCTTCAAATGAGTGTCAATTTAGTATTTTCATCTAATTTTTGAATAGGTCTTGTTATTCTCTAAATGATAGTTAAACCAGCGAACAGATAAGACAAGAAGAGTCACTGTCCATTTTTAGCGAAAGCGGTGTTCTGACAGCACTGTCAATTTATAAGGAGAACGCCACTAGAGCCATTGTTCTGACATTGATTTTAACGGTCATTGAGCATAACTGGGAATAATTAGACATTTGCTGGCGATTTTTAATTCAATTTAAAATAGCGACCATTTTGAATGGAGGTTATTCTTCTTCTCTGATATAAATTCTTCATGATTAAAGTAAATTAAAAAGTTGAGGCGTCTGGTGCTAAAATAATGAAACAGCGCTGTAGATCATTTTTCTAGCAATACCACATCAAAGGTATCAACAGAGAGTCACCCTTCTTATTCTGTCTTTTCGCAGGTAAAGGTTAAACACTTTTCATATCTTAAGCACCTTTAGATTTTTTTCAAGAATTATTAAAGTGTTAAACTTTATCTGTCAAAGAATCTGGCAATAAATATTGAAAATATTACCTTCGGATATCTTTGCAGATTCCAATACGATAATCAAATTCAATCTGAACGCCTTATATTAATTTTTGAGAGGTTCTACTTACTTTATTTTCTATTCTTTCAGAGTTCGGTCAAATTGTGAGGTTTAATAACATATGCTTTAGTTTTTTAGTAACTCCACAAAAAATATTGTAAACTGGAGTTCATTCTGGAGACGTCGATTGATCCTCTTCTGTCAATCCATTAGTTTGAAATGTTATTCAAATATTTGTCGTACATTTCTTGTATAATTTGAAAGAACTACGTCCTACTACACCAAGATTCTTTGGTTAGTAAATTGGGATTTCTTATTATGCTAGAGTAATATAAATATAATATTGTAATTTTTTATATGAAAGTGCTTACATTGCCGAGATTAAAAGAACCCACATCTTGAACTACGCATAACCAACAACAGACTTATATGGTGTGTATGTATAGCACATATGTGTATGAGGATGTTGCTTTAACAGTAAGCAGTGAGTGCACTTCAGAGATATAACGTGAATTCTAGACTATGCATGTAGCTAAACAATGGTATGCTATAAAATTATGTCATAACTTATCTGTAACGGCATAGTGCACATTAGAATTCACAAATAACGTCTTAACATTAAAACATTAACTAGTTCTTGAAAAACAATTTGATTTACTCCTGCTTGTGCAAAATCTTGTTTCTTATAATAAGGATAGGTATTGAAATATATAATCAAATGACCCTATTTTTTATCAAATACTTGGGATTTGGGGTATGTGACGCTAGGGTGTGTTGTACAACTTTTCTCGACTAGGGCTCACGTGGTTACAATCGGTAATCAGACGGCAGATCAATTAGCAGAAGAGGCGGTGTCTAGAAGGGTATCTGGATAACCAAGTAATAGAAAATTTCGACTAGCGTAGTTAAAAAAGCGTTTAGAGATAAACTCGATAATGATTGGCAGGATAGGTAATATACCACTTTAAATAGGAGATGGTGCTGGAAATTTATTATAACATTACACGTTTTGGAAAAATTAAGGTTAGTTTGTCGCATCAGACGATGGAGTTAACGGTAATTTTAGATCATATTTATGGAGAATTGGAAGGGTTAATGATTCACATTGTGAATGTGGTGGGGTAAATACAGCGGGGCATATTTTATTTGAATGTCGACTTACTGATGAGTGGCGATCGCGTACGGAAGCTAGGGCATTAACTGAGGAGTTAAATTGATTCGGATAATTAGTATTAAGTCATTGTTAAACATTAGAATAGATACTGCTGTTGTTTCATTTATTTTATTTGAAAATAATTGGTGATGGAAGCGTTCGTTGACATGATACAAATCCATCATTGTCGGCGTAAACTTTAGCCAGGATCATCTCCATTAAGTTCTTGAACCAACTAAACCTTAAATGCATGATATTTTTCCCGTTTTTTTACTTGAGTAGATACTGCAGACTTAGAGACATCATTATCTAGTATACTGCTATTAATCTAAAATGCGATATCTTTTCTGAATAAGTGCTATAATTGGTTAAGTATTACCTGCTACCAACTTTCTATAGAAGTACAGTGAAGATATCCTTCTATTTGTAAAAGAATGTTCAGTTTTCGTCTGCACTTATTTTTGAACGACCGCCTTTTGCATTATCCATAACATCTCCCGTCTCGCTAAATTTATTTTTCATTTTATTAACTGTCGATTGCGTAATAGGACGATCTGGATACTTAGCATTAAACACCTCTTGCTGGGATCTTGTCATATTTCCACAACCAAGATAAATTAAAATTTGTATACGCAGTGTTATTATTACATTAGTTATAATTACTTAATAGAATATTATGTATAAATAAATTCTACAATTAACTACAATAATTATGACAATAGTGTTGAAGAGACTGTCAGAATGCTTTTAGAATTTAAAATTTTGTAGTGCTTGGCTAAATTTTTCTCAGAATTTTTCCTGTGCAACCTCACGATTTATTTACATAAACATGAAGGCAACAAAAAGCACTAACGGATTCCACTGCTAAAAATCATTTGTCATTTAATTTTTTGTATAATGACGCCATAATAAAAATAGAATAAAGTCGAAAGTTAAGTAATTATTTAATTAATTAAAGTTTTAGAAATCAAGTCAAAATATCCACTAAATCAATTCAGTATATCTACAAATGGCTACAAAAACAAAAAAATAAGAATTTCTCGATAATTTTTTGTTGGTTTTGATCTCATTGGTACATACTTTACTAATATACGCGCATTATTATTATTTATTTACTTTTTTATCACTTAAATTAACTTCTTCTACACGTATTTTTGGCAAGAACAAATTGATTTTTATTTGTTTCTAAGCAGTGAGCGATGCTAGCAAGAAAAGCGAACGCATTAGTTTAGATCGACATGTTTGATTAACCCCCGAGTAGCGTCACTACGCGCGAGAAAACGATGCGGGCGATTCACTCAAGCGAAACGTCCCGACCTCGTCCATTCGGTGTTGCGTGTGTAACTGCGAAGGGGATGCTGGTCCAGCACGCTGCCGTGGAGCTTTTCCCCCCACGGCGCAAGCGACATCTCTAGTCGGAATCGCACCTGTCATATCTGGCCGTTGAAATTGCCGTCTCCCTCCTGCCGCTGCACCGTCCCTTATTGTTTCGCCGGATTAAACTTGTCGAAAAGCGTCAAAACTGACTACGTGGCGGATGTGAAACTTTAGCGAGCGAGCGGGTGCGTAACGGGGTGAAACGTCCGACGTGATCGCGCGTTTTGGTTCATCTCGGGAGACGGTCAAAAGGGATTTCAAAGTTAACGCCGATAAATGGAGACACTTATTTCGGTGTCGGTTTTAATATAAGTTTCCCCAGATAGATTTAGATGTCGATAATGGTGAAAATTGGTATTACGCCTTTCGTTGGCGATTATTAAAGTTTCAAATGTGATAAAGAAGTTTTTCGTTCTCGGATTTCATATAACGTCACAGGTAAAAAAAGGAATGGCATGACGGCCAAATTCACAACAAGCCCAATAATTGAATTTCCTGATTTATTAAATGTTTCAGGTAACGTGAGATGAATTAAACTTTGTTAAAGCGCAATATACACGCATTTCAACTGAAATGCGTCATTTCAAATATTCTTTACCTGCTGTAATTTATGCAAAATTTCGAAACCTGCCAATTGTCATATCAAGGGGAAAAGTTTTAATGACGGTCCTGATGATCTAAAATTATTCCTGAGGAAGCAGCAACCTTTACCTTTAAATTTGAATAGAGAGAAAGGGTCTTGCGACCATTCATTCAATTTAATTCCTTTGTTTTAATATGCATCAAAACGTCATTTTTTCTTAATCAGTAAGCGAAAACTACATAACTTGTAACCTGCGTAATAAAATACGATTAAAATAAAATGGTTTGGATTTTACTTATTAAATGTTCATAGTGATGACCATTAATCTTCATAGAAGCGGCTGCGCAAAAGATAAAACCTGGCAAGGCCCCTGGCCCAGATCATATTACCACTGACGCACAGTGGGATATAGGCGGAAAAAAGTCTATTTTTCGAATATGTCCTACAACTGTTATTTAGTTCATTCTGAAGCAGAAGGATTAGAAATGATTATTTAGTACAAATAGTTACATAAATTAAAAGTGCTGACGTTCAATAGCACTTTGAAGTTGAATGATGGTATTTATCGAATTTTTACTTGAAATATTACTGAAAAGTAAGAATGCATATAAGCGAACCAAATTAAATTTTGAAACAAATAGTACCAGAAATGTTAAAGTGGAGGTTTATGCTTACTATACAGTAACAGTCACTAAGATCTAATGATATTGCACATGGTTATTATCTAACTTACGAAAAAGTGCGATATAATTGACACGAAAATATTCGTCTAGACTTTTCAATGTTAGCGCCAACGACCGCCAAGCTGATTCTTTCTTCTACTTGTTCTCCATAGCCCAAGGAACAAGAGCGAACAAAATTTGGCTGCCACTTTTTGCCTCTAGCTGAAAAATAGCTAAAAATCTAGTAGCGCGCACAGTATACAATATTATCACAGCACTAGGAAGGATTTTCAATTAGACTACCCTTACACAGTTTTGTAATTTTAACAGACAATTTATTTGTAATTGCATAAGTCATAATTTACCCATTATACTAAAGTATTATACACGGTGATCCGCAACTGATGTGTCATCACTATTAGTAAAAAAATAAAAAAGATATTAATTTTACTCATGCATACTCTATAGTATTATTAATGTTAATTTATTGATGTGTGCTGATATTATATGCCGGTCACAGTCCACAAAGTACTTTTACATGGAGAACACATAATATCTACTGCTGTGTTACCAGTTGGTTGTCTCTCAGAAGACGCTCAAGAAGCTCGAAATAAAGACTATAAGCGCTATCGATTGTCTCATTCCAGAAAGTGTAATCGTTTGGCATCAAATTGTATTGTATTGTATATTGTGCACAGACTACTTGTCAGTTCCGACCCCTACATATTAAATTTACGAACAACATTATCTAAGAAATATTTAGAAATGACACAAAAAGCGCAGGAATTAATGATTAATCAATAAAACCGGGAATATGTATAGTTACAACATAAGTTGAATTGTTATTAATTGCTAGTGTTTTTGTTAAGTTTTTTTGTTTCGTACATATGTATATATGACGTATACCGCAGTAACAATGTTACCTATGCGCCACATTAAAAACATGGTGAAATATGAACCGACTTTAAATGTAGAAATTCCTTAAAGTTTTATTTCCTCTATCTATAATTATCATCTAATATGCTAATTCATGTATTATTTCTAATGTCATAAATAGCTAATTATATATACAATCACTGTACGAAATTTCACTCCGGAACGAAGTTTGTCCGCAAAACCACCTAAATTGACCACTGTGTGACGCCGTAAAGATCATAATCGAAGTCGCTCCGGACATCGTACTCAGCGTCCTTAACCAGCTGCTTGATCAGCAAGTTTTCCCCGTGAATTGGAAAGAATCGCAGGTAGTCCTGATTTGGAAAGGGAAATCGACAAACTTGCCGTCAGACTATAGACCGATGTGCCTATTGCGTGCGATTGGAAAGCTCTATGAGCGAATGCTCAAAAATAGGTTAGAGGAAGAGTTGGAGAAAAATGGTGGCTTCTGCGAAAGACAGTTCGGGTTTAGAAAGGGAAAATCCACAGTACATGCAATTAAATCCATAGTACAGGCAGTTAAAACATCGAAAAAACAGTGGGTGGCTCTCGTCTCACTGGATATTAGGAATGCCTTCAACTCTGCCTCCTGGAGTAAAATACTAAAAGAATTAGAAAGAAAGAATATCCCCCTGTACCTAATAAATATAATAAGGGATTATTTTAGTGACAGATGCGTCATGCTAGGGCCTTTTCTTAGAATGGACGTGAGCGCTGGAGTTCCACAGGGTTCGATGCTGGTGCCGACCCTGTGGAATATCCTGTATGATGGGGTACTACATCTCCCACTGATCGAAGGATGCAGAACGTTCGCCTATGCAGATGACCTCGCCATGGTGGTAGAGGCGGAAAACCCGAGAGATCTAGCCTTTAAAGCGGATAACGTACTGCAAAATATCATTGAATGGATGTCAGCTAACGATCTGCAGATTGAACCAAAAAAGACCGAAGCAATAATAATTAGTAAATTTCACCATTCTTGGATGCCAAATTGTACTCAAAAGAACAAGTTAAATACCTGGATGTCATTCTAGACCAGCGACTAACTTTTGGAACTCACGTGGAGCACGTCATTAGAAAAGCTGAGAACACCCTAACGGCCTTGCTAAGACTCATGCCAAATGTTGGAGGACCCAGCAGCGGAAAACGTGAACTTCTCTGTATTGTGATTCAAAGCCAGCTTCTGTACGCAGCCCCTGCTTGGTCCATGGCGCTGGAGAAGAAATAACAGGAACTATTAACCAGCTCAGAGAAGAATTTTACTGAGGGTTATCAGTGGGCACAGGACAATATCGGCCGCCGCAGTCCAAGTTGTTGCGGGGGGTGCCACCGATTTGCCTGCTGGCGGGGGAGCAACGCAAGACCCGTATGCCTATGAGAGAACCGATAACTAAGCCTCAGACAAGGAAGGAAACCCTGGTAGCTTGGCAGAAGAAATGGGAGAGAAGTGGACCTGTGGCAGAATGGACTCGGACCTTAATACCGGACATCAGAGCTTGGATAGCATGTAAACACAGAAAAGCGAATTACCATCTATCGCAGTTTTTGTCCGGCCACGGACACTTCAGGACTTATCGGAAGCGCTTCCAGCTGGCCGAGAGAGACACCTGTCCAGACTGCGGACTATTGGACTCACCGGAGCATGCCCTGTTAAATTTAAAAATGGTTAAGAGATAAAGGAGAGGTGGAGAAGAATCTTCTTCTGCCCAGGACCGCAGGGTAGACAATATTGTAAACTTGCTGATGGTTGACAACAGTAACTGGGAGCACATCAGCAACTACGTAACGAAGGTGTTTCCTGCGAGGGAGAGGGCTGAGAGGATCAGGTGTAAGAATGCTCAAAATACGTAAAGTAGCCTAGCATAGACCGGGAGATCGAAAGAAGTTAAAGCAGGCGACCTGTCCCTCTGAAGTTACAACTGAACGGTAGTTCCAGAGGCACAGTAACGAGGATTTGGGGGGTTTTTAGTGAGTAGGCTGCGCAAGAGCTCGGAGAATCTCACACTACCACGTGAAGATCATATGACCGTGGTGTTCATAAAGAATTTTCCCCTCACAAAAAAAAAAAAATCATAAAATAGTACAATCTTGCTTCAAATGCTCTCGTGACGTTTCGCAATATTTCTGGAGTTATTCGTTATCATTCTTCAATAATTTTTAGCGTAACTCTTGTAACATGTACCAACAACGTATTTTTTTAGTCAGTAGGCAAAAAATACATAATTTGCAACTTGTGTAATAAAATACAATAGAATAGAGTAGAATCTTTATTCATTCCATTATACAAAATGTATGAAATATGTGAAAATAGAAAGGAAGGAAATAAATTTTGAATGTATATAAATATTAAGTCTTAGTGAAGAAATCCTCAACCTCATACAAACATAACAAGATATTGTTCACACAGATGTTTAAAATTGTCCATGGGGTTTTCTTTAAAACATCTAAGAATATTGTTATAAATTTTTAATATTTGTGTGACTACATATCTGGGCACTTTCGGGTAGATTGTTTAAGGAAGAGGTAATACCGAACTTTCTCACTTGCGGGTGTTGCATTTATGATATGGTTCATTTTGCTTAAATAGTTCATTACAATGTTTTTTTAGCAAAAACACTCACATTCACATACAGGCTGATTCAAAGTAAGTGCGCACCATTGCTATCTCTGTTATTATTGATTCTAGAAAGTAGGTTGAATTAGCAAAGTATTAGGGTTTTTAACCAATATGCAATATACGAAAAAAACAATTGAATGACGCATATCCAAAAAATGTTGACATTTATATTTTTTTAAATTGAACACCATATATATTGTTAAAAATTTGTACCAATCCACTTATCGGCTAAGATGATGTCGAGATAGTTGTGAACTATGCGGCAGTTGTGTGCCGGAGCACCGTCCTGCTGAAAGTACACATTTTGGCGCATCAGGTAATTGGCGTTATCAAGGAAATCCTCTAGAACGTCAAACGGTTCGAATAAATTCCAGATATCTCTCTCCTGTCAATGTACCGTTGTAGTAGTTAAACCGAATTCCTTAGTAGCATCTCTTATGGAAAATTGGCGATGGGCTTCAAAATATATTAACACTGTAATTTCTACCTCCTCAAATATAATGATAGTTTTCTTTGTTCCTTTCTTCTTAAACAAGCAATCGTGTTGCCTAAATTGTCTGTAAAGTTTTCGAAAGTAACATTGATCTGGCTACTGTCGTAAAGAATACTGTTCTGAATAAAATTTGACAGTCCTTATTGAATTTTGCCGCATACAATGTATGCTTCCAGCATATCGCATTTCTCCAAATAAGAAAATACCATGGTGAGATATTATCTAATATGTACTTTTTGTACCCAAAAATGAAATAACCAAGCTTTTTTTTTAATAATTGAACGTGTAAAAAATTTAACCTCAGTGCGTTTTTGACGTATTTTGACAACATACTATTTGTTTTGTTATCTTTGCCATATATTTAAAACCACCATAACTTCTTTATTATTCGTTTTAAGACAATATTGTATTAAAGCTTTCGCATCACAAATTAAAATATCTTCAACTTTTTAACAATATACAGGGTGTTCAATTTAAAAAATATATAAATTTCAAATTTTCTCGGAAATGCGTCATGCAATTGTTTTTTCGTATATTGCACATTAATCAGCGTTGAAAACACTAATACTTTGCTAATTTAATCTACTTTCTAGAAACAATAATAAAATAGATAGTCATGGTGCGCACTTAATTTGAATCAGCCTGTATATACAGCACTGGGTAACGAAAGTATATTATTTTGCGTAAATAGGTTTTTATACGTTTCTCTTTTTTCAGGTTAAAGATGTTTCTTAAACAGGATTTTTAAAGTATAGAAATTCTATCCGCATCTGTAGAATTACCCCAGAAAATAATTCCATCAGACAGCACAAAACAATGATACGCGGCGAGAGCCGCTTGCATATGTACCTTGGAAGAAATCGTTCTTAGAGCATAGACCATTGCTATTGGGGCATACATAGACTAGACGTGCATACAATGTAGTTTAACAGTCAGAACTTAAATATTATTTTATTTCGGTGACAGTAATTGCGCAAAAATAGAATTAGAAAACTTAATTTGTAGCATTTGCTATTTTACAAGTAATAAAATAAAAAATATAAGGGCATAAGAAACGCTGACCTTTGAAATATGAATCCTTTTTCCTTTTAACTTCTATCGCAAGCGTATCTCCAAATGCAGCATATTCATATAAAGGTTGACAAGCAAAATTGGTCTTATTTCTGCGCACATTACGTGCAAATGATATATTTTATAACAGGCGGTACCATGGGCAATATCTTTATCACAGTTTTGTCCCTAAAGTAAGTGATTTACTAGCGAATGATTCAGATTTATATAATGCCCTAAAAAGCACAAACAGGTTTTTATTAGATCATACGCAAATATGCTGAAGCGAAAATTACTTTATTTAGATTAGTATTTACAACAATCCACAATACAGAATATATAACTTACAAACCCATTTTAGATCCTTTATATCAGAGTTTGTATTTCACTAGACAGTAACGTACCTCAAACTGATTACAACTTTCTAAATTGCAAATTAATTCTTGAACATAATTTTAAAGTTTGTAAAACATCTTCGTACACATCAATTAACTAATTCACCAACAGACAAGAAGTAATTGGAGTTTAGTCGCTTTAATTTAATAAATGTTACATTACCTAACTTATAATAGAATTAACTTGCCGAACGCAAATAAATGCAAGAATAAAACGTAGGCTGGCTTGTTGAATATTTGAGAAAGTCTTTAGATCAGACACATAGAGATGAATAATGTAATTAAACTGAGGCAGCGAAATTATTTCACTGTGTGATGTTAATAATTAACCACGTGTAACAAATATGAAATTTGTTACATCATTCTTGTGTGGAATCAATTATCATTCTGATTATGACACGAAAAAGGTTTGTACGGAATTTTGATACATTCACTTACTGGGTAACAGCATTAGGAGCACAGCGTGCCAGCAATGGATATCGAGTAATAACTTTTAAAACAAACACCAGACTGTTTGTTTTTTAACTCTTGTAATTCAATAAGGACGGGTTTACAAATACCCGCGTAAAAATACCAATTTGCTGATTGTGAGTTAAGACCAATTGTCAGTTGGATGAGTCAGGGATTAAACCAAGTGTGTTTTTTATGCTAATTAAGCAATTTCTATATGAAATTCAGTAAATAATAATATAATGACCGGAATATTAGTTTTTAAATTGAATATAACAGGAAATACATAGTATGTTCTATTTATTTTTATATATTTATTCAATAAACACTAATTTTATTTACCATTATACTTACTTTATATTTTCAAATCTAAATAAACATTGCTATGATATGTTGACTGTTTTATTGCATCTTTTATCCGCTAGGTGGCACTCGAGGATGCACCAACTCACCTGTCAAGACACCTTTCCAGTTGCTTGCTAACGAATCGATGTAATTGCAAAGTTATAAAAGGGAGTTTTAAAATAATAAGGGCATTTAGGAAGGTAGGAATATCATAAAGATCATCCAGGTAATTCTGGATTTAAGTACTATGTAAATGTTTCGGGTAAAACCTTAATTGAAGTGGGATATTCCTGACTGCGGGGTGTAAACCTGTTCGAGCAGCTAACGAAACAATCGTCTGCTATCGTGGCTACAAGAGGGATGCCACTATTGAAACTTTCTAGTAGTTATCTGACTTCGACTGTTTATCGATGATAAATATAACTCACTAATCTTTTTCTTAGCAAATGTCTGAAATATATATTTTTTCAAGTTTTCAATGTAATATTGTATACCATGTGTAACTATTTTAAAAAACAATAATTTAGTTTTTATTTTACAGTTGTCCGACAGGTAATTTCATTGGTTAGTAACAAACAATTATTGTATTTATATACATTATCTAGTAGTGTATTGATAATTTAATAGATTTACAAGAATTATAACCGAGACAAAAGACAATATCGAAAACCGCGAATATTTTTAAAAAAATCCTATATCATACCAAAATAAATACCAAATATTTATATTCTAATTAAAAGTTAACAATTTCTAATTTCCTGATAGTAATTCAGAAATGTCAAACATAAAAACAAAAATAACCTCCAAATACAATAACTTTCTTTTACGTGTTGCAATTTATGTACAAATTAACAGAAGTATTTCTTTCTTATTTATTCACAATACCTTCAAATAATAACTGATCACATTGAAATTTATTAATAGGGTCGGGAACCATTTTTCTTATTTATTCGAAAAAAAAATTCAAATTACTACGGATTTATAGGTTTTTTGTTGTGAAATTAGTATTTTTAAAGGAAAAGAAGTTTGAAAATGTATATTTTTTAAAAAAATTCACAATTTTTCCGCCCCAATAAAAAATTAGAGATTGTGTTTTGGGCTAATACAGAATTAACTCTCAATTAATTAGCGGTTTGACGTTCGCCGATTGTACAATGTGTGTCTCCTCTGTCAGTTAATGTGTCAAATTGTCAATTGTGGCATTGAGTTTCATTGGAATTATGTTTATAGTCCGTGTTATTTTTAGAAAGACCTTATCCCTACAATCTAAATTTGTTGAAAAAATGTTCTATAATCATATCATCAATAGATCGTAAATTTTGGTCAGTAACTATTTCAAATTCAGGATCTAATGTAAGTTGTCTGTGTAAAATGACCTATTTGATTTGTATAAATCCATGGTAAAAGGATAATAGGTATGCTCGTAACAAGGTGCGCATAGCGTGGCTGGCCCAAGTGACGTCACGTCTGTCATTTATTTGTTGTGATTTATGATTGTGGTTATGTTAACTGTCAGTTTTGTGAGCAGATTGTGAGGTTTATATATTTATAATGTACATATTTATTTATAAAAGGCATTTCTTAATTATTATTTTTTCATTTGGCATTTTGTGGTAATCAACAATTATTTTGTTAACTACGTACTAATTGATATATATCAAAAAAAGTATTCACTCAATTATATTACTTCTATTTTAAACTTGTTTTACTTATTTTCCCAAAAAAAAACTACACATATTTCCTTTCTAATTATTTATGCACGACTTTATTGACTGCTTGCACTATCGCTGAATATCATGAGTTGCACGACTTTTTGAAGAGATTGCGGTGGGTCCAAGTGACGTCATGTACGATGTGCGCAAGAGCATACCTATTATCCTTTTACCATGGTATAAATCCTATAACAACAATAGCCTTATAAGGCTTACGTCAGAACACATATCATACCGTTTTTATGTAAAACTTGTAATAAAGTGGTTCCTTTTACATAATGCGTGATATAAAAATTAGGTTTAAAAGAATTTAAGTCATCTTTAACATCAAATTCTTATTAGATTCGTTATTTCTTTATGTTTTTTCTTTTGCTTTAAGTACAGAGAAGCACAATAATAAGATAAAATGAAATCAATTTATCTCAGTTACCTTAAAAATGTTTTATTTCCTATATTTGCAGTTTATCTGTAACATACATTAATCCAACGCATTACACACCATATCACCATCATAACGGTTATGATTCGATTACTCTTGTTTATATCTTCGAATTTAATCGAGTGTTAGAGCTGCTCTGGTAACTTTACATTTGGAACTCCCAAACATAGCATTTCAAACGCATATTTCGATTTGTATCCAAGCCATCTCGAATTTATTTTGACGTTTTGTGCATCACTTGATTTACTTTACCGTTTTCTGTCTAAAGGAATATATGTTTTTGCAGTAATCGTTGTTATATTTTTAATATAATGGACTAGAAACTAAAATGAAGTATACACATCAGCCACGTTACTTAGAATTAAATATATATGAAAAACAAATTATGTTTAACAATTAATAAATCTCAAAATAGATGAATAAACACAACAAAACCTAGTAAATACGTGATTTATTCTTGAATATGTATTTAGAGTAAAATGGGTGTGCACATTGTTCATAATTGACATAAACCCAGGAGATATGTCACCCATTATGTCGTCCACATGTCGTCTTATTATGACATTTTTGATATTCACGTCTTTTTGTTATCTCCAAGTTGACATAATTTTGTGTTTAGATACATAATTGTGTAAATGAAATTATTCGCTTTCTTATCCAAGATCACGGCATCATGTATGGAACACATCAACATTATCTTCATTGCAATAACCATGGTCCTTCTCGTACAGAAAAATTATGCTGGTATCTGATTTGTTTCATAGTTATAGGTAAAATGACAGAATTATGTTCTACGATTTTCCCAATTTTCGCCTAGTAAGTTTAATCTGTGTGAGCAGGTACTTGATTCAAGGCTTCCGAGATGGTAAAGGACAATATCAATACTTCAACCAGGAATTACGAAAAATCAAAGAAGAAATGGGCAGCATGAAAGTAATTATAGAATTTAGTCTTAATCTTATATGAATTGGAAGATAACTGCTTAATTCGTTCTTTGCAGAGCGAAGCAGAAACTGTGGTGAAATCAAAAGAGGACACGGAAAGAAAGTTGGAGGTTATAGAAGCATTGCTCATGGACTTAAGGAAACAAAATCCTGGCAATATCGATGTAAAATGTAGGTTAAAGGATAGATTGTATGAGCTATTTAAGAAGATACTGAGTTGATGGTCACATTATTGCAAGGCGTCAATAATAAATCGTCCGGTTTGCTATATTTCTAGTTTCTTTGCTGTGCCAGTTTTGTAATATATTCAAACTCAATAATACTTAAAGTAACAATGAGTTTACATTTTTTAAGCTAATAATAGAAGGATGCCAATCGTTCATGAATAAATAACATCATTTCACGTCATGGTTTCAACTAACTGGCTAGCCCAGACATATTTCTTTTTAAATATCGTCATATACTGTTCTGAATAATAAAACAGCCATAAAATTTACTGGATATGTGTTATTTGCGTAAAAATATTCATTCATATCATTTTGAATGTGTACAGTTTGCTATGAATGTTTTCTGGGAAACGTATTTTCAGAACTGCAGATAGCATGTTAAACACATCGTTGAAATAAAATTTTTATATTCAGTAAGTTGGATTTCTTGCTTTTTACGGGTTGGAAATCATGAAATGAATGTGTACATATATAAATATGCTCGGAATAGCTTTTTGGTGTCTTAAATTTTATTATCTAAAATATGTTGCTTTCAGTGTAAGTTGAAAGCAATCTTCTATTGCTTCCGTTATTTCCACACTATTTGCGCGGTGTAAAATGTTCTTTATAGAGTCAATATAAGATTGCAAAAATATCGAAGTGCGCCCCAATTTACTCACGTCGGTGTCGCCAAAACGTTTAATGTAGGTCGTTCTAGATACCGCAATGCATGGAAGCGCAGAAATTTCGACGACCGCCCATGATTTGTGACGGTTATAAAGATTTCATTCTGAAATAAATCTTCTTTTATATCGGACACATTCGCACACAGCATTTATTTAAACACTTTAGCATTTGTATGTCAAATTAAGTAAATTTATAAACCGTAAGCTCCTGTTTTCCAAGAAAACGCATGTTACAGTTTAATAACTACACTCTACATTTGATTATAAATGTTATTTATCCCCCAGAAAGGCATAAAGCTTTTAAATTGATGTCCTAGAAGAAAGGTGTGCGAGAACAAACTCCAGAAATAATGCTTGAAAGTTGATTTTAATTCTAATATTAGGAAACTTGCTTTCGGATTCACCCTGAATGATTTGCATAGTCTTCACTTTTAAGCTTTTAATTATTTTAAAATTTGCATATGTTCTTGAAATCCAAAACATATTTAATTAATTTAAACAATTATATGTACGGTCTGTCTGATTTTAGCTGTCACACTAGAAATCTCTGCTGTTGTTAGAAATACGACAAAATGTTAAAGAAGAAAAGTGTTGTATATCTATGCCCTATTATATGGCTTAGAACAGAAAACAATTCACTATCAAATGTGTCAAATATAACAAACACATAGAAAATGTTAAATGGAATTTACCCAATTTTATTACATATTTTAAAACTCTTTTCAATGATATATCATATTTCATAGTTACCTAATCATTTAAAAACATAAATTAAAGAAAATGTTACAAATGTACACTTTCATTATAGAATGTGTTTAGAAATCTACCATAAAATATTAATAAAAAAGATTCTTTACTATTATTTCCTATCTTTAAAAATAAAGAGATTATAAGTAAAAAAAGAAAACGGGGAATTTTGAGTTTCGGGTCATATTCATGGAAATGATTAAAAAGTTTTGATTTTTCTCATCACCACTAAATTTACTTTCGAAAAGGAGCATGCAACATCTTATATAGTTTTCGTCCATCTAGTGAAGTATACCATCAAAATTGCCCCACTCTGTACAAACTTTCTCTAAAGCTTGGCTCAACATTGTCATTCTAACCTTGTTATATGCTTTTACAGACAAGTTTATGAAAACCTTGTCATTCTAACCTTGTCATATGCTTTTACAGACAACCTTATGAAAACCTTGTCCTGTGTAAACTAGAAATCTTGACAGAACCTTGCAACAAACTTGTAGCCTTGCCAATAACAAGCTTATCGACAAACATGCATTCTTGTCGGGACAATCTTAAATAAAGCTTGTGTAAACTTTAAATTGTTGTCTGGGAAGGGAATAACACTGAGAAACTTTCCAACGAAAACATGATAAAGAAAAAAATAACAACTTAAGTACCACTATGCAAGAAGAAGATATTTAGAAGGATGGGAAACACTAGGCAAAATTGCTACTCATGGATAGATTATCTGAGAAAATAGGAAAAGATACAGCAAACTAAGAAACATCAATAAAAAAGAAATGGAATCACATAAATAAGAAATTGAAAGCAATGGAAGAAAACGAAAACCAGTACCAAACAAACAAAAGGTAAATGAAGAACCAATAGACCATGACGTAGAAGAAGAATGCCTAAAATTAAAAAATAAGAAAAGTGCAGGAGGAAATGGTATTCCCACAGAAGTTCTAAAATATGCAAGTGCCGAAAGGAAAAAAAAAAGGATTAGCTCTTTGATAAAACGAATAGCTACAAAAAAAGGATTACACTTCAGTGAGTACATGCCCAATTCGGAAGAAAGGGGTTAAAACTAACTTTGGAAACGGAGAGGTATCTTACAATTTTAGCGAGAATTACCGTTCTTATCATAAAGATTTAAGATTTACGGATCAGAGCTTGGCGTAAAAAATGGTACTAAATCAAAGCTACGAATAAGATCTGAGTTTATATATCCTTTTTGTTGCTTTATGAAAACGCACGGCTCAATAGAGAAAGGAAAAATATATGAAGCTATGCAAAATAAATAAAGTAAATTAATTAGACTAACAGAAATGACACTGACAGATGCATTGAACAAAATAATATCAGAGAGAAAACCATCGCACAGTTCGATGAAAAGACCGGAGTTAGACAAGAGGACTCATTATCTACAATATTATCTAAACTAGCATTAGAAGCATTTCTTCAGAAACAGCGGAATACAAACACAGGGGATCATATACCAACTGAAACAGTAAGTAATTGCATGTGCTGATAACTTAGCACTAAGAACCAAAAGAACTTAAAAAAATATTCAGCAAAAGTGAAAAAGATCTCACAGAGACACAACTAAAAACTAACGAAGATAAATAGGTGTACCAAATAGACAAAATACAAGCAACAACGAATGAATCAAAGATATAGTAAATTCGAAACGGTTACAAGAAGCTACAATTTCAAAAAAGTAAATCCCTTTGAATAATTAAGGAATGACGATTATAAATAACAATGAAGAGGACAACAAAATAAAAAGAGTTAAAACGAAGGAAGCAACATAATGGAGTCAATGAAAATAATGTTAAGGTTAAAAGAAGCAGCGGAAATTGGAATGTATAGAACATTAATAAGGTAGTGTACAGGTTTGAAGCATGAGCGTTGACAAAAAATAACAAAATGAAAGTAGAGGTGACGCAGAGAAAAATAGATTGGAAAGGTGCGTCATCACAGAAAAGAACTCTATGAAGAAAAATTTAGAAAGCAGAGGCAAGTAATTATGCATGCAAATAAGAAAAATACCGTTCTCATGTGGTTCTGATCATTTGACTGAAATGGTTATCGTCAGAGAGCCAGAAAGCTGAATTATCATTCATCATCATTCTACTTTTGAATTGGGGAAAATTCGTTCTACAATACCAGGAATATCTACAACAATCGTTCAATTTAATAATTACCTTCGGCTTGATTTGAATAACAACCTGCCAACAATATCTTCAGTAACGGTTCAATTCTTCAGCCTAAAGCAAATCAATTTGTTCCGTTTTAAGAAAAAGAACACATTACGAATAAACAAATTTGGTTTGCTTGTTCAATTTAAGAAATTGTTTCTACCAGTGCCTTTAATACAGATATGTTATAATACGTAGGCATAAGTGTATAAATATTTGAAACTGCAAAAATTGTTGAAACAAAATTTTAATTTCATTCACTGTGGAATAAGTGCATCAAAATTCGCATACCAAAAACGTGAATTGCGCAGAAATAACAGTTAATGCATATCTTCTGACTTTGGGACGACTTGAGTCCTTTATACAGTTTTACAAATGCATTTATGTAACTTTTAAGTATGGATTTCGATGTGGAAGGAAGGCAATCCCTTACGTACTCTGAAAGCAACAGCTTGTAGAGGCATTATTTCGAGTAGTAATTCTAATTTCATTACATATTGTATTGTATGTTTTAGCTATCTCGTAGATATGTTTATATTACCCAAAATTTGTAAGCCATATTAACAATATCGTTGCGCCTCGTACATTCTTAATGTGATTATTAAAATTTTGAACCAGACTGTCGCACGGAACAGGCACCCGCCTGCGCATTATCACAGTTTTAAGTTATATAATTATGTAAAAATGCGCAATGAAGATAACATCCGCTCGACCCATTATGCAGATTGCATATTACCAACTCCAGGTAGTATTAGATGGCTTTTCATCTTAACGAGAACATTAATCAGCAAACTTCTTAATGATTAGTGCTTCTGAATGATAGCGCAATTTATTTCAGTTCATTTAGAGTTTTAAAAGTTGCTGTTTGATATTTGAGAGAATATTGAAGTGGGAATGGTTGGTTAAAGATAGCAGGCATTCCTAATATATAATTTCAACATATCATATTGCCTTCCAAATGAGTAGAATGCTCAATAAATCCTTGAAGAGGAAACGGTAAAATTTGCTTAGCTGCAACATTTTTTAAAATGCTTCATTTTAGTAGCACAAATATGTACCGATGTAACTTAAATAGTAAGCCTATCCAGCTTTAGTGTCATAATAGTCAGGACCAGAATATTTATTCATTAAACATTATTTAAGCATACTAACAATATGTACATTTTACGCTAAAGATAGTTTAAGCTAATGTTATTCACCCAATATGTTGCATACATTGAAACGGCTAGCAGAATAAAGTCTCCTACAGTCATTCCTCGGAAAGGTAGCTGAAGGACAGCATAAATACTATCCTTTATCCTTCTTATTGTTGAAGGCTCATCTTCCATAATGAAGTACTTTTAATTTATCAGTTGAGAATATTGCGAAATTCATCACTTACGAATTCAATTCTTTCATGGTTCTGTTCTAATGCAAGCTTTATAAATCGATTCCATCATTTAAACTTTGTAAAATACAGATGTATTTACAAAAACTAAATAATTTCGAATTCATTGACATTTGACACTTAATATAATAATAATTCAATAAGGTAAATAAGAATATGCGCTAGAGAGCAAATAGGAGTAATCAGCTCTATATCACCCATTTCAACAGGATCATTGCTAATACAATGATTTTAATGGCAAGAATAGGTAAGTTAGTTTGAGCAGTTATGAACTGCGATCCAGAAAACTCACACTTTATTCTCATACGGGATTGTATACAGTTGCTTTGATTCTTTGGAGTGCTTCCATCTAAAATATTGTTCTCCGTAAGTAAATGTCCTATCCATTTTTGATTAAAACGAATTTCTGATTTTATGTCTTCTCAGCATTATCATCTATAACATTTTGACAGCTTGTCACAATAAAATGACGTCATCGACATGTTTTCTAAATTTTGTAAGTGGCACAATGACAATCTGATTTTTGAAGCCGTATTAATGTTTAATTACCATATGTACTCCTAAATTCGATTTTTTATTGAAGCTTTTGATTGCTGTGTCACCTTTACTAAATAATATTTAGTAATATCAACAAACCTCTTTCACACTCCTGGGTTCCGGATACTCATTATTTAAGAAAATGAAGAAGACACTCTAGAAAGAAAAGATGTTATGGCACTACCTCAGGGGCAGAACCTTAGCTTACTAAACAAAAACTAAAAATCTGGGTAGAACATTACTGCATTCCAATATGGAGTAAAATATTTTATTTTTAACAGCTGACAGTGTTTGGAGGACAAAGAGGCATAGACGAGTCACCACTAAATCAAAATACAATCTTTGGAAGAACTTTTATATAATTAATATTTTTTTTTAATTTTCGAACATGAAATAATAAACACTTATGACAGGAATTATAAAACAATTTCAGATACTACTCCACCAATTCTTCTCTATCAAATAAGTTATTATGCCAGACGCTTGATGAAAGCTACCCTGTATACTTTCTATAATCACATTTTATGCATCTATAGTCAAGCCAAGCTACTGGGTCTCTGTAAATATGTACATATAAACTACAACGGGCAGAAAAAGACACCAAAACAGAACGAGACTGTACATAGCTGTCAAACGTATAAAGTGAGGGTCAGGGGTTGTGTGCGGTAAGGATTAGGTGAATTAGTTCGCATATTTTCCGGCTGCCAAATTTACTTGGTTGGTTTATAAATGAAGAAATGGGTAGTTTGAGTTCGTTTAAACGGTTTGCCAAGAGTTACCTGTCTTTTTACGCCCACAGCCTCACATTCGCCCAGAAGTGGATACGCGTTCTCTGTCATTCTATTACATAGTCTGCAGTTGGCAATTCCAGTTTTATGCAGATGTCCTTTCTGGGTATAGTGTCCTGTTTGGGAACTTATCACGATGCGAATGATGATTCCGACCGTAGTTCTTTAGTCTTCTTTTTGATGGCCCTTAAGGGTTTTCCATGAATCAGCCTAGTTGCATTATTCCAATGCTCTTTGTGTCTCTCTTTGACCCAACTGCTTACCTGCTCTAGTTCCGTGCTTTTAAACCCTAAAAGAGATTATGGGCATTTATATGAAGCGGATGATCCTTTCTTGTCTGAATATTCGGGTATTCACGGTAAAATTGTGGTCTGTTAGACTATTCAGTTCTCGATCTAGAATAGACCAAGCCGGTCTTAATTAGTTTGGGAATATGTATTCTAGAATTGAGTGAAAGTCTTAAAAACATATATCACTGATGTTCCAATGAATTGATGACTTAAAAAATTCTATCTCGAGATTTCTGTTAAAAAGATATGTCGAAGCATGTGGTTATTTCGAAAAGATTGCCTTGCACATTATTGACAATATTTGTCTCAATCGTAGATATCTACTACTTGATATATATAATGGCTAAGAACCCCGATGGGGTATCGCCGCTCCTAGAACTTTCTAGATCATCAAAATACGGGTAGATCAATCCCCATCCTCTCATATATCCTCTCACACACATCCCTCCACCTGTCCCTGTCCTGTTTCCTCTCCTGCCATCGATGAATACCGGCTTTGTTAAGGTCTTCTTTAACTTCTTGTAGCCATGGAGATCTAGGCCTGCCTCTTCCTCTTCTTCCTCCTGCTTGCCATTCCAAGATACTGCGGATTACTGCCCTCTACACGTGTCCCAACCATTTTATTCTCTGCCTCTTAATTTTTTTTAACCGCGTCACATTCCATTAACTCGTTTGTTAATTCATAAGTTCTTCTATATTCACCGTTGTCCATTTTTATTGGGCCTAATATTGTTCTTAGTATTTTTCTTTTTGTATCCTAAGCTCCTCTTCTTGTTTCTTGGTCATCGTTATTATTTCTGCAGTGTGTAGTACTATCGGTTGTATTATAGTCTTATAAACTACTACTTGATAGTTCTTGCAATTTGAAGTGCTCCATTCTTACCTTGTCCATTATTACCAAATGGAGAAGAAGGGGCTCTAGAAGTTTTTCCATTGTTGTTGGTTTATATTGCTCCTGTTGTTCCGAAACATAAAAGCCTCTGTATCTTGTTGAGCTCAGTTATAGCAGGTTGCTGCTGCACCTTTGTCCACCGCAGCAGGGATCTATAAGCGATGGTGGGTTTGACGATTACGATGTATGTGCAGCACATCATATTAGGTCTTAATCCTCATGTTTTTCATGGGCTTTTCTAGCCAACACGAGGGTTGTATCTCTGAAGCTGTCCATTCCGAGTACGCTTGCCAAGGATGACACTTAAATATTTCACTTCCTCTAACAGTTTTATTTCTGTAAACCGAAAGTTTAGGGATCCAAGACCCACGAAGTTTTTCCTTCTCCTCCTGCTATTGTAGTCGTTTTGTTGGGACTATATTTAGACCCTGCACCTCGATCCTTGCCTTTACGTTTTGTATTTCTGCATTTCGTTCCTCACTATACTAATCCAACAATTGATTATCGTGAGTCACAATGACAAGGTCGTCTGTATACTCAAAATTTTATGCTGTTTATTGACCAGCCTTACTAGTAGCTCATTCACGACCCGGTTCCACGGCAGAGGGGATAAAACCTCACCCTGCAAGCCCCCAGCGTCTCTCCCATGATAGTTGTGTAGGAGGAAGCTACAGGAATATTTTTTATAAACGGAGAGGAGTTATAACGTTTGCATGTATTTACGTATACAGGCTGTTACCGGCGCACTATGGATGCGCACTAGGAAATGCATATCAGAAAATAGAAATGTAGTCGAACACTTATTATACTTCATTGTTTTTTGTCATTGTTATCAATAAATTTTTGTAAACTCTTGGATTTTCTTTTTGGTTTTTAAAACAAACACCTTAAGTTGACAAACAACAAAAGTTTTGCCCGTTATATCGAATCCATCATTTTATGAGTCGTAACTTTTTTGTTTTTCATTTTAAGGTTTATACTATTATAACAATATTGCATGCCGAAACTGATTTTCTATCAATTGGTGACAAAATATACAGGGTGATCCATTTAAAGAAATAAAGTTATCTATTACATCTCGTAAACGCGATTTTCAATTGTTTTTCTGATTACATGGTTGTAATCGGCGTATACTCTACTAGTCGAATGAGGGAAGGATATATTGGTGGTGGAAAAATACTGTACCTACATAATTCATCAGAAAGTGTCTAAACGCACTCATGGAATTTCTGCATTCAATGCTCATTACTCATTTCCCTGTATTTGATTACTTTTATATCTTCCACTATATGTTATTTATTATTACGTTTGCTTTCCATTCTCCTATTTAATTTTTCGTTCTGTAACTTAATTTATCTTTCTTGCATTTGAAACAATTTGCGCACTGATTTTCTTTTTACAAAAAAAAATAAACAACAAATCACTTTACGAACACTCTCCTGATAACGTCACTTACAAGCCGAGTCCGCACGATTTTTCCTCAATCGCTGTCAAGTATTATTGTGTCTGGTGCGATTTTCAAGCAGGTGGGTACAGACATGTGCTGGATGCATCTCATTCTGATTCCCGCGGGAAATTACTGTTGCTACCTGGGGCGCAGTGGAGCGAAAATTAAACCGTTTCTTCATTACGAGAAGCTGTCTCGTCTAATGGGTTTTATAACTGTCAGAGTTGCTTTCACTGAGCTCGGGTGCACTCCACGCTGATAGCCTAGCAGTAAAAGTTGAAGTTTTAGCCCGTTTTCTTCAAGCTTAATAAATTGAACTCGAGATTTGAATGAAATGGAAAAGCAACAGATTTTTTTTTCCTTTTTTGGGTGACGGAGGGATGTCATATTCCTATTGTTAGAGTGCGTAATTCTTGCCGTTTCTCAAATTATGAAAAAGTAAGGAGTTGATAAAGAATATGCATTATTGGTGTTTTCAAACAAATACCTAAAAATAATCTTTGGTTACATTTACTTAAAGTATTTCAAGATTTTGTTGAATATTATCGGTGAAACTTTGTTTATGTGATAACCAGCACATACAAGACGCCGCTTGCAGCAGCATGATATTGCAGTATATAATATTTTCTGTAAGGATTACTTAGGTTAGCAACCCTGGAGTCGTTTAACTTGTCAGCAAGGCATAGTCATGCTCTTGTAACAATTTATATTAATGGCTTTGCGACAACTAGAAATGAGCTAGTACACAGCGATGTTTTTACAGAAATTTTATAACTGCATTAAG
The DNA here is from genome assembly GCA_004143645.1 of Protaetia brevitarsis. Lineage (NCBI taxonomy): Eukaryota > Metazoa > Arthropoda > Insecta > Coleoptera > Scarabaeidae > Protaetia > Protaetia brevitarsis. The sequence continues at coordinate 366,802 of RXPK01000052.1, read as the reverse complement.
CACTAATATGAAACGAATACAGAGAGGAGTATCAATCTCGTTAAAAAAAACCAAGCTTCATCTAGCTCGGAGAATTATATTAAAGGGTCTCTACTTAGAGTTACAGATATTCCAATCAAGCAAAAGGTGGAAGCCAGGCCGTAAAGCCAGGGAAAAAGATAAACCCAAAGTGGGAGACGTAAATCAACCCACTAAGGGTAATAAGAAGAGTATCAAGGGTTAAAAAGACCTGATAAAGGCGATAAAATATCATCGTTAACCTCAAATAAACCCAGCATAAAGATGAAACCACTAATACGCATCTATCTTTCTTTTGTTGTTCTCGGTCGCATTTTTTGTCACATATCGCAATAGATATCATAAAACCAACTTGATACTAGCAGTAAATAAGGCCAGAACACCACACAGTTGATTGCAACACCAAGTACAAGCATTTATTAGAACATGAGCGCTAGTTGTTCCCTTATTAGGTTAGGTCAGAAGGTTATATTTTGTTTTATGATGTCTGCCATTTGCACGCTCTTTACCTTTATCCATGTGATTGTTTTTACAACGTTGCTAATTAAACGGGCTGCTGGAATTCCTTGATGATGCCTAGTTTTACCACTTGGGGCACCATTTTATGATTAATGTAATTTCTAGTTCGTTCGGCCGATGGCATCGATTTATTTCATTCATGCTGCATTCCAATTTTTGTTTTTATAGAAATCTTAAAAAAATACTACCATTTTCTGTACTGAAATTTCTTTGGTTTTAATATAAGAAGTGCCTTTTTCAAAAAGAAAAATCTATTAAACTCGAAAAGATTTATGTAGCGTTCAATTATAGTTCATTTGAACGGTGCTTATTAAAACAAAAAATGGGTTATTTGCCAATTTTCTAAGTAATTTCTTGCCGTAAAATAGGCAACCAGCCACACACTATAATATATTCTTCAAGAATTTTTTTTCTTAGTGTTAAAATGGTTTTTTATATGTTTGTTGGTGTTTTAGAATAATTTGGTTATTTAGAAATCACTTTCAAAGCTTACCGTCCTCATGTAACCCGACATTTCCTTACTACATAATATTTTACTAATTTTGTTGATGTACCTTTTAAATAGTATTAGTTATTTTATTTTTGTTTTTATTTTAAGTTTAATTTTTTTTTCACGAGGAAAGGAGATTTGTCCCCTTCTTCATTATATTAATTACCTTAAAATTTAGTGAATTTAGTGAAATAGGAAAAATATAGAATATTGAAATCTTGATTAAATCACTTTAATGTAAAAAAATAGCGCCTAGAATGATTATAGAAAAACGTAGCACTTGCAAAATGTACTGTTATTGACGGTGAATGCTGTTGCAGAAAAGGCCGCTAACCGACACTATTGATAATATAGTCTTAGGAAGACATGTGTATAAAGAGCCATGTATGTGGTTGATTTATGCCTTAGCCCTCAGAAAGGAGAGGATAAAATTTCACAGGTTGTTGGGAAGAAATAGAAATCGAGTGATTCATGAAGATATTAATAATGCGAACCTATACTATACACGTAAACTCGATATAGAAGAGCCGAAGGAAAGAGATACATTATAATGAGCAAGGTTGAGTATCTATTATGTAAACGGTGAATAAATTACTTTTGAAGTAATATTGAACGTAAATTTAAATTTATTATCGTAAGTAGATGGATGTAATGCCCAATAATGGATAATTTAGTGAGAAAGGTATCCGATCCACATTTTTCAGGGATTAATGAAGCTTCGATGGTTTATCAACAATAAATAAAAAAGATATTTGTATCGGCTATGATGGTTTTTAGAGGGCGAAACTGGCCTTTGAAAATTCGAGGTTTCTGAGTATTTGTATAAAATTAGTATCGGATTTTCGAAAAATATATATTATAGAGTTATAAGTTTCGATTATTGTTGAGGTGCTCGGTCATGAGTTCACAGAATTTCGTCCTGTCAAAATCATCCTCATTCAATTCGTGTAAAAGTGTAATTTTAAAGGGATGAAATTTGAACTCCTTAAGTGTTCTATAAACTGACGAACGGCTTACTCCTGATGCTTGTGATATTTGCTGTATCGACGTCGCATTTCCAAGTACTGCGACCTCATCTAACTTTGACGTTGATCGTCGTCATTATTGACAACCCGATGGAAATGTTTTATTACATACAGGGTCCTTTTTCGCAAATTTCATCATCACCTTTTTTTATAATCACGTACTCACACTGAGTAAACCTGGAAGAATCACATTAATTTATTGCGAATTCACGATTAAATTAAAAGTGAACTCCACTATAGCACATTCCACTAAATAATTCAAATGTAAACTAATAACGTACAAAATAAGTGTCTGTAGCTGAAAACAGAAGTAAAAAAAAATTGGAGAAAAACGAAAGACACGAAGAAATTCGAACACCGATATTCAATAACGTCTTAGTTTCGACAAAAGAAGGCATAGTTTTGACTATTTATGAATATGATTTAAAGATATTTTTTCATTCAAAAAGGCTTTTTTAAGTACACAATGAAATAAAAATGGAAATTAGGTTTTAGAAGAATTGTGTATTACGGATCATAACTATATCGGCCGTTTGCACCGTGATTAACATTTTAATTAACTAATCAAAGATTAAATTTAATTACGAATTAAATATGAATAGGATTGCACCGAACAAACTTAATTAATGATTAGTCAATTAAAAAGTTTGCGACAGAAATATAGGTTGGTATTGCGCTAAGTTTAGTTTTTAGTCAAAAATTGTATTTATATAGAGAACACTGTTCCATCAAATGAAAATTGCCGCTATGCGAATACGCGATTTTAAGGGGCATTTGAAAGTTATTAGAATTTAAGCTGAAGAAAAAAATAAAGTTGAGTACACAGATAAAAATACGGAGTTGAATCTAACACCGTTTTAATCTCTTTCCGGGTGTTCCCTCGCGACCATCCGTTCAAGGAGCCTCCATTTCGGAGTTAAATGTTTTGCTACTAAACGGATGGAATGCAAGAGATAATTTTGCTTTTCATAGGGAAAAAACATCTTTAACCGAGGCAACCTAATCCGTTAAGGAGCAATTTGTCTCTCTTATGCAGTTTTACTATTTTGCAATAAATGTAAAAGTTTCCGAAATGCAGAAATTTTAGCTCCTACTGCTGTTATTAAAATGAATAACGGATGTTGTTTCCCCCATATGTCATGCAATACTACTATCGTATCAGATAAAATTATCTCCGTTGCTAATGCAAGTAACTCCACTTGGAAATAATTACATCCGCAATAAACAACGTTAACTCCGTTTCGGAATGTATTTCATCCTTTACACATGAATTTATTTCCGTTAAGAAGGTACCTGCCACAGAGAGAGAGAAGAGAATATCTCTCTAGTGAGAAGGTTTTTTAACTCTATTTTTATGTTACCTTAGCTCCATAGTAGCTAAGTTTAACATCATATTGGAGTTAATCAATGAGGGCTATTCTATGTGGACAGAAGCACCCTTGCTCAGTGCATTTATTCTATTATTTATCATTAAAAATGCATCAAAAATGTCGTCGAACTCAAGTTCTTGAATAATTTTGATATATTCCTAATGATTACTAGGATAGACACACTAAGCACGTCCTCTTCTACGGTCACAGAGCAGCCGTCATTGGAATTGCTTTAATTTATCCATAATATAGTGCTTCTTCGAGTTTGGTACCGACCGTGGGTTGAAGGCACGACACAATTGAAACACCACGGATTCAGCTAAGATGAACGTGCTTTTATTCAGGAGCTAACACCTAGAATGTAGTGGGGGCCAATTAAAAATTGGTACATCGTAGATTGAAAATTAAATAAGGATGCACGAGTTTCTTACCTGCTTTATCTACATCTGCCCTGGTGATGTTTGCCCATAACTCTTACCCATCTTTTACGGTTTCGTACTTTACTCTGATGTGTATTTTATAAAATTTCAGGTACAGTGCATTAGGCCATATCCTTCTCCATTCTCGAACTATTGCAAAGTGACTACGTCCAGACTTGTTGCACATGCACTGCACTAATATCGCTTTAATAAATGCGCATGCCCTATGCAAACTTGCAATTTTCAAATGTTTAGGGAAACAGTTACGATTTGGAGAACAAATGTTCCCAATCGGAGGTATCCTTTCCCTTTTTGGCGTTGAGGTATTAGAAATAGGAACATCTGTTAAGTAAACAAATTATCACCTCCGTGAAGGAGAAAATATAATGCAATGTTAGGGATATTTGTTCACATTTAGGGCTTAAATACGGTAGTGTAGATGCGGAGAGAAAGCGGAGATTATTTCTTCCTTGAAAAATCGTCGTTTAGAAAACGGAGTAAATTCAATCTCTCCGTTTGGTTGAGATTTTGTACAAAACCGAGGAAATACTTTCTGTTTTTAGCTATGGTAACTCCTTTTTGGAACAAAATGTTTCCAAAACGGAGACTCCCTATTTCACTCCCTCAAATTTTTACCTGTGTAGTAGTTTTAAAATGGAAATTAATATGTGAATGCAGGTTTTTTTTTCATTATGGAATTCCTTTATTTGTTTGTTCTGCAAATACTCCAATTTTTGATACTTTATTTGACCTCTGCTACTACTTGTTAGAATTATTTTATTATTACATATTTCTTATAATATTTTATTCCTTTTATTTATAAATAAATGATTAATTACATAAACAATATTTCTTTTAAAAAAATCAAAGTGATAATGCATTTAGAGTAAATAAAATATATTTCGTTTATACAAATGCCAAAGAAAACAAATACAAATAAAAATGTTGAAAAGTTAATTTCTAGCAATGAATTACAAATTGTTGAAATAATAATTAATTACTAATGCCTGTGTCGCAGCAGGTATATCATCAACAGCGTCATAATTAATCTCATGAAGTTGTCCATTTAAAATTTCTTGATTTGATTTTTCTTCATTGATTCCTCTTCACCCACATTTATGCTATATTGTGCAATACTGAGGTACCAACTATTACTGCTATAAACGGTATCCAGCTTTAAGCGACAACCAGATGCCAGTATTGGAAAACATTCTTCTTAAGAAACATGCTTTCAATGAATTCCGTGTTGTAATGTGGCTTTCATTATAAGACTTTTCACAACTGTTTCAGAATTTAACAGTGGGGTCAATAAATTGTTTTGAGGCATATCAACTGTCACTTATGGAAAAGAATGGGTCGTTAAAGTGTGTTTCCCTGGCCATCGTACTAGATATCCATGTATTTTTAAATTAGAATCATATAAAATTGTGAATTTATAGAAAGATATCTTTCCTATTACAAAATACCTCGGGTTATTTCCACCTGAAACCACGAGTAATTCTCAATACATTTATTGTTAGTTTTTATTTCAGGAATTAATTTTTGATTTACCTTGGACTTTCTAAAACCCTGCCAAATATATATTTCTTGCACGCCGCTATCCTTGTCCTAATCATAAAAAGGGAACACTTTAATTAGCTAGCTATTTCAATTTACAGTCACAAGATATTTGTATTATAACCAAAAATCGCATAACATAACCTATAATCGCCTATAAACACGATCGTAAACAAAGAAACTACGCTTGCGCCAACTTAAATTATGAGTTAATTCGTACCGGGTACTGATTAAAGATAATCACGAATTAAGGATTTAATTATTAGTTAAGCAATCGGTGCAAGGAAATTTAAACTTTAATTATGATTAAGTTTTAATTATAACTTAATCACAAGCGGTGCAAACGGCCGTATGACTTTGTTAGATAGGTTGCCTACTTAAAACACTTCCTCCATTCGCATTTAATTTTTAACATAGTGTACATTAAATTCGGTTGAACAGGGGTATGACAGAAGCTCTCTATCACAGGTGAACGGTAATTTGTAACTTTTAGGATTATATATAAGTATTGAGGGTAAAGATCACGTCCTCTAAGCTTGCATGGAATTAAACTTAGCGCCTTTCAATAGCTCCATGAAAATGCTAATGAAAGGCCTAATATACGCGAGCTTAAGTTTTATGTTATCGTATACCTGATAGGAAATAAATGACGATATACTCCCACACCTCGGATTTTCAAAGCCCAATTCTCCTTCCTAAAACGGACGAAACGAAAACTGGTATTTAACATAGTCCGAAGTTCCACAGACCACTACAGTTTTATTAAATTCTGACAGTGCAGATTGGGTACCTTTTCTTGATTACAAGAGAAAGGATACCTCTAAATCTATTAATTCAACGAAGAAATTGCTGGTGGATAGATATAAATTCTGCAAGGGTAGCAAGGTTTGTACATTATACGGGTTATCGAATTATCAAAATCGTATTTCAAATAAACCTTCGGGGTAATTTAATTAAGAAGGTGAATGAAGGAGTTGAAGAAAGGCCCGAGCGGCGCACCCCTCTTTCGGATCGGCTTTTCACCGTGGACCTTTTTGGGGATTATTAAGTTGGTCTCGGCCCGAACCCCCGTAGGTTTGCGGGAACAACAGAAAATTTACGTTAAATTAATGAAGTCGTTAACGAAAATACGTTTGCCGCCCTCATAATTTCCAGATATAAATTTCAGGAATTACGATGTAGGACGTGTTTATTTAGGGAGTAATTGCGAAATTTATGGATTCACAAGGTTATAGGGGGATATATATGGGAAAGTTAACTAGTTTACTGGTTTATCTACTGATGGCAGAGTACAAGTTTTATCAATTTACCTAACGATTATCTTTTAGTATACGGTAGCTTATAATTGCATTAGGATGGCTATGTGGCAGTACTATGATACAAAGGTAATTACGAATATATTTATATATATGTATGTTCCAAATTACCTCACTGGAATTTGATTTCAGTAACGTTTGATTTACGATTTAGGTATACACTAGGTTACTTAATTGCCCTGTAAATGGGCAACAATACGAACGAAAATTTCCCATCGACTGTCAATAAAAAAGAGAACTGTAAAATACATGCTTCTAGTGGTAGTAGGCTATCATTTGCAGGGGAACGTTTTTTAGAAAGTGACTCATTTTAGGATGTAAACCACTGTGCAAATTTTGTTCTTTTTTGACGCAACTGACATGAGGAGATTTGATAAATTAAATGTATTATCATTAAAGACGTGCAAGTTTTAAGTATGACTCACACACCAATAAATAAATGCCGTAATAAATATCCTATAGAAGTAGCAAAAGTACTTGGATAGCCGGCAATCCCGAACACATAATATAGTTATCGCTTATTTATTATTAACATGCATATCAGTTTCTCAATATGTCTAGAAATAAAGTATCATTTTATAAATAAAGATTATATTGATACTTAAATTTTAGAAAATAATAAGTTTGTTCTAAGTGTTCTCGAAATAGAAATGGAGCAGAGAAAATCCTGTTACTGGGAAAATCTCCAGGGAATAAGGCAAAGTAAAATTCTTCTGGGAACTTACAACCAGAAGAGGTTTACAGAATGCATCAACCTGAGTAAGAACAATGTTCGCATATTTACAGGAATAGTTTCAGGCTATTGTAGACTGAAAGGACAGCTGAGTAAGCTTAGATTGGAAAAGGAATCTGAATGCAGATTTTGTGGGGAACAGGATGAAGCACCCATTCATCTCCTTTCAAACTACGTAGCACTCTGCAACTCGAGGGCGTTGCACCTGGGAGCATGTGAAATCGAGGAGGGAGACTTACCTAGACTGGGGCCCTCTGATATCATACACTTTCTGAAAGGAATAGGATTGGAAGGTCAGCTGTAAAGCAGCAAGATTAGGGGACACAACAGATCTTTTAGGTCGCAGTGTAACATCATTCTTCCATTTATATGCATACATACAAGTGTTCTTGAGTGAAATTCGTCCGTTTGGACGTCAATATATCTTTAAGTATTGAAAAGGACCGATCTACATCAAAATTCGTTAAAGGTGGATAATTAAAATCTGGCAAAAATAAGTACTACTCCTCAATTAGTCTTAATATATCTAAAGGCGAAGTAGAAAATACAATACTGAATAAATTGTATATAATCGTGTTTAACAAACTTACAGCAACATTTGATTTAATGTTACATTTAACTAAATGTTTGAAATTGATTTGTAGAAAACCTCTAACGTCGAGTTTTGTAATAATTCTTTGCATTGTTCAATACTATGAGCATCATTTCGTAAAAGAAATACAAAATCCTTGAGATTTTCAAAATATCTTGAATAAAATACACATGCTTCGATCCAAGAGCCCTCTCGCCAGTGGCGGCTCGTCAGGTGAGACTACGGAGGCTAAGCCTCCCCTATTATTTTCAATACAATAAATAGCATTATTTATGTATTAAAATAATGTTTAAGCATGGGCTATGTACTAAAACACAGCAATTTTGCAAAAAGAAAATAAGGAATAGTATATTTATTCATTATTTAATTTAAAAATGCAAATAAATTTCCAATAACGCACAAAATTATACTATACGCACTGTAATAGCAAGCCAGGAGGCTAGGCACAAATTTTGCTCTGTGCCGATGATCGCCATGCCAATAAGGCACTTTGCTCCCTTGGCTTGAAATATACTATTATATTACCTTTCAATAAAAATATTCAGTTTCTAATCAATAATAAATGGTCACTTTTTCTTAGGTTACTATGTGTACCTGAACGATGAATATTTATATTATATACGGCAACTGACAATTTCATATCTTTCTTTTAATTTTAAAAAACATTCCAAAGATTTTAAACAAATTCTATTTTTGAATATTGAACATTTCTGATGTGTTGTATATTAATTTTGTAATAAATTTGAACATGAAATAAAATAAATTATGCATTTTTAGTTTACATATTTATTATTAATAACATAAATCTTCAATGATTAATTTATTTAAGTAATATAGTGTAATATTTTGAAAAATGTAATAAGCAATAATAAAATATTAATTAATGTTCAATACAATATAACAAGAGCAACAAACTTCCAATACAATAAACTAATGAAATATTACATTACAATATAGAGCAATTCTCTCTAGTAAAAATGCATAATTGAGTGTGTTCTTTAATATATTAGAAATTTTATACAAAAAAATATATTTTATATACATTTTTTTTGCGAATAGAGATACCATTTTATAGCGTGCCAATAGTAATGCGATATGGCCCTGGGTATGTCCCATTTTGCTTGAAAGTCAAAAAAAAAATCAATCACACGACAACCCCAAATGTAACTGCAGCAAGTCACAACTATATATTGGGCATTGAATAATTTTGACTAAATACAAGTATGTAGTGTTCCTCTTGGCACAATAAATCTCAATTCAGCTCACCTCACCTGCTATTCCATTTATTTGGACCTCGATGACGTCACAATAAACGAGATTTTACATTTTCCGCTTATCAATTTTGGAATTTGTCGAAAAGCATGTGGAGATAACTGAGTTCGTTTTAATGAACTGGTGGGAGGGATCCAAATTTAAAGAGTAGTGAAATCATTTGTGGGAATTTGAGGTTAATTGTGGCCGACAAATGCAAAAGAAAAAGATCATGAAGTATCATTTCAAGAAATTCAAATTGTGACACTTACTCAAGAAGAAACACTCACTAGGGAAGGATTGTCTTAAACAAAGGGTTTTACCAATTCTTAAGGAAGCAGCCACTTTCTTTGTTTATATAACACTTATGTAAAGTTACATAAGTGAGACCAATGTAAAAACAAAGAAATAAATGGTAGACAATCAAAAAGACCTGGTGGAAGTACCCACACAAAAAATCGTTACAACACTAGCATGGAATAAAATTACTATAACTGGTGCAAACACCAAGCTGGGACATACGTGAGTGCATAATTTTTGAAATGCGTAATTACAAGTAATTATTTCGTCTCCATACTTTCACTAAACAAAAAACTTTCCTCGACAAATAGTAGCCGAAAACCACAACTTTCATTCGACATTCACACCCTTCTGGTTTTTTTAAATTTTTTGCGAATTTTCATTCGCTTATGTGAACACGGCTTTATGCCTTCATGTTTTCATTCGAGGCTTCTGTTGCTCCTTTATCTTCACAAGCGATCGTGGGGTTAAGTTGGGTTATACGTTGTAAGTAATTGCGATAATTTCCTCCGCAAAAGAAATCCCGTCGACTACAAGAACGTCCAAATTCTAGCCCGTGTTAAGTACATCTGAGGAGAAGTGGTATTTCCTAGAAGGACTTATAATAAAGAGACTCGGCGAAAATAAACGTTCTTAGGAGACTGGCCGCAATTTCCGGATGGAATGCGAAGGGGCATTTCGCAGTGATTCGTTTCCTTCTGTCCGTTACCGGGCGTACTTATCTCTACCTCGTCTTGTACTTTCTCTTCACTAACAATGGTTTGCGGAGAAAATCTGTGGGGTTGTTAAAAGGCGAATAAATAGCAGAGTCGGTGGTCTTGTAATCAAAGGTGGGAGCGAAATAAAGTAGGTTGCATAAGTGATATTTATGATAATTAAAAGTAAATCCAGACTATTTGTTTGCTGTTACATTATTAAGAGGTATCTCATTAACCTTTTGATAATAAATAATTTGGATTTACTTGGATTATCATAATTACAAGTAGCGATTTCTTCTGGTGAATATAAAAATAGTTTCCCAACACGGCTACTTATTTATTTAATTAGAATGTATGCAGTATAAGATTTAGCAATGCTCTAAAAGATTAAATTAAAAATGAACTACTGGAGGATTTTTGTTTTTGATTGTCTTCAAATTATTCTAAAATTACTGTTTATATTTGTCTGAACCCTTGAAGTGCTTCTAACCTAGCCAACATTAATTACGGTGTTCCTTAAGGAAGCATGGTTGGTCCTTTTCTCTTTATCCTTTTATTAATGATATGTGAATGTGACAACTTTCTCCGTATGCAGGTGGCCTGGGATTACAATAAAGAAATTGAGGGTTAACTACAATAAGACAAAAGTTATGCATATTAAATATGGTCACTTGGGGTTTAATAACATTCCTAGCGTTAACGAATTAATATATTTCTGCTGACTGCATATATTAGCAGAAATGCATTAATTCGTTAATTATTTTATACTGTAAAAAGCTTGCAATCTTTGCATTCCTAGCGTTCTTTTTCAGAATCATTTTGACCATTACAACTAATACCTGTACGTATGGCACTCAGCTAGAAATGAACTCTAAATTTCAATAGGGGAAAAAAACAAGAAAAAGGTCTTAATCCTCACAAAATTCTTTAATATATCACACGAGCGGTTTCGCTCTAACCAAGCATCTTCAGGTCAGCATTTATAATCAGTTTAAACCTGTCTGACTTGAAGATGCTCGGTTAGAGCGAAACCGGTCGTGTGATATGTTAAAGAATTTTGTGAGTATCAAGATCTTTTTCTTGTTTTTTCCCCCTATATATACTACTCACACAAAGTCAAATTATGGATGTTATCTAAATTTAAACACTTAGTACCTATAGATTATGATTCCAGTTCTCTATAAAAGAAACACATTACGACTTTGAGCCAAAGATTTGAGCATGAATAAAGTGAAACAACAACAGAAACAAAGTTTAATTGTAAAAAATATATCGAAACATAGACGGATTGGAACGAATTAGCGTAGGTCCTGCTAACAAGAAACTTTTTTCCTTATAAGCATGTGTTGCTGTATCACCCCCATCCACGGGGTTATTCAGAATCATCCCAGCTAAGCATCATTAGCTAAAAATCTGTGAATACCAAGATAGGATTTTTTTTTTTTTTGCAAATAAACATCTTTTTTTTGTTTTCACTCAATGAAAATCGTTGTCTAGGTTTTTAGATCACTTCTAGTCTTTTTGAATAGTTATGGTTAAAGTTGAACGTTGGAAGTTAATCAGTGTTATTTGACAGCACATAAAGCATTCTTTAAGTTAGGGGGCACCTAATGTTCGGGCACTTGAGCTGGGTGCTCATTGAACCATCGCACATAAAGCAAAATAGAGAGACATGGCACGGTAAGGATGTCTTAATCTCAAAAACAATTGTATACATAACATAAATTATATGGTGGTACATGGTAAAATTTAATTTAGTACGCATGATAATACCATAGGAGGGTATATCTCTATACAAAAGGAGATATTGTTGCTTGGAACAATTTTTTAAAAGAAATGGGACTGGACAGCCAATAAAGCAGCAAGAATAGGAATCACAGTAGATCTTCCAAATCGCTGTGTATAGTCAGCCATTTGCTAAGTTAGTGGGAATAACTATCATTGGTATTTCTATTTCCACATAACACAAATGTTCCCCTTTGCATATATTTGGCAGGGCACTAATCCAAAAGAGAAGAGGACCAAAATAAGAAGTTTATAGGAATCCTCTCTGAGTAAGCAATAATTGAGTTTTTTCTACTTCTATCATCTACTGTCGGACACCAAGATATGATATGACCTCAAGTAATAACTTGACATCTTACTAACAACAACTAATAAAGAATGAACAATAAGATCGAAGGCTTCCTTGATGGACCTCTCACTAACAGTTCTGCTTTCTAAAACTAAATGGGGATATAGTCGATACATGCAATCAAGCATTGCTGTGATAATTAACTAGCTTCCTCGAAAGCTATGTCCGCTTGATAATGGTTGATGTCTACAGAAAAAGTCACATACCTTATTATTAAGAAATATTCCCTTACTAACTTTGGGTATTGCAGATAGAACTACTACAGTTGGTCTGTTTGTTATTTATACATTCTTTGTCACTATTGTCGGAAATATACGTTATTCTAATGGTTTATTTACTAAATGACACAAAGGATGAACTGGGTTTTTAACGCAATTCTTTAGTATGTCATTCCAAATGTTACTGATACCGCTATAAGGAGAAGGTTTTAATGTAAACAGTATGCCGCCTATTAAAGTTTCGATAGTATTAAAGAACGTCCTGTTGATAAAGGGTAACTCTGTCTCAGAAGAACACTGAGAAAGGGTCACTAAAAGAAAGTGACCATATCCTGTTGTTTGATATCTAGGCGCCCTACTTGATAAGAAATTAATCTAGATTACACATTTCGAAAAGATTACTCCAAAATAACCTTATGGACCTTCCGAAAAACGTATGAAACTTGCCACTATTCCTGAAACAAGTCTATTGACTTTATGTAATGGTAGTACGCCCAACCATTACCTTTGGAGGAATGATGTATAGGCAAAAGGTGTGACAAACTAGAGATGCAGAAAAACGTTCATCCATACATATTGCGACGTATTCACATCTGTATGACCAATAAGCTGCTAGAAACCATCACATCCGTCCCATGCCAATAATGCCATGAGACAGATGTACTCGACCAATATCGATGTATCCTTCATTGTCTTTCAAAGAGAGAAGAATGGAGGTGCAATGAGAGGATACTGATGCGGTCTGAACTTGTTGGATGAACTGTAAGTTAATATCGGTTCTATAATAGGTCCTAGTGACTGCAGTGGACGAGATGATTGCTCAAACCATGCGGATAATATCTCTTTTATCTAGATTCTAAATGCTAAAGACCTGTATAACAATGAAATATGTACCTTCAATAGAAACTAGAAATTTGCTAGTGTGTACAAAGAAGATCCAAATATCTGATGCTGAGATGTTAAAGAAATGATCATCAGAGATCAGCTTAGCAACTTATATAACTTACGGCTCATTTAATAGCTCACACCAGCATACCACACACATGGATTGTTTAATTGATTGATAGGTTAATTGATCGGTCTAGTCACTGAGTACGGATCAGGTCTTTCCCTTCTCTTATTGTTAGTTGCCTGTCTGGTAAAAACTTTTTCCGTCAAATCACCGGATTGAGTGCTCAAAGCAATAGTAGTCTCTGTCGTTCTATAAACATATTACGCATTCAAAAGCAATATGGTGAGCTGTTTCCTCCTCCTCCTTGCAGAATCTACATATGGGCTCATCTTTAAAGACGCGAATGTGGGCACTTTCTTAGACAACCGTGTGCTATCAAGAAGCTCGTCATCGTTCTAAGCTATATTGGGTTGAGAGACACTATATCCTCAGCTAATTACCGAGATGGTTGTCTCATCATCCGTTTGCTGCCTATCTGTCTTTCAACGCTGTTCCAGTGAGTCTGTTGTTTTCCTACAATCCACTCAGCCATTGCATTCTCGTTTTAGCTATTCCCAAACCCGATTCAGGCCCAGTGAATCATATTTTTGAGCTCTTTCTTGTAAACTCATTGCCTACTATACTCTAATGCCCTGGCATCCACACCAAAGTAACTTTGTTTTGTCTGGTCAGGTTTTCCAGCCAATCCCAAGCTAGTTTCGAGGTTATCTGATAGGAGGCTAGTATCCTTGGGTATCCGATCCAATATTAATTCGCTGGCCTTTGGATTGTTTTTACAACATCCTACGAGTGCATATTCGTATTGTTACTATTTACGTTTGTATACGGTGGTATATTTTCCAGTACTATATATTTGATTTCTTAAGATTTAGAGTTTCTATAGTACACATACGTGCTGCTGGAAGAAGTTAACTTTTTCACCAATGCAGTATATAGTAACTAGGACGTATATGGCAATAAGCAATAAATCATTTATCATATGTAGAGCAACACAATGCTTCAAGTGGCTGGAAAATTATAACCTATGGTGATAACAGAGAGTTCTGAACGTAGATACAATTACGGTAAATGACAATCAAATCAGAAATTTTCTTCAAATATACCTTCAATATTTAGGGTGCTGTTAAAATCAGAGTTTAGTGTTGTATGGTTAGTTGAGATAATTGGAGAAAAGTAATTAGGACACAGGTGGAGTATGTTAACACCTTACTTATTTTTATATGAAGAAAAAAGCATACCTGCCTATCCTTTGGGAGTAGCAAGATATAACCAAACATATGAGTAGGAAAGGTATGGTTCACAGATACCAAGGTATGTTTAAGGAACGACAACAGACGATGGGTTGATTTAAATCTAAATCACATAGATCATCTAAGGGTAAGGTGTAAAGAGAACGACATAATAAAGAATTTTGGAAACCTATTCAAAATATGGTATTATCTATTTCATCTTGTTTGTCATTTAACATGTTATAAAATAGATCCATTATTTTGGACAAGCTTTGGTAGAATTATTTTAGAAAGTATCTTGTTTTTTCTATAAACATTTTCTCTCAAATTATAGTTAATAGAACTCAAATTTAATGTTTTTAAGAGCACGTATATTTCAGCATTATCCAGAATATGTTAGACGGATGTGGTGAATGCAAAAACCAATGGTTAAAAATATTACTTTTTCGGATAACACATAAATTACATGCTTGAGGTACAATTGGCACGTTAATAGGAAATGTTAGTTTATCGTAAAAGACATTTTACGTAATTTTACGTAAATTGAATAATTTCAGCAATTGCAGTAGTTTACATATCGACGTATATATAACTATGTAATATTCGCATTCGTGGATAACAAACTGAAAGGTTACCATCTGACGAATTTACACTATATCTTGAACTGTAAACGATCAAATCACCGAATTTATAAAACAGTTCCACTTCTTAGATACGCGTATGTAAATATTAGAGCGTCCGAAATGCGCGCATATACAAAATGAGACGACCGTTAAAATTTAAACGGACCGTAAAATACTCAATATCAATATCGGACCTGGCCTTCCTTTCGGCGCTGTCAAATCGCAAATTTAAAAAAAACGAATGGATCTATAATCAGTACAGAGAGTGGTGGCAAAAATCACCGAGACAAAGACAGGCAAAAGAGTTCCTAAAGGAACAGAGGCCTGAATTTACTAGAGATCTACTTAATAAAAACAAGAAGACTGTCAAACTGATAGTAGGTCTGCTGACTGGTCACTGTAGACTAAATAGGCATATGTACAACATAGGCCTGGTAGGTGATGCTACCTACAGATTTTGCGATTCTGAGGAGGAAGAAGCTCCTGTTCATGTGTTGTGCCAACGTGACGGCCTGGCGAGAATAAGATTTCTAGTAATGAGCGTGGAGAATCCCACAACTAGCCGCTTTCAGAGATGATAGGAAGAAAACAAAATTAAAGAGCGTCTTCTAGGAAAAAGAGGATCGTGGTGAAGCAGAGCCACCCCAATCCTCATCTGTCTAATGGTATGGCACCCCGGATTTCGGAAATTTAAATTTGTGTTTTTATTTATTCCGAATTATCCCTATCAATGCTACGCCTGTGTTTCCACAGTTCTAAATTTTTATTTGGACAAGATTTTGTTAATAGGATTGTTTAATGAATTTAAGTATTTAATTGTTCAGTTGTGTATTTTAATTTCATTCATTTGTACTTATTGCGTTCACCGGTAGTGTATATATTTTGTTTATTGTTATAGTTCGAGGAATTTTCTTTGCGATTCGTGCGACGATGTAGCACGCAGATGTTAATTTTATATATGTATGTGAGTTTGGGCCTCTTTAGGGCAATTCCTTAGATTGATGCCGTGTGTAAGTACATGTATTATATTTGCTTGGTTACCGAATTGGTGATTTCAATTTATATTAAAATTTTGTTCGCTTAATTTGAATTTAGAACATTAATCGAGGAACTCCATTTAATAATAATTGATATTATATTATTGTGCACATATTTGGTATAAGATCCGTTATTTATAATTTGTTTTAGAGAATTTTTTTTTTTTAAGGAGTTAAATTTTTTTCGTTTCTTGTTTTCAAATTAATTTTCTTTGTTAATCACCTCGTGTAAGGTGAGAAGAAGCATTGTGCTTGTAATTTAAAATCAATTGTGTAAATTTAATGTTTGGTTGGTTTAAAATTTGAAACAACGTGGATTTTTTGTGAAGTAGAAATTTTCTTCTAGATCAAATCTACCATTTTGTTAGTTAAAGGATTTGGATTGTCCTCTCGTAGTTGTTAGATCCATGCAGGTTTTGATTTCGGCCAGGACCTTCAGTCTAAGGTTTTTATTTTGCCTGTTAATTGTAATTACATGTGTTTTTTTTTTTAATAATAAATTTTGATTGATTTCACCCACATTGTACTTTTCATGATTAGATTAGTTAACCTTGAGGTTATTAAGTCTTTTGCGCCCTTTTAAAATTTTATCCGCTGAGCTAGTAAATTTAAATTTTCATTTTTTTTTTTTTTCATTTTTACTTTGCATTTATGCTTGTACCAACAGTACACAGCAGTGCTGTGATTTAGGCAACCCATTTTCGTGTATTTCAAGTTGCATATTTTTGCTGGTTATTGGTTGTTTTTTTTTGCTTAAGACAGCTGATTCAGTTTACCGAGAGTTTTTCACAATTTTAATTTTGTTTTGTATAAATTTTAGTTAAACAGTTTATTGAATCAATTTTATTTAGTGTTAAGTTTTTTAAATTAATCCATTCATTCAAATGTCTATTGTTTGCTTGTGTCTATTTTATGCGGAATCTACATATGGGCTCATCTTTAAAGACGCGAATGTGGGCACTTTCTTAGACAACCGTGTGCTATCAAGAAGCTCGTCATCGTTCTAAGCTATATTGGGTTGAGAGACACTATATCCTCAGCTAATTACCGAGATGGTTGTCTCATCATCCGTTTGCTGCCTATCTGTCTTTCAACGCTGTTCCAGTGAGTCTGTTGTTTTCCTACAATCCACTCAGCCATTGCATTCTCGTTTTAGCTATTCCCAAACCCGATTCAGGCCCAGTGAATCATATTTTTGAGCTCTTTCTTGTAAACTCATTGCCTACTATACTCTAATGCCCTGGCATCCACACCAAAGTAACTTTGTTTTGTCTGGTCAGGTTTTCCAGCCAATCCCAAGCTAGTTTCGAGGTTATCTGATAGGAGGCTAGTATCCTTGGGTATCCGATCCAATATTAATTCGCTGGCCTTTGGATTGTTTTTACAAGATCCTACGAGTGCATATTTCTATTGTTACTATTTACGTTTGTATACGGTGGTATATTTTCCAGTACTATATATTTGATTTCTTAAGATTTAGAGTTTCAATAGTACACATACGTGCTGCTGGAAGAAGTCAACTTTTTTCACCAATGGAGTATATAGTAACTAGGACGTATATGGCAATAAGCAATAAATCATTTATCATAGGTAGAGCAACACAATGCTTCAAGTGGCTGGAAAATTATAACCTATGGTGATAACAGAGAGCTCTGAACGTAGATACAACTACGGTAAATGATAATCAAATCATTTTCAATTTTTTCAAATATACCTTAAATATATATGGTGCTGTTCAAATCATAGTTTAGTGTTGTATGGTTAGTTGAGATAATTGGATAAAAGTAATTAGGGCACCTTGCTTATTTTTTATATGCAGAAAAAAGCATATCTGCCTATCCTTTGGGAGCAGCAAGATATAACCAAAAGTATCTGGAGTAGGAAAGGTTTAATGTTTAAGGAACGACAATAGACAATGGTTTGATTTAAATCTAAATCACATAGATCATCTAAGGGTAAGGTGTAAAGAGAACGACATAATAAAGAATTTTGGAAACCTATTCAAAATATGGTATTATCTATTTCATCTTGTTTGTCATTTAACATGTTATAAAATAGATCCATTATTTTGGACAAGCTTTGGTAGAATTATTTTAGAAAGTATCTTGTTTTTTCTATAAACATTTTCAGTCAAATTATAGTTAATAAAACTCAAATTTAATGTTTTTAAGAGCACGTATATTTCAGCACTATCCAGAATATGTTAGACGGATGTGGTGAATGCAAAAACCAATGGTTAAAATATTTACTTTTTCGGATAACACATAAATTACATGCTTGAGGTACAATTGGCACGTTAATAGGAAATGTTAGTTTATCGTAAAAGACATTTTACGTAATTTTACTTAAATTGAATAATTTCAGCAATTGCAGTAGTTTACATATCGACGTATATATAACTATGTAATATTCGCATTCGTGGATAGCAAACTGAAAGGTTACCATCTGACGAATTTACACTATACCTTGAACTGTAAACGATCAAATCACCGAATTTATAAAACAGTTCCACTTCTTAGATACGCGTATGTAAATATTAGAGCGTCCGAAATGCGCGCATATACAAAATGAGACGACCGTTAAAATTTAAACGGACCGTAAAATACTCAATATCAATATCGGTTTTCGCAAGCGAAGAATGTTCAAACTTCCCCGTAATAACGACGCCGTTTATTCACGTTATTGTACCATAAAAACGTATTTTCCCGCTAACCCAAGTTATATATAAAAACGTCTATTTACAAAAGTTATCGTTTCGTGTTTATTTTTCTTTTTCTCCTTCCGTAACGTGCTTGATGTGTGAGCGCCGCAAGAGGTTAATATTTTTTCCACTGGAAAACGGTTTTGCAAAGGTAACATATTTGATGCGGCAACGTTTTAGTATAATACACGGATGAAAATTTAACGTAAAAGGTCCTTATTACGGGTCGTTCATGCAAGGATTATGTAAACATCCTAATTAAACAGGATTCAATCATAAATTAATCCGGTATAAAATTAATTTACCCTTTTATAGAGGACGTCAAATGCGGGGTGTTTATTAAGCAAACGGTAAAAAATATAGGCGTTATTCCCTGGAGTATTTTAAGAATATTTTGTGTTTAATAAAAATAAAAGTCACTTTGCTTCGAAGATCCAGGGCGAAAAAATATTCGACGTATTAATGTAACCGAATAAAAGTATGGTAGAAACATGGATTTTATGTAAAGCTTCTTAATTTAGAAGAACTGCTGAAAATGATTACCTCTAATTAAAATGCAAGAATACAATCTTCTTTTCATTGACTGCTATACTCTTTCAATGTTTCATAGTGAATTACAACTATCCGATTTCTCAAATCTTCTATATTTCCCTCTGCAGTAGCGTAACTTAAGGACTAGAGGACCCCATACAAAATAATCGATGGAGTTTAAGGGGATCGAACAGGCCATAAGTGAGATTCACCTCGACTGATCCAGCAATTTACGTATGTTATTAATAATACAACCAGCACACTAAAATGCGATAATGCACCATCGTGCATAAACCGCATTGCATTTCTTATTGTTATTATACTGAAGTAGCAATTGTTTCAAAAAGTTGCAATAAGCCCTGCCGGCAAGTCTTCCTTATTCCTTCCTTATTAATTAGCCAGTTATCCACAATTCCAACCCAAACGTACAACGAGTACTCTTGTCATGTTAAAAGCAATCTTCAAATACCTAATGTTGATTTTTCTTTAACCTGAACGTGGTTATTGTGAAAATTTGTTATTGCTTGCTCCAGTTTAATCTCCACTTACAAAATAGCCAAATCAGCAAAGAGATAAGATTTTAAGTTTTTTGCACCTTTGTGGTTTTGTCGCTAGAAAAATGATTTTTATCGCTACTTCATTATTTTACCATCACGAGCGTCAGCTGTCTTCTTTCATTTACATCAATAATAAAGAACGTGTGTCAGGCAGGGAAACATTTGAGTACAATCTCTACTCAAAATGGTCGGTATTCATCATCTTCTGCCACACGTTAA
The DNA here is from genome assembly GCA_004143645.1 of Protaetia brevitarsis. NCBI lineage: Eukaryota > Metazoa > Arthropoda > Insecta > Coleoptera > Scarabaeidae > Protaetia > Protaetia brevitarsis. The sequence goes on along the minus strand of RXPK01000052.1, from coordinate 346,313 downwards.
ACATATGTAAGTATATCTTGCGTGGATTTTGATTAGTAACAAAGACTTATTCATGTTACTATTAAATATCAATACAGGAAGAAACAAACAAAATAACAATAAGGCAGAGTGTACACCAGAGGGATACGACATGCAAACGACAAGCGACACTAGCAGCACGACACGTACCGTGTAAATTTAGTTTAATTGTCCTATTGCTGGTTGTGTCGTTCGTCGTATTGCTGTTGTATCCCTTCAGTGTGCATTTTGCCTAATTTGTACTAAAAACGTGGCGGAATTATTCCTAGAATGACGTTTAGGTATTCCCCATTACCCCCACGCTCCCAACGACTGTCAAAATCAACCTCAAAGTAGCGACTGCAGTGTGTTGCTAGCTATCAAGTTGATATGTTCCTTTATCACAGCTGTTACTCGTTTGAATGTGTGGTTTGTCACATGATTGTCAAGAACTCTTTTGACACGAGCAGAGCTTGGCTTGCAATTGGCTGGAACGAACTCAGAAAAGGTGGTGATTCCACGCAGCTGAAATTTGCTAGCTGTCTGTTCTTGTTTACATGTTTTACATGACTTTCAAATTTTTGACACGAATACACAATAACTTTTAATTAGGGTTCAAGAGTTATGACTATAACGTTCTGTGCAATACAAAGATTGGTTTTTTTCTATTCGACTACTTCATTTCTAACATCCGACTCTGCACTAGCTTGTCAACAATAATGTCCGGGGATGCACAAGTGGATAGAGTTCAAACATAGATTATATAATATCGAATTGTCTATAGTGTGAATAAATGCGATTAAAATTTATACCAGTATAATGCAGTTCAAACCAAAATCATATTATTTTATAAGCGAACATAAAATGAATTAGGTTAGTTACTGCGATAAATAGCAATATAGCTTAAAATGTGTATCTAACAAAGAAATTGATTTAATATGACTTAGGAATCTCTGCACAACGATAATAGTTCTTCTTATTCATGTACTTTCTTAATTCTTGTGTCATATATATTAGATTCATTCGGAAATCCCAAGAAACTGCGACCATCCTTAGCATCACAATTTATCTTGCGAGAGTGACTGGCACTACATCATCATACCCATTGGTGTCTTCTTTCACTGTTATTTGAGTTATTTCACTTAAACATAACAATATAATATATAAGGAAGTATGTAAATGTTATGGCCACTGGCCAGCAATCTTACCTTTTACACAAGAATATCATAGTTCATTAAATGTTTTTAAAACTGCAGGGATAATTCAAAACTAATAAAATACGTAAAATAAATAAATAAAACAAGAAAATCATATAGATTAAACGGATGAGTAAACTAATTTGTGTAGATACAAACGTAAACAATAACAAACTGCCACTTTGGGAAGCTGTTGTTTGTGTGAAGTTAGGTTTAGAAATTTGGACCGCTATAACTCCTCTCTTGTCCTTACTCGGTGTACTCTGTTTCCAGCCAAGTGCCTATGTCCATAGTCAAAATATCATAAATTGCCTGTAATTTCACCTGGCTTTAGTTTCACTTCTCTACCTCATTCCTTTCAAAGGTTTTAAGGGGGACGGTGTCCGAGAAATAGAAAGATGTACCGAGCCAGGTAAAAGCGTGGCTATTTTCTCTGACACTCAGTCCAGACTTAAAGCAATTAGTTATATAAGCGCGGAGTCTAAGCTGATTTGGGACTGTGTAAGCGCCTTAAATGTGGTGGGTACCCAAAAGAAATTAACCCTGGCCTGGGTCCCTAGTCACTCAACCGTGAGCTCAAACAAGGCGGCGAACAACGTCTTTCCTTCAGCACTGCCAAATCGCAAAGTAAAAAATCCATCAATGAATGGATAATTAAGATCTGCGTAAGCGCCCTAAGTGGGGTGAGCACCCAAAGGGAGTTAATATTGACCTAGGGCTCCGAGCCACTCAAGGCCATTCGTTGGAGCGACACTTTATTTTGACACTATTAAATCGCAAATTAAAAAATCCATCAATGAATAGATACATAATCAGTCCAGAGAAAGGTGGCAAAAATCAGCGGGGCAGAGAAGGCAAAAGAGTTCCTAACGGAACAGAGGCCTGAATTTACTGGAGATCTACTTAATGAAAACAAGAAGACTGTAAAAATGATAGTAGGTCTGCTGATTGGTCACTGTAGACTAAATAGGCATATGCACAACATAGGCCTGGTAGGTGTTGCTACCTACAGATTCTGCCAATAGGAAGAAGAAGATCCAGTTCATGTGCTATGCCAACGTGACAGCCTGACGAAAACAAGGTTTCTAGTAATGCGCGTGGAGAATCTCACAGCTAGCCGCTTTCAGAGATGATAGGAAGAAAACAATATTAAAGAGCGTCTTCTAGGAAAAAGGGGATCGTGGTGCAAAGCAAAGCCACCCCAACCCTCATCTGTCTAATCTAAACATACGTACTGCTGTGGTTTAGGCAACCCACTTTCGCGGATGTATTTCAAGTTGCATATTTTTGCTGGTTATTGGTTGTTTTCTTTGCTTAAGACAGCTGATTCAGTTTACCGAGAGTTTTTCACAATTTTAATTTTGTTTTGCATAAATTTTAGTTAAATAGTTTATTGAATCAATTTTATTTAGTGTTAAGTTTTTAAATTAATCCATTCATTCAAATGTCTATTGTTTGCTTGTGTCTATTTTATGCGGATTCTATTGAATATTGGCGTATTGTTTATACGACTGCGTTGTACGATTTTGAGAGAGGGATTTTCGTAAGAAAAACAATTTGTAGAGTGTTCTTAGGGACTTCCATGTTCGACTATTGACGTGAGTAGTCGTATTTTTGTATATCTTTGTTGCCATTATGTAATTCATTTTGATATTGTAAATTTCGCATTCATTGTCTTTTATATAGGCAATCAAGAAATTCTTATCGTAATAATTATTGGTATATTGAAGAGTGTGCACATTATAGATATAAGATCAATTATCAGTTTGGTTTGGGAAGATACATTTTAGTTTATTTTTTCTCATTATAGTTTAAAGAGTTAATTTTTCCGTTATTCAATTTTGCTGTTTCGTTTTTAATTATCAATCACCTCGGTTGGGTGAGTAGAAGCTTTGTTCTTGCATTTAGTTTTTCAATTTTGTAAATTTCTTGTAATTATCCACGCTTAGTTTACTTTAGTTTGTGAAACCACGTGGATAGAAATTGTAAGATATTGGATAATCTTCCTGAACAAACAATACATTTGCTTTGCATAGGAAATAGCATTGTCCTATTTTTAATTTAGAGTCAAGTGCAGTTTTTATTTTAGGCCAGAACCTTCAGTTCAAGGTTTTTTTTTCTGCACAAGTTGTAATTTAACCCATTTTGAAAAATAAATCTGATTGTTAATTAACGTCGTTGGGTTGAAAATTCTGTTCTTTTATTTTTTATTAAACCTTTTCAATTTTTCGGGTATTTAAGAAAGTCAGATTTCAATCACTCACAATTTACTTTTCGTGGTTAGATTCAAGTATTAATTCGCGAGGATAACTCTGTGGTTAATAGTTCTTTTGCGCCCTTTAATATTATTTCCGTTGAGCTAGCTAATTTGATTTCATTTTACATTCTAAAATTCATTTTGCATTTTAAATTCAATCAGTACACAGCAGTATGCACACACATTACTCGTGATGATTCATTAACTCTAAAATAAATCGGTTTCCAGAAAATTACATTATTAAAAGCTTAGTGGCGGGTAGAATGAATAATGCTTTTACGAATCAATTAGAAACAGTTTGCGTTACGAGTGTGGAGGAATATATTTTACACAACTTTCCAAATTAAAAAAAAGGTTCTCAGAATAATCTCTTTACATTCCGAACACCCTAATCGGAATAATTTTGCGCCGAAACTCCGACGGGACTAGCCATTACAGACAACCCCTGTCAACTACCACTCGTAGTTGTAATAAATACGTCGACACTTTTCCCAATTACGCAAGGATCTATATCATACTGGTCCTTAATTAAATCGGAAAGTCTCGAGGATATGAAAATTTACAAAACAGCAGTTCCCCGCTAAGGGAATTAGCGCGATTACGTCAAGATTAACGAACGAGTGATGGCTTTCAATTAGTCGAAATCTGATTACAATTTGCAAAGTTGTTTTCGCTCGTTACGGTTGTCATTAAAGAGATTGATGAAGTAAGGTCTGATCATTAGGACTTTACTCGTTGAAAAAGAAGTATATTATAAGAGCCTCTTCAGGATTAGACGTGGAAAAACTTCAGCGGTATTTATTTACTGCTAGAACTGGTTTAACATTCTGAAATCGATAAATATGAAGCTTTTTTTTGTGAGAGCTCAATAACTAGAACAATAAATAATATTTTATATATGCAAAACTAGTATAATGCGATATTTTTTACATTTAGAAACAACACGTGCTACATATAAAAATCAAACTTCCCTTTGTTCTTAGACCCTCCTTAATGTAAACGTTGCTTTCTGAGAAATACAAATTCAAGCCCAGCGGCGGCTTGCTAAATCGATATCTGGCAGTAGCAAAGTGAGTGCCCTCTTTAAAAGGAATTCACGCCTCCTTTTTTTTGTGTCGTTCCGTCACCTCATCAATATTGTAAGATCACAGACTGGTGTTTGCGCTGTAAAATGCTACACAAGAATGTGCAAAACGCTACCAATTCCGTACGCCTCGTAAAACGAAATTGCCTCGGAAGAACTAAAAAGAAACATTTCCAATGTATCTTGCCCGTATATCTGCCCGAAAATGTGTGTATATAAGTACTGAGAGCGATAAATCTACCATTTGACGGTGTTATCCTTATTTGTTTATCCTTTTTTTGCAACTTTGGGAATCAGGGTATTCTGTGGATACAACGCCTTCCGTTTCGATTCCATTCTTTCGGTGCCTAATTAACTTATCAATAAGATATTCAAAACTGTGTATAATTGCATTTTTGAAAACTAAATTGCAACAAATTTTAGAATCTTCGGCAAAAATTGCTTTCTTGCCTTGCAACTTTCCTAACCATTTGTTTCTCTTACTCATACATATATTGATGTATTGACGTAAGTACATTAAAAGAAATAAATTGTACATTTTGAAGCATATATATTTCCGAGCGTAAAAAAGAACATTTAGATTAATTTGATAGGAGCCAAGAAAATGGTCCTGAAAATTCAAAACGCTATTATTCAGGAATAACAAACAGACGAATTTAATTAAATTTACATAGAAACTTAATAATTTATCAATTTAAGCTTTTAATAAAACTCTTCTCAGACCTTCTCATATTTAAAACGTTTAATTAACACTTTCATTCTTTTCATTAAAATCATTTTTGCCAGTTTAACCTTAAAAATTTCTGAAATGTCAACAACTGAATCACCTTCAAATTGCTAAAATGTAAATAAAACATCTTGACTACTTTGCTGGAAAACCTGAAAACAAGCATGTATATTTCTTGGTAGCTGAGAACTTACCTTCCTATAATGCGAAGACGAATTTGTGTCCGATATTGAAAACGTATCCACAAATGAATCGAAGCGCACTAATTTTTTCGGTAGCGCTTTTTTGCGCGGACACAGAGAGCACATCCCGCTGACATCCCGCGGGGGCATAATTACGGGGTCCGCAAGTTTTCAAATCGCGTTCGTTCAACATCGAAGCGCCATCTGTCGGCTTCAGCATTCACAGTTTACGACACACCTGCGGTAGTTAATGCCATACCGTGGAAGATGGCGCTGGCGTCACGATAGCATGTTAGTAGACTAGCGGAGAAACCGCGAACTAATTATATTAGTTTCTTTATCGATTCACATTGTTCGTTCGAAAATTGGTATTTGTTATGGAGATTACAATGGAAACAACAGGTGCAAAACGTCTGTAGAAGTAACTGTTTTTGCGTAGGTGCACATAATAACCGTTTATGCTTATTCTACCTCGTAAATTCATTATTATTCAACTGCAAAAATGGATAATGTTTTGAAAGCTGTACTAGGTAATCTATTGCATTTAAGCATATAGGTAACCTTTAAGATAAAATAAATAATTAAATACGCAAAATAATGGTTCCGTATTTTCCAGTCAGCTTCAAATCCGCATTACATATCGTTTTATTAGTAAAACGCTAAAATCTGACAAATATTTAACTTGACAAATTCAACACGAGAAATCATCGTTACATATACAGGCTGATTGATACATAACCGTAAATTTGGAAAAGCCTCAGTTAGTAGAAGTGATCTAGCAAAATAGCTTCTGAGATATTTTTTCTCGCTACACGACACATTAGTGTACATTATGTATAAAAAATTATGTCAAATACTTGGATGAATTAAACGTAAAAAGTTCAAAACTTCCACTTGTAAAGAAAAACTTGAAACGTTTTGTACAGGTATCCCATCCAAGGGTGTCTCTTTAAAATGTTTTACAAAATTCAATGCTGCATAACTTAAAAATATTGTTGACCATACAGGATGTTTCAAAAGTAAGAATAGGCATACTTAGATTACTTACTTAACACCCTATATATTATTCCATTTTTAAATTCTATGAAGAAAAATAATAAGCAGCACTTTATATAATTATATACAGGTGCCCACTACAGTCCTAAACATTTCCTTAACTTTAGTCCAAGGTAACTTGACTTTTTTAAATAGCAGCCTATATCTTTGCTTATGCTAAATTAACCCATACGTAAAGCTCTTTCAATTCATACTAAACATTTGTGACGTCTCAAGTAGGATGTATTATAGATAATTATTTTAAAATAAATCCAATGAATTTTCCAATAATTTTCAAGTTACCTTATTATATAAACGCGATATAAATAAAAGCGCAAGTTAATAAGCATACATGAGTATCAGATCAAAAAATACAAAACAAATAATACGTTTTTTTTTGAAAATAGAAAGAAATTTAATGTTAATCGTCCATGATACAGAAACTGTATTACCCATGTTTGGTAGGCTGTGGTAATTATAAAAACCATTATATTTAATTAATAGTAGTTAATAAATAAAAGTCAATACCATCAAAAAAACATTTGTTTTATGTAATACGTTTCCCGTTATTTCATTCTTTTGAGAGCTACCTAAAGAAACTTGTGTTTAGGAAAGAGCCATCCACATAAGGAAATAAGAAGAATAGAATGAGGAAGGCATTTTTGTCTATTTCATTGAATCCAAAATTTGCGAAAGAGAGTAGAAATATGTTTAACAGAAAGAAGACATATTTTTGAACATCTGCTATAAATTCTAATAATTAAAAATGATTAATACCTGTAAATACTTTTAATTAAGGGTGTATTTTGTTGTAATTTTATGTTCACTTGTTTTTTATTATAAACGAAAGACAAACATTAAGTCTTAGTTTAATGGTTTATAAATAAAATACTTACTATTTAAATAATTAAGTTAATATATAATAAAATAAACAAGAAAATAAATAAACAGTCGCTGACATGTAAGAAGGACAAAGTATTTTTACAGAATTATTTGTTTGCAGATTTTACTTTTGACTATTATGCTGGTGAAATAATTATCATTAAATATCATTCACTTTTTAAAAAAAATATGTCATTTGGTTTATATTTTATTATTTTATACTAACACATATTTACTAATTCGCGGCTTTATTCAATTATATATAAAGTTTATATACTAAGCCAACATGAAAATTAAAGGAAAATTCCTTAGATTTATTTAAAAACATTAATTATCAATAAAATTCTGCATGTGGTATCATAAATGTTTAGTATAAATTAATAGGGTTTTTTTGTAAGGGTTGATTTAACATAAGCAAAGATACAGGGTGCTATGTAAAAAATAATCAAGTTACTGTGAGCTAAAGTTAAGCAAATGCTCAGGATTTTAGTGGACACCTGCATATAATTATATTGGTTTTAGCTTCACTGTTGTACCAAGCTAAGTATGTGTGCAGGGTATTTAAAATGTGAATATCTAAAACAAATGCATATACAAACTACGCCGCCTGGACCAGAAGCTTGCTGAAGAGCCATTTTTTACAGAAGCGTAAATAACAATGTTATTGTTATAGATGGCCATCTAGTAGTTTATATAAAGGAATGTTATTTTTCTTCGTAGAATTTAAAAATAGAATAGTATATAGGGTGTTCCATTTAAAATAACGGAGTAAGTATGCGTCTTCCAACTTTTGGAACACTCTGTATAGTCAGAAATACTTTTAGTTTATGCAGCATTGAATTCTAGAAAATTTGTATACAAAAAACTTTTTCCCAAATACAAAAATAAAGCTGTTATCAAAGACCCAGTCTTCGATGGCACCCTGTACATACATTCTTACGTATTTATTTCTAAATTTGCGTAATACGTTATGCATACAAATCATTGTAACTTTTCTTATTCCATTACAGTATACCATTTATGTATCTTTCTAACCATTAATAATAGAACAACATGCGACGCAAGATGATATATTATGCAGGTGCCCATTATTCATTGAAGGAAATACAAGCGTTTAGGAATGTCATAAATGATGCAACAATAGTATTATGTATTTTATTAAATAAATCAACATTTACAAATTAGCTTTGAAAACACTTCCCTACTTCTAATACAAGCACGAGCCCGTTTTCAAATTTCAGTTCTTGTGATTATGTTTGTTAAACTATTGCGTAAAATTGCTGCTATGCCTTGAATTTTATTAATTAATTGCGCGTGTCGATTTCCGAGGCGTAAACAATTTGTTTCATGTGCCCCCACACGTAAAAGTCTAACGCGTAAGATCAGGGCTCCTGACAGGCCATGCTATCAGCCCTCTTCTCTCAATTCATCGACTTGGAAACCTTTCGTTCAGCAAATTTCGTATACTTGGACGATAGTATGCAGGATATCCGTCATACTGGTACACCATATTCCTTCTGTTTGCTAGTAGTGAGTTGTCCAGAAATTTTATCAAGTTATGGCGTCAGAATTCCTCATAGACTAGGGAATTTAGTATTCGTCTCGTGTGAAAAATTATATCGATACTTATATCAACTACTTTCATGCCACAGATTCTTCGTTGTTTGAAAAACTAATAATTTTACTTAAATGTGGATTTTCTTGCTGCTAATAATGTAAATTGTGGAAGTTGCTTATTCCCTCCATACTAAATTGAGACTCATCATTCCATAAAATTCTCCTCAAAAAAAGATGCATCTTTTATGTCGGAATTGAATATAACGCGGCAATCTCTTTTTCTACCAGCACTTGAATAATAGAACGGTAGATCAAACTTCCAATGATACGGAGCCATTAGTAGCGACTTTTCTTGTACTAATCATTGGATCACTTTTCGTAAAAATTTCTTCAGTAATAGCGATTTCAAGCAAGTTGGCCCTTAACGCATTTCCATTACAAAAACCGTACAGAAACAAGATATCAGAATACTCGGTGTTGGTGAATCTTGTCATCTTAAACAGTAAGGTGATTACGATAAGGAGGCAATAAACAATTTGGCCACAAACAGACAACACAAAAAGTAACACACAGCTTTACAATAATTTATACTCGAACAGTGTTGAACTGTCAACTAAATATTCCCTACTATTTTTGCACTATTTATGAAATGTCTGCTTAATACATTCACCTGGGCTACATTTTGTTGTGTAGAATTAGAAAGATAAATAAAACTTTAAACTTTTATACCTCCTTTGAAACCTAACGGAACAAAGAAGTTTTTAGAATCATTTGTATTCGTAATGCATTATGCGAATTTAAAAATAAATACCTAACAGTGAACCCACTGTTTTCGGTTTTCTTTTGCAAGTGTAGGTTTTGAACTTTTTACGTTTAATTCATGATATTTGACGTAATTTTTGATACATAATGTATACTAATGTGTAGTACAGCGAGGGAAGCGGAATTATCGATAACTGTTTTTTTATTATGTTTAATTTTTAATGTTAGTGAGGCTTCTTAAAAACACAAACTTTTGAATATCTCCCAAACTGTTGACTTCGGAAGATACCTTCCTAAATTTGCGTTAGCGCACCAATCATCTTGTATATTTGTAAAGTAAATTAAAACAAATTTAATTATATGCCAATTAGAATAAAAAGAGATTAAATTAATACGCAGATCAAAGGAACCACACACACATATATTATACAAAGGTATTCGGCTAAATGGTGTAAAATTTAACGTGGTTAAAAGAAAACAATAAAGCACAAGGATGGGTACCGGTTACGAGCCACAGTACAAATATTAACAGAAGAATGCTAGAGAACAAAGAAAACTCTCGAAAATAGTTTGGACGCTACAAAGGAACTGTTTCTAAATATTCGATATGAGTATTTTTATTGCTGCAATGAGCTAACAAGCAACATACAGATACAAACATGTGCATGTGATGATCTTTAAACAAAGTTTTTTTGCGAGAATTTAAGTATCTCTTAGAATGTTCGTAGTTAGTATAAATTTTTAATAGTTCTTTGATGAACTTAATTGTAGACTCGTAAAATTTTCACATAGACTGACATTCACCTGTTAAGGATTACAGGAAGCACCGTATGAATGAAAATATGAAAATTCAACTTCCTACTGCTACGAGAGCGGTGCAAAAATTAGCCGACCTGACGTGTAGATGGCGGCAGTAGTTTGAAAAAAAATACTTTGGTGAAAAGTGACAACCTTATAAAACATATGTTTTAAGTTTCAAGGCCCCACGTTGTTTTGTATTTTTTTGGAGCCATAAAAAATAAACGATCTCAGTGAATTTGTAAACATGGAAGAAATTGGTCACCGTTATGTAATTCAATACTTTCATTTGAAATGTCTCAGTCTAATAAATATTAAAGCCGAGCTAGATTCTGCTCTAGGGGAGCCTGCTCCTTCGTTTACGACTACAAAATATTGGGTGGCAGAGCTTAAACGAGGCCGTACGGAGCTGCCAAGAGGAACACCGTAGTAGTCGACCAGTTGGGAAGCTCGCGCCAGAAACGGTGAAGAAAATCCACAAAATGATATTGGATAATCGTCGGCTGAAGGTGCGTGAGCTAGCTGAAATGGTAGGCATTACAAAAAGTGCTATACATCGCATATTGACCGAAAATGAGAAAGCTGTACGCAAGATGGGTGCCGCGTTTGCTCACAATGGAACAAAAACAGCGTCGTGAAGATGTTTCAATAGGGTGTTTGGCGATGTTTCAGGCAATAAAACCCAGTTCTTGCGTCGATTCGTAACCATGGATGAGACATGGGTCCACCACTTCACACCTGAGACAAAGGAACAGTCAAAGCATTGGACTGGAATGGGAGAATCGTGTCCAAAGAAGGGGAAGACAGTTTGATCTGCAGGCATGGTCATGGCGTCAGTTTTTTGGGATGTGCGTGGGATAATTTTTATTGATTATCTTCAAAATGGAAAAAGAATCAACGGCGAGAATTATGTTAACTTATTGCAGCGTTCAAGTAATTAAATTAACGAAAAAAGGCCACACTTGGTGAAAAAGAGTGTTGTTTCATCACGACAAAGCACCAGTTCACACATCCACTTTGCGCTGGCCAAAATCAATGAATTAAAGTTCGAATTGTTTCATCACGCACCTTATTCGCCAGATTTGGCTTCCTCGGATTATTTTCTATTTCCAAACTTGAACTCAAATGACTCGGTGGTAAAAGATTTGCCAACAATGAAGAGGCAGAGTCTAGCCGGTAGCTCGGCAGCCCGATGAACTAGCCAAGGAGGGCTATAAGGGACACTTCATGGGTCCAGAGCCCTTATGTGGAATTACTAAGGATTCCACAAGAAGGGAGATCTGGACCTGGTTAGATAAACAAGCACAAAGAAATGGAGGTCGACTGAAGGTCAACTCCATACCAAAACGCTAATAGGGGATGGGGATGTTAGTTTCTCTGATAACCTACTCAGGCGCAGTAAGAAAGAAGTTAAAACCATTACTGGGTTGGTAACTGGACACTGTCCCCTGAAAAAGCAACTACAGGAGGAAACGAGTTTACACATGTGAGGAACTGAAGGTACTCATGCAGAAATATTTCGAGAGAGCCCTCGAAGGTTCTCAAGTTTCCACTGGGCAAGATACTAGGCTTTATAGAGAAGCTGCTTGAGTGGAAGTAAGAGAATCAATAGGGATGGTACAATGAGCACCTAGCTCAAGTGCCCGGACATTAAGTGCCCACCCTAACTTTAATGAATGAATGAATGAGGTACGGTCTGCCGTTGATGGGTATTTTAAGGAGCTAGATGGTTCTTACTATAAACAGGGTATCGAAGCTATTGAATATCACTGGGAAAAGTGTATCGACTTAAAAGGAGATTATGTTGAGAAATAATGAAATTTTTTTCCCAAATTTGTTGTGTTTTCTTCGTGAGGTCGGCTAATTTTGGGACCCCCCTCGTACAGCAAAAACCCAGTATAAGATAATAAATGCAGACACAGTGTTATCAACAAAAAAATAAGCGTAACGAAAACATACTCTCGGTATATAATTTTGTACACGCACCAAAACAAAGGTATAATAAGTGAAAACATTTACAAGTAAGGCTGAGACGCTAATGGTAGATAGGTAACTTAAAGTAATAAAAAAAAGTATTAACATAACATGATTAAATTCCCGAATCAGCAAGTGAAACATTTATTTATTTTGGCACTAATTACATTCACAAAATATCCAATTCTATTAGCAAAGAAGTGAAGGTTATTTTATTGCACTAATAATCTAAACGCGTTTGTATTTTATCATTTTTATTTTTTTTTTGATAAATTAGTTTTGAAAATAAATTTCTACCTACATGCAGAAGCTCTAATAAAGAAAAAAACGATTATTTATTCGATATATCGTGTAAAAATGCAGGCCTAAAATAAATTAATTTAACATTAATTTAACAGCTTTCGGTCTGTTAAATTTTTTGTAGACTATAGCAAACTTTCCTGGGTTTATAATTTAGCACTTCGGATATTCTACTTCTGTAAATAATCTCAACTATATATCTCATTCAAAGTAAATAAAACAAGCTGTATTTATTTCCTTTCATTGTATCCCGAACGGTTGAATAAGAAATGCAAATTATTTCTGGAAAATACACCACCATCTAATATAAGACTGTTTACGATTATTTAAATTTACAAGCCGACACCTTTAATCCTTAATATAAATACGTATAAAATTATAGCATCTATAACAATAACAATCAACAAAAGTCGATGAATTACGTAAGTATGTAAGTTATTAAGGAATGATTCACTTTAAATTATGCTGGATATAAATATAATCGATCACGAAACTCTTTGTGTAACCCATAAATTTTTAATTTCTATTGTAATTATAATATTTTTATATATAAAATCTAATTTACCTACAAACTGAAATTATATACGTATAGGTAAAATATTTTTATTAGTTTTTTTCTGGTAAAGAAGAAATCCACACGTCACAATCAGCCACGTCGCACTAGTCATTATGCACATGTAATATTTAGCAACCCAACAGGTGATTCCCCTATTCCTTAGATTATTTTCGGTAATGGATTTTTAATTTCTAACGTTAGATTTATCTTATTTTTATATTATCGTATCTACAGGCACATGAAAACAGATGTGAGGAATGAAACGCTAGTTGGTTGGATACCCAATAAACAGCCCGTATTTATGAAACAGCACGTTCCTTAGTACAATATACAGGATGAGTCAATAGTCCGATATCGGTCGCTATTAACTTATAATCTTATAAAAAAATTTCAATTGGGCATCATACATAACGGAAAGAAGTGCATGCTCTAAAAATATTTTCATATGAATTATTTTTAACTCGGTTGCAAGTTTGTGTTGAACAAGAAGGGGGCTATATCGAACATTTAATTTAGTAATTGTAAAACGAAGTTTACTTTTATTGATATAGATTTACCGTTTAATATTTAAAATTATCTTTTTTTATTATTGTTTTTGGGTATGACGGTATCTTTATGTAAAAAAAAACATATACGTTGATGTCCTAAGTTACATTTTATTTTGGTTTACGTTTCAATTCTTTTGAGAATCATTTTCAACGTATATGTTTTTTACGTAAAGACGGTGTCTTTCTACCCAAAAAAATATTAAGAAAAGATAAATTCGAATATTTAATGTAATTTTGTTTCTATTATATGTTATTTAATTTTTTAAATTCCTATATATTTTAAAACTTCTACTTGAAGCTTTGGGGGTGGGGGCACGATAAATGGACCATACGGCATATAAATAAGATTATGGGATAGCCTGGTCCCACTGTTATTTTTTTTTTTTAATAATTTAAGTTGTGCACATACGTTAACACTATGCAATACAGCTCAAATTATTATTATTAAATTATTATCTTCAAAGAAAAAGAAAATATGTACAACAATTTCCAAGATATTTAGAAATATTTAGAAAACGTGTAAATCTTTGGAGTGAGCTGTATGCCCAAATCGGGTGAAGGTTGTGTTGTTTTATAGTGAGGCAACTTTTCCGTCATACAGTTTTTTCGAAATCTGAAGTTGCCCGTTGCCGATATGCTGTAAATATTAAAATATTATTTCCAAAACTGTTATGTAAGGTATCTACGATTTGTGTGTAATACATACAAGTTTTGGCGAAAATCTTTGGAAAGAGACCGAGTTCTTATCATAATGATTTAGTAAAAGAACGTTAGGAGAGGTTTAAAGGTGGAAAGTCAACGACAGACCTGATATTTACGTTAAAAATTGTATTAAATCAAAGCTATGAACAAAATCTGAGTTTGCATATCCACTTTGATTTTGTGTAAGCGCACGACTTACTGAAGAGAAGAAAACTATATAAAGTAATGCAAAAGCTAAATATCCAACATGCAAATTAATTAAACTAAGGCCATTCGTCCACCGCGAAAACCAAAATGAGGCAACCGATTGCTTACTCATTATGGTTTCCTGGGTGGACGAACGACCTAAAGAAATCTACAATCAAATCGAAGGATGTCGTCGTCTGATGAGGATATTGTTACTGGGGTAATTCCCAAAAACTTTGCAAGGATGACGTGGTCTGCTACCAACTAAAACAGCAAATATGCAGACGACGAAGCGCTAATAACCAGGTTGAAGAAAGTGTGAAAATATTCAGCAAGCTGGACATCAAGGTTGTATGGGATAAAAATTAATTAGGAAAAACAAACTACCTAATAGAAAGAAGCAACAAGAAATGAATACAGTAACTGCCAAATGGATACAAGAAGCTACCACTTTGAGAAAGTAAGTCACTTTGAATATTTGGGGGTAACGATTACAAATAATAATGAAGAGGACAAAGAAATAAAAAAAAAGATTGAACAAGGAGAACAATGCAATGGAGCCAGTGAAGAAATCACTAAAGTCAAAAGAATTTTCCAAAGCAGCAAAATTAGGGTATATAGAAGGGTGATAACGGCCAAGGTGTGAAAAGAATGGGTGTTGCCAAAAAGGAGTGAAATGAAAATAGAGGTGTGGGAGGAAAAAATGTTAAGGAGAATATTTGAAGAAACTAAGACAAGTGACAGTGTTCGGAGAAGAGAAGCGAATCGTTGACTAAGGGATCTATAGGGGTACAGCAACATACTTCAGCATGTTGAAGCATAAAGATTGATGGTTGGCACATGTAAGCAGGGTGACAGAACGTAAACACACCAAAAGAGAATACTGAAAGAAGGAGAAAAGAGGAAAAAAACTGTTGACCAAAGAAGCAATGGTTAGATGCAGTGATAGCAGACTTAAAAACTTTGTAAACAACGGAATGGAAAAGTCTGATACAGAACAGAATTCAATGAAGAAAAATACTGAAGGAATTTGCAGAAGCAGAGTAGTGAAATAACCTAAGTTATGCCCTAAAAAAGCCCTGGAGAACCAATTTATTAAAAGTTTATGGAGTGCACGAAGAGTTTTGTAACCGACTGTAATATATACTCAGTTTACTAATATTAAATGTAATTTATACGACGATAAATTTTCTAACGATAATTTTTCTACCTAAAATGAATAATTTATATAAGCTTAAGCGCCAATTGAGGATGAAAATGTAAAGGGCATTTTTAATTAGCTAAGTTCATTTTAAAAATACCGGTATTAGGTGCTCAACGTTCTCATGTAAAGTATGTAGAAGCACCGACAAGGGTGTTGTTTACACACTTCTGTTCTACGTGTTTACTCTCTGTTTTCAAGGTCAATGGCAACACAAGCATTATTTTTTATCCCGTATTTTAGTAGCTATTTACTCAGTTTTGATTTTCCATAATTCATAAAGCTAATTACAAAATTAAACGTTGTAGCTCCCGTCATGCTTCCCTAAAGTGAATTGTTTTATTAATAAATATATGAAAGAAAACAATATATAGCGTAAACATTCTCATAGAATAGAATGCGAGAGGAATTCCACTACGAATGCTTTGTATATTTCCTATCAACGCATAAATTCTGTGAAATCGATAAAGAAAACTTACTCCCGAAATTTACGGATCGGTTTTTCGGTTACCGGCAAATCGGGGCACGCTGAAATTGCCGCCGGCGATGACACCGACATACGTCTGTCACTAGCAGTAAAGCACACCACTGTTTTCACATTGAAAACATTCTGGCAGTTTTCAAAAAGCCAGATGATCGCGATGCCGCAACTACCCGCCCCGCATGCACTGTGCGCGTTTTAGTACCGAAAGCTGCCGTCAACCGGAGTGGCGGCTATGTTACCGATTTCAACGGCAGATGTCACCGCTGACGCGACCACAATACTAATCTATAACAACTGACCTATCTTGACTTCGTGTGCCGAGGCCGTGGTAATAAAGAGGTGCATTTACGCCCTACGTTTAAGCAGAACGGTAATTCAGATGAGGAACACACATGCATTCCACCTTTCAAATGGTGTTTGTGAATGCTTGGATGAGGAATTAATTACATCTTTCCCGGGTTAATAGTTTTCCTTTGTGTATAGGCACTGAGTTTCACTTAGCAATACCATTATAACAATTTTTCGTTTATTGTAATTTAAAATTTGGATATAAGTATCGTGCGTTAACTGACAATTGCTCTTTTTTAAGTATAAGAAGATAGTTACAAAAGAAATGTCATTAATAAAAAAACGGCTCGGAATTTGCTCTACTGCCATTGTTGAACTGTGAAAGATGCATTTTACTATTGTTGGTTATTTTGATACTCAAAATTCTGTTGTTAGATGTAACTAGAATCTTCTCATATAGTAGAGTAGGTTTAAGAAATAAGTTTTAAAGGAAACGTTACGATATCTCTTTGACGAGATTGATTGAAGTTTCTGCTTAAAATTAGATCAAAGGAAATATTGCGCGCATGATATCACAGAAGGGTTTTCAAAAGATACAGGGTTGTCATGCTTCAAATGGTATTAGATACTAATTTCATATAATCGCCCACAAGGTCAAACTTACAACAGAATTTATTGATTTTAGGGGTGATTATCAGATTATTAATAACGTAAACTTCGGTTTAAACATCTATTTATACGCATCAACTGCTCCTAGAAAGTGATTCGCCCTTGTGACTTCGCAAAGGATTTGCAGTTGGTAAATTAAGGTTATTGAATAGCTGTAGACAAAATTTCATGTTCCAGTATAATTATTCCAGTTCTTGATAAAAAAAAAAAAAGATGTTGAAAAGAAATTTATCCACTTGTCTCCATTTAATTCATTACCTTATCCTTAAATTTAGACTATAATTTTAACATATACAGATGACCCATTTGAAAGTGAGACAACCCCATAAAATTAGTAGTTATTGTCCGCTTTCGACCAACTTTTTTTTTTAAATTGTAGTGCATGTAAAGCTGTATTTCTGAACAAAAATTCACATTTTTTTCTATATAAAAGCAAAACATGCTGGGCAAATTTATAGAAATGCAAAGAATCACATTAGGCATTTTTTACCAAAGTACGCCACTGGATTGAAGGCCATCTGAAATGGGCATGCACCAAATTTGATAAAACAAAAATGTTTATGTAATTTTAATCAAGTAAATCGTGAATGTTAAAAAAAAACGTCAAAAATAACTGTGACAATAACATACTTTATTCGTAATAACATTACACAAAATTATGGGAATTCCAAAAAATAAAAGGTACCCCCTAATAAAATTCTTGTTGCCATTTTTTCTAATGCATTTATCACATCGTTTTCGGAAGGTCTAGGATACTTTTCATAGTTGTACGGTGTAAAATCTATACATGCGCGCCTTATTCAAATTCGTAGTTCTTCTACTGTGGTCTTGATTTATACACTTTTGGCTTAAGGCTATCCCAAAAGAAAAAATCGAAGGGCGTCAAGTCCGGTAACTTTGGTGGTCATTCCACGTCTAGTCCATGTATTAGTTTTCATTAAGCCTTTGCCTCACTACGACTGCGTTATGTACGGGAAACCAATCTAATTAAACTTCAAAATCAAGCGAGTCAGAAGTCATTTGTCGCTTCTAAATATCCATTTTCTAGAAAATTCATAAAAAAACGGCCATCATATTTCCCTCAAAAAAAGAAGGCCAATAATTCTATTGTCATAACTCTTACATTGCTTGTGTTTTTAAGACTCTGCTTTGATACACTGCCTATTTAGTTGAAAACTTTATTTATGCGGTGTACAGTACTGCTGCTCAATGGAAGTTTACCGGGATGATTTGTGTTGCATGCTTTTGCAAATATTTTCACAAGTAGAACTAGTGCTTTAAATCAACTTCTGATATGTCACTTACTTTTGACATTGTAAATTCATAATATTCTCTCTGATCCTTAATTTTTGTCACAGAATTATTAATATGCAATATTTTTTTATGAATTTTGGTATATGCTTATTCCAGGTGATGCTTAATCCAGTGGCGTACTCACATTTTTGGTAAAAATTCATGGCTGCTAATTTTCTCCAAGATTTTTGAAAAGGTTAACAAGAGACTTACAGATTATGTACTAAAATATAACTTTACACCTTTCAATCAATTTGGTTTCTTATCTGGGAAAAGTACGTAAATGGCTATTTTGATTTTGTTAACAGTTTAATTCCCTCTCTTGATGCTGGAAAAAGTAGCAGATATTTTTTGCGATTTTTCTAGGGCATTTGATGCTATTAATCGTAATATTCTACTGAAAAAGTTAGAATCAATCGGTATCCGAGGAAATTCCCTTTCTTTCTTCACCTCATATTTTAAGGACAGAGTACAAATGGTAATTGTTACTGGAAACCAAGTGACGGAGTGATTAAGGAGGTTTTTTTCATCTACCAGCGTACTTAACACGGGTGTCCCTCAAGGACCAAGCTTAGGCCCTGCTTTATTTTTAATTTGCGTTTTTGATATGCCGGATCTAGTGGGAGATGAGTTGCTTTTCCAGTATGCGGACGATACCACATGTATTGTCAATGGATCTAATATACAATAAAGAGAAATTTCAGAAATTCAGATATAATTCATGGAATGACAATCAGGAAATGTCATGATTTTGTCGTTCCCACACATAAAACTGCATTGTTTCAAAGGGGACCAGAATATAGAACTATAGAAGTATTTAATAAATTACAATGTGATATTAGAAATACCTTGGTTTTTTATAAAAAAAAATTGAAACTTTATTCAGAAGTACAGTTAAAAAAAAAGAAGTTGATCAAAATCGGAAAATAAATGCAAATAATATGAGGGTGCCTCGCTTTTAAACTGGTCACACTGTGTGAATTGAAAATGCAACAAAAATATATTCTTTTTTTCGGCGTGCAGAGCGAAATTACCATGCTTTTTCATTCATTTTATTAGCGCGAAACGCTCTTTGATCATTTAGGTACATCCATCGTTTATACCTGGCATCACATACTGCTTTTCCACAAGCAGTTTGCTACTTGGGCTGTCTATATGGCGGTGTAGAGACAAAATATGATATACGGTGCCTTTAAGTTTTTGGGCTAATTTCCCTACTGGATTATTAGTTTTTACCAGCAATCTACTAGTTATACAATGGAGCAAATTTAAATAAACTTATAAGAACTGAAGGATATATTACTTTATAATGTGGTTAAATAATTTTAAGTAGTGATTTTTTTCTGATTAATTATTGAATGTTTTATTATTTTCTACTAGCAAATAATACAAGACAGATCCAATTTAAACTGGATACGAAGTTATTAAAAATTCGAAAACGTCTGTGTAACTAAGCAAACCAACTAGAAAAACATACACATTTTGCTGTATAGATTTAAATCGAATGAACAACAACTTCGTCTCCCACCATCGAACGTCGAAAGACTAAGTTTGTTGTCTTCATTTCACAATGACGAATTACTGCCATTCAATAACTCTACTAAATCTTCCAGTCCTAACAAAAGATTTTTATTTTATTGCTTGAAAGGAAAATACTTTTATAATCGGCGTTCTCCTCACGTTTACGATTCCTGTTCAAACAAGTAATAAAGTTGGTATTTATTTTCGGGAAATGCCTCCAATGCGTATTATTCGATATGTGCCGATTGGGCGATTGGGAAAGATATCTCTGTAAATATTTAGCTTTTTTTTCCATTTTCTTTTCGGGCTTTTTTACGATGGTGCACGCGGTTTATGGAAACCGTAGGCCGCTTGCCAGAAAACAACAATGTTCTATTTCTAATCCTAAACAATAACCAGCAAGCAAGCGGGTCAGGAACGTGCACGACTTGGCTCGTGACCTCCATTTACAAACTGCGGCAATTTTGCCATTAAAATTTCCATTGTTTTCAGACAAGCACGATTAACCAGCATTCGTTTTTTGGTGACTAACTGTCGATCCATAAACTGCGAGTGTCTTCCAAAATTTGCGTCATATCGTATTTCACTGCTACGCCGTTTGAATGGTTATCTTTTAGGAGCAAATGTGCAAAGGACCGTAACGCAATAATATACATACATAAAATATACGATCACTCAGAGCTACACAATTATATCTGTTCGGGATAATTGTTTTAGGAAACCTTCAATTCCTATTTCCAACTGAAAATCGAATCAAAACTGCATTAAAAAAGCAAAGTAACAAAATCAAAGAGATAATATTTATTTTTCCTTAAATTATTCAGTTTTTGGTTGAAAAGTAGCAATCCACCAGTTCCAGAAACCACGACTTGCTTGACGACTTTGGCAATTTGCTTTGTGCGGCTTATTAAATAATTCACATTCACATTGAATTGAAGTTTATAACAGCTTCCGGTAAGTACCGGTATCTACGTTACGTCTGGGAACATGGAAACTAACTTTTTTGTCATGTCAAAATAATAATAATAATTGTAGACACACCTTGTTGAGAGCAAGGTTTAGACGCCTAATATAAAATAAATAAACAGCATTAATAAATACAAACAAACACAGATCAGAAAAGAAAAATTGTTTTATTAAATTAGCTATAGCAAGATGTGAATATTCGTATTTCTCGCTGCCAATAATACGTGAGGTAAGTCTAAAAAAGAGAAGATTAATGATTCCAACCCTAGAATTACACCTGCTGTATAGATATTGAAGCGCAGCGGGATCAAAACAGACTCGGTACCCCACTTCTGAATATTCACTCTCCACAAGAACTCTGGAACCCCTGTCGGGCTGAAAGTCGCTAATCCAGTCCAGTAACTTCAATCTCAGTCCATAAAATTCAAGCTTGTGGGGCACAGAAGTGGAAGCTTATTTAAAATCTAGATATACTATGCCTATATTCAGCTTTGTGTAGGAGTTCACCATAAAGCTCAGTAACAGGAGCGACACCATCTTGAACTTGAATAGAAATGCCAACAAATGGTATACTGATGGCTCCAAAACCGCAGAGGGAACTGGGATAGGAATATACCGGCCTAGAACCACATATTTCGAAAGCTTGGGAAAATATCCAAGTATATTTCAAGGGGGAAATACACGCTACTGAAAAATGTGTTCAGTTCAATATTGATAGAAATTATCAAAAGCAGGAGATTATCATCATGTCTGATAGTCAAGCAGCCATCAAGGCACTAAACTCGAATGAAATCAGTTCCAAGATAGTCTGGGAATGCCTAGGGAAATTAAATGAGTTAGGCAAAAGAAATAAAGTAACTCTCCTGTGGCTGAAAGCTGGGAAGGGGCTGAAACACCTTTTGTAGGGCCTGAACCCTTTTGCGGGTTAAGTAGCAGTACAATACTGAAGAAACTGCAAATAGAAATGGAGCAGAGAAAATCCAGTTACTGGGAAAATCTCCAGGGAATGAGGCAAAAGTAAAATTCTTCTGGCAACTTATAACCAGAAGAGGTTTACAGAATACATCAACATCAGTAAGAACAATGTTCGCATATTAACAGGAATACTTTCAGGCCATTGTAGACTGAAAAGACGCCTGAATAAGCTTGGACTGGAAAAGGAATCTGAATGTAGATTTTGTGGGGAACAGGATGGAATACACATCCATCTCCTCTCAAACTGCGTAGCACTGAGCAACTCGAGGGCGTTGCACTGGGAGCATGTGAAATCGAAGAGGGAGACTTACCTAGACTGGGGCCCTTTGATATCCTATTGGAAGGCCAGTTGTAAAGCAGCAAGAATAGGGGACACAACAGATGTTTTAGGTCGCAGTGTAACATCATCCTTCCATTTATATACATACATACATACATGTCTACTGCATTCTTCCTCTCCATTGAGAATCTGAAATACTGGATCTGCTTGGCATAAACCTATGTTCCGACTACTCTTACTTTCCAATAGAAATTCAGTCAGTTGTTTGGATATAATCTTTGCTGTAGGAAAAAGTACCATGTTTCACTTGAAAGAAAATGTTTTGTTGGTTTAAAGGTATCCACATTGGAGATGCGTTTTTCGAACAGCCTGTAGTTGATTCAGGATTATTTTAACAATACCTTATACCTACGACCATGCATTTACATCTATTTTAGTAGAACAAGAAAATATCTGACATGTCATGAATTATTTAATTTTATTTGAAAGAGTGTAAACGTCGAAAATTCGTCAAAATTGCAAAAATCTCTATATACAAACTAGCTGCAAATGACTCGGTAAATTCATAAATTCATACAAATAAAGTTGATATTAACACTCTGTATACCGAAAGCGCTGTAAAGTTGAAAATGTTTTCTTTAAATAGATCATAGTGGTTGGCCCATTACGCTGCAAGTTTCAAAATCAAATTCTTACAAGAAGTTCAAAGAAAATCTAGTGACTCAGTTCGGTGGGACACCTGTATACAGTGTGACTCGTGCAGAATGCGTGGGCACTTACGCCTTGATTTTCAGTAACACGAACTAGAACTTCCCCCTCCTCTTCTTGTTCTACTGAAATTGTTTTCGGAGCACCACTATGATGCTTAGGACGAAAACACCCAGTCTCTTCCAGGCGATTATAAAGATTCGTAAAAAGTTTATGATTTGGTTGTCTTCAGTTCGGATATAATTGTAAATATCCCCGGGCTACCGCAAGTCCATTAAAATCTGTTTGAGCAAAAACACAAATCATGTCTCGCATTTCACTATTTGAAAAGTCAGTATGCGGTGGCATTTATTATTACTACTTATTCTTATGGAAATAAGAAAAGGAAAAAGATAAGGCTACTTGCTTAGCACTTTGTGATAAATAATAATAGCTGCCAGATGGATAAGCCAACTTTGCATTTTAAAAATTAAAAATTACGGTAGTAGTACCAAACGCATTGAAACTTTCGAATGCAAATATCTCGAAAAAGGATCAAGATATCAAAATTAAACAAGCATGTATTTTTCATGTAAAAAAGATTACTCTTTTAAAATTTCTATTTGGTTTATGTGATTCTACATTGACAAAAAAAAGATAAGTTTCGATTTACTATTCAACAGGGTGTAACTAACACCCTCTATGAGCAACGGTAAAAGTCATGCCAAATGCCTATTCAACATGCTGAGAGACGTAGTAATACCAAATTTTCACGTTGGATTGAATTGAATTATTGGGAAATTCAGAAATAAAATTATTAACTTGATAATCCTGTATGTCTTAAACGAGCAACATTTGTATAAGACATGTTGCGCTCAATCCTCATGTTTCAGGCTCTACTCTTCCCAATTTCCAGATTTCCCATTGAATTAATTGGATTAAATTGTTAATATTTTGTACTGTGTTCGTAAATGATGAAAGATGAGAACCATAGGCAACCAAATATACAGATTGGTACTTGTGATGAAATAATTCCCTAACAGTGTTCATTTTAGAGCAGTCACTAATAATCATGGTTGAATCAGCTATGTTCTGTTATGTCAGTCGGGTAGTAGTAGTAACAGCAATGCTGCTACCCATACAATCACCACATTTTCTTATAAAAGAAAATTTTCTGTGTCCATTGGAGTCATCATCTACTTTTTTCATGTGCAGTACACATATGATCCCGACTTTTTATACGGTATGGTTTAAAGCAGCCGCATTTATTACCGGTATGGGCTGTTTCAGACGAGGTGGTTTGCTTGATTCAACTAAGTTGCTTGGTTTACTCTCAACTAGCTAATTGTTATTGAAGACCTATTGAAGCTGCCGAAGCGGACAAATTGACTCCGTGTGAAAGGGTTCATATTAGTATGCTTCTTGACAACCGCCCGTTCAACTAGTGGAATCAACTAATCGCCTCGTCTGAAAGAGGACTTACTCCCTACTAGTTGATTGTCATTGAAGATCTATTAAAACCGCCGCAGCGGACAAGTTGACTCCATGTGAAAGGGTTCATATCACTACGCTCCTTGACAACCGTCCGATCAACTAGTGGAATCAACTAATCGCCTTGTCTGAACGAGGACTTACTCTCAACTAGTTAATTGTCATTGAAGACCTATTAGGCTTCTCTTCATGAGAAAGTAATCCCCATGTTAACTGATAATAAATATAAGCGAATTCGACTTAAAACTTGCAATACATTGATATTTCATTACGTAATGGTAAGCCATTTTTGGAATCACGATCATATGCAGTATGGTTGTCGTTTATACAAACAATCTGGCAGAGCTGATAGTCCATGAACTATCCGACCTAGATCAATAACTGCATTGCCAGCTTTATGCTACGATCGCTTGGAGGAGAAAGTTTGTCGTGTGGCCCCTAGAGGGCGCACAAACTGAACTCCTTTCGCCGAGAGGCTGATTGTACGTAAAGCTTGAGATGTGAAAGCGTCGTCGCGAGTCAGAAACTCTATTCTGTTTCTAGTGTTATTCCCCTTTCATTGCTCTTGCTGGTATGGTGATTCCTACAATAGACCATGAAGCCAACCTGGTGGCATATTCTATCGGTTCATAGTACAGCAAGAGAAAAAAGCTTCCGCGTAGCTTGGTAGTAAAGAAAAATATGACGTGAACACACTCTCATATCTCTAATACCTAATAAGCGGCTAAAAGTTCGTTTTAGTCAACATGCTGGAAGTATAATAGTAGTGTGATGTAATCGCGACCAAAGATTGATGCATTTGCGTAACTTTCTTTTCAGTTGGAGCATATCTGCTAGCATTTAGCTGGTAGTAGAATCATGTAGATGAGCTTCCTCAACGCCAGCATTTCCCTGGAAAACGCGAACAAGATCTTATTGAATCAGACTCTGAGTTACCTTAGTTGTCTAAATTTACTTGATAAACTTTAGAACAACAGCTACTGCATCGCAAACACTAGGAAATACTGTTTATGGATCTCTTCATCGTACCGTGCAGGTGTTCTTTCCTAATCAGCGAATTTATTAATTAATTAATGCACCTACCCATCTATTTATTAATTATATTAAAATCAATTCAGGAAATTAATCAAACATTCCATCTAAAACCACCGCTTAAATTTACTAAAAAATATTCAATTGATGAGCATATAACAAATAAGGAATATCTACACAAATCGTAAATTACTTGACTCGAACTTTTAATCAACTTCAAATAAACCAACATATACTGGTAATGTTATTTAACTTTTACTGTACCTGTAGCAGCTACAAAGGAATTTCAAATTACAATACTTCTTGTGCACGTGCCTACGTTCATATGCACTCTGCCCGTTTCATTATATAAACAGTTACACATAAGAAGAGGCTGCTTTTAAGCAACGTAAATTTAGTTTGCTCTATACTAACAGCGGCGTAAACGAATTGAATTTCTGATGGAGGCAAGAGCGGTGCATACCGTATAAAAAGAACTAAACTTTACGGAATGGTATGTGATGCTATAACAAGCAATGTAGGGCGCGTTACTAAACTGTTTACTGCTTACCTTCCAGCAAGTTTTCAGGTAAGTTTCAGTTGTGTTCCTTTCTTTTTGAAGCTACGTAAATGTAAGTGTACGTAAAGTTTACCTTAATCACATTACCTTGTTTGAAGTAATTAAATCCTGACTCTAGGAGGAGTATTTTGCTATTTAAGGTGTATATTTTATATGTGAAATTAAATACTGGCATTACATATGTTTTTTTTTTTCTATTTTAACTTCAATTGAAACGTTTTGATATAATAACGAGGTAAAAAAAATAGTTTCCTTTGTAAAATTATAAACGCCTTTACATCACATGACTTTGATGCTTTTATATATACGCGTACAGGAAGAAAATCTTGTTTTTTCCATCCGCCTAAGTTTTCATAACTATACAGTGCGCGTAAATAGTATTGCACCAAATACGATTTTGAGCAAACGATTCTACATTTAGATTTGGTGTTTGGTGGGTTTAAACTCATACGAAATCCGCAGAAAAGCTGTAGAATATTGGACAGAAATACTATAGGCTTATTCTTTATACATTGTACATTAACATGTATGGGTTATGTTAACTATATGTTAACTATTATAAAAACATATTGTACCAGAAATAAAAGATATCAAACCAATTCCAATAAATCTGCGAGCCTTGCGCCTAGATGTCTGGTATCGACAGAATGGTGCTCCATCGCATTTCAGTCATCAAATTTGCACATTCTTAAACCCCAGTCTCGCAGGCCAAAAGACTGGTCGAAAGGTTCTGAATGAATATTCCCCTAGGTCTCCACACATAGCTTTCATGGACTTTTTTTGAAGATATTTGGAAGGTGTTGTATGCCGTAATAAATAAGCTAAAAACATTCGATGAAGTAGAAACTCGAATTGAAATTGCATTCACAAACATTGTCCGATACATCTGCAGAGTGCATTAATCGCTTTTTTGATAGATTTAGATATTATCAGCAAAGTCAATAGAAAATCATTTCAGGAGTTATTGTGATTTTCTTCAATTGAGTTACACAATTTGCAATTATTTGTTCTATTCACTTGAGGTATTTTTTTATTTTTTTAGTATTCTTCATTATTATACGGTATCGTAGTTCTAAATGAGTTACCAGCTAAATGACATCTAGTTAAACCTAGTTTGCCATTTAATGAAGTTCGAGATGGCTGTCTCTGAGAAACAGAAGCAACACAATACAAATGAAACTCATATATATATTGGTATTTATATACGATCAACTCAAAAAGAGATGACATAGGGAAAATAAGCCATTAGGAAACATAAGGGAAGATCCATCTCCTTTAATCTACCAGTGATTGCGCGTATGCAGATTCTAAGAATTTTAATACTACATTAATGCGAATGTATAAATCTCTGGCCGAAAGGGATGCGGCACGTCTGTCGCATAACATCAAGGGGATTGTCGGCGAATATATTTTCTTTTGTTCTTTATTTTAACCATCGATTATTCGCGGGTGTTCAGATGATATAATTTACAAATACTTAAAATGTGTTTGTGTATAATTATTTGAAAGAGCAAATTAATGAAGCCATTACTTTGATTACAAAGGCTGTTTAAGGTTTAGTTTTATAACAATCTTTTTAATGTGGATGTATGAAATAATTTATCAGACATAGATACCCACTGACAATCTATATTTACAAAGTCTAAAAAATTATACACTTTGAAGAAATTGTTACCTTTAAAAAATAGTTATTGTTTCTTAATGTTTTATTTTTATTGCTTTTTATGACGGCATAAATCCAATTACAGTTTCTAGAATTTCTGCATAAAATAGAGATTAGTGATTAGATTGTTTTGACTTCAAAACTTCCTTAATAGTAATATTGAAAATGTGAACAAGAAGAAGAGACTTATTGTTACACATATAACAAAAAGTATTTAGTTATAAGTATTTTGCTCTTCTAGGGGATTTTCCGTAGAAAGTTTGCCGCTTCAACTGAATGAGAAATAAGTAGGCAAGCCGTTTGTTTTTCAATATTCTTACCATTTTTTTCTTGAGTTTATTAGTTAGCCAATAACAAATGTTTGTCGTTTAATATTCTTATCTTACGGGAATCGATGTTGTAGGTAAAAAAAGATATATATATATATATATAAAGTGGATGTTTATTTATTAACGCAACAGCAAGTTATATACACCCTATTATCACTGAAATAAAAACAATTTCAACTAAAACTACTTACAAAAATAAATTATTGTTTACAAAAATACTTATAACGATGATAACTAAAATATATGAAAAAAAGATACGAACAGTTGATTGAATTAAAAATCCGAATGATTATTTAAAATCGTTTGATGGAAACTACAAAGGTTTTAATTGTGGGGATGTAAATCGCACCATTTGCGAATTACGATGGCATTGCATTTAAATTAGATATATTAGAATTACGTGTCTAAAATCGTTTTAGGAACCTGGGTCATAATTTTCTGAGGTAATTGTACAATTTAACCTCACCAAACATCAAACCTAATTGTCAATGGGTTTCGATATAATCTCATTTGCTGTTATACTATTTGCACACCCTGTATTTGGCACTTCATTACAGACACAGTATACAATAATTTTCAAATAAATACAAAGTACATCTAAAATGTTAATAGTCACTATCCAGTAATTGAAAATTGCAGGTAAGTTATTATCTCCCAAAACAAATATATTTAAATTCAAAGTTAAAACATTAAAACTTAAAAATTCACGATATTTTATAAAAACGCACCTGAATATAGTACTAAAATTAATGTATCATAGAAAGATTGACACGAAAGACATAGATAGTAGTTAGAAACAACGGCTGACAAAACTTGGTTCCAGAAATGCCAGCATTAATAATATCTGAAATTACTAAATAACTTAACTTATATACGCAATTCTTGTGTTTCTGTGGTTGTTATGTAACAATAAGTGAGATAAAAATAAATATCCGAGGTTATTAACATCAATTTTGAAATTTTTGCTATATTTGCTTTGTTGATTTAACACTTTTCCAGGAATAACCTCTTGAATTATATTCTTAACGTAAGGTTCTAAAAGTTAAAATTGGAAATGTGTGCGTTGTTCTAACTATGATCAGGTACCCGAGTTTTATTTGATTTATAAACACCATGTTCGTCGCTTTTCAGAGATTATGATATCCGTCTGACATAAACAGACTTGCATCACTATAAAATACCGTTAGTTTTTCAACAAATCAAGTTGTTAATTTATAATTACTAAAGAGAACATTTATAGTTTTAATGTTATATGATGCGATCGTGACACTGTCTTCCTGAAAAACTTGAGGAATCCTCGAGGTAAATAGAAGACTCAAGGTAATCATTTTACCAAGGGAAAATGTCATGTTTCAGTTTTTTTTTTTTCAGAGTTATCCGACATTTTGTGTACTTTATTTTTAATATCTTTGACAACATTGATTTGCATAAAACTGAACGATTGCGAAGAAAATTAAGTACCTAAAAATAGGTTTACTGTAAAAAATCATAGATTAAGTGTAAATTAGGTTGCCTAATCAATAAGCTGTCTAGAAAAGAGAATTGGTTTCCTTCTTCACGGTTAATTGTACAGTGTTTTCCACATTAGACAATCCATTTTGATATGCGATTTAAATTTAAAGGAAGTATGTGATTATTTTTTCTTTTGTAGACCAAGTTTAGTAAGCTTTGGCCTTATATTTTATCGAATGGGCGTCTGTCCCAAACCAATTGAATAATTCCTAAAATTAATCCGCTTCAGTGTCACAAGAAATATTTTATAATTTGTAAATAATTCATACAATTTTTCGATAGTATTGAGTAATCAGTGCAACAACGTGTGTTTTCCGTGGAAATTTACATTAGAATTAGTTTAGTTGAAGAGGTTCGGCGTGTATTTCGAGAGCAGTTTGTGATAATATGTAATAGGGGTATTAAAACAGTTATGGCATGGGTTCGTCGACAGCGTGAAACATTATAAAACCTGGACGTTGAAGAACAGTTCGTACGCTTGTAAATATTGAACGAGTGAGAGCCGCTTTCACGAGAACTCCAACCACATTTGTTAATCGGCAATAACTTCTGTCCAACTCTTTACAGAATCCTTCACAACGATTTAAAATTCAAATTCAAATATCAAATGGCACAGCATCTTAGCCATCGAGATAAGGAATCCAGGTTAATATTTGATCAATAATTTTGAAATCGGTATCGAAAACAAATATACAATTTCTTAGTGACCGACGAAGTAAATTTGCGCTACTTAGAAATACTTTTATTTCAAAATATAAAATGTGTAGCCTAATATGAGGCACTCTATATATTAGCGTCAAAAGAATCTTGATACAGATGGTATTAGGAGTGAATAACCAGGACCTTTTATTATTAATACGCGCAACTTCTAACACATCTACGATCGACCAGCCACAACTAACATACCCCTCGGCAGGTCGACTGCGTGCACACTGTATATGGGACTAAGCTGAGTTTTTGTTTATCAGAGGTACTTTTATATTTTTATTTCGTTAGACTCGCTACTAAATCTAATTTTCCGAAATGAATGAGCAACGTTACTCACCGTCGAAGTTTTATAAATATCTCTGGCTATGTGATCCCTGTCGACGGAACTTTTTCGTCGTCCTGACCTCTCTAAGGAACCGTGCTTCGAGATTCCATCCAAGTTGGTAGAATCCCGGATTCGGGGCGGTGAAGGGGGCGGCGGCATATCATCTTCTACGTAACGAGATTTCTGAAAAAAAAACGCAAAGGCTGTTAAGGGCTGATCGAAAAGAACGCGTTCCGAGTGAACCCGTTCTATTCTACACTAGATAAATTAAGCACCAAAGTATTCGCTTTAGGATGTACAATAAATCGGGCGCTTATTTGTGTGTCAAATATATAAACCCGTAGGGCGTACACATACAAATGAACGAATATTTTCCTTTGACGGACGAAAAGTATTTCTTTAAATGTTAAACTTTTAATATATTTTCAATTTTATTCATTCAAAAACATTATGATAAAAATATAGTTGGATGATACAATTTGTTGTAGAACAAAATAGAAGAACTAGTTTTCAGTATATATTAGAGATATGTACAGATATTAGCTAATGATATGCCTATGTAATCTTTGTGTATTTATTCTACTAATCTATATGGAAAAGTTCACTGATAAATAAAATAAAATACATTTCGATGTACTTTCATGGCAATTTCAGATTTTTCTTTACTATTATATGCTTAAGAAAACTTCGGCATCTACTAGAAACGGAAATATATATATTCTTTAAATGAATCGTAAAAGATTTATATTTGTTTAGAACGAATACTACGTAAAAAGTTCTATAGCTTTTTTTCACCGAAGTTCAGTTCTTTTATTTCATAACTTTTTTGTTGTTGTGGGAGCCGTCTGACCTGAAGTTTCCGAAAACGCAGCAGCCTCTTGGCTTTTTGTATTTGGTATCCTATTTCTTGTGTCCATTAAATTATATCAGCCTTTCCAGTGTCCTAGTACTCTACACCAATCTGTGCAGGTCTCTGGCTGGTTGATCAAAGTAATCCTCTGGGTCTTTGTCTTGCCAAAAATTGCTGGCTTTCTGCGTTCAGAGGTTTGCATTCACACAGGATATGGCTAAGTGTTATTCTGTCATCCTATTACGCAGCCTGCAGTTGGTATCTCCAGCGTTATCCCAATTTTCTGTAGGTGTCCTTTCAGTGCGCAGTGCCCTGTAAGGAGACATGTTACAGTACAAATATGATTCCTACTAAGCTGCAGTAGTTCTTCAGTCTTCTTCTTTGATGGTTCCTTAATAAAGATCTTTGCCTAGTTGCTTTATCCCAGCGTTCTTTGTGTTTTTTATTAACAGCTTCTTATCTGCTCTCATGCTGTGTTTTTGGACACTGCTGGAACAGGTTCTGGGTCTATATATGAAGCGGTGATCCCTTTCTTGCTAACTCATCGGCTCTTTCGTTTCCTTCGATTGCCCACAACAAAATGACTTTATTGCTATGTGTCCGGCTATTCAGTTCTCGAATATACTCTTGATTATATTTGGGGTTCACTAATGCCCTCAGTATCGCCTGGCTGTTTGTTGCAAAATAGGTCTGTTTATTTTTATAAAGCATCTGATAACTTCAGTTGTACAATGCAATACAGCATATGCCTCTGCTGAAGACAGTGGCATATTTTCCTAGAGGAAAGATGATTATTGTGTTTCTCGTCTTACTATAGCTTCAAGCTCCAGTCTCGGTTTTTGATCCGTCTGTAAATCAGATCAAATCCCCGAACCTACCTCTGTAGCTAAATTGATTCCAGCTTATCCGATCCGTGATTTTCACCTCGAATTTTCCGTTAAGTAGATATGTCGAAATCATGTTGTCTGATCTCAATCCTGAAAGGTTACCTTCCACATAATGTACAGTATTATCATGTCCCAAATCCTGCATATCTGCGTTTGGTAGTTCTTGGAATTTGAGATGACCCACTCTTGTTTCCCGCAGTACATTTCGTAATTATTCCATGAACAAAAAAATATTTTTTTTTCATTCTTTATAGTAAAACCTATCTACAGCGAACAGCCACTAGCTTGATGCATTTGCTCGATTCTATGGAGTATCCAGGGAAGTTGATTTTACAGATAAGTTTATTAAAAAAGGAATAGTAAACTGAAACAATGAGGCTGATAATTCCACAATATAATTTCAAGGATTCAGCAACAGGTAGAGAGCCTGAACAATATGTTTAATATGCTCCCTGTTTTAAATTCTTTATTGCCAAAATTTTACAGCATATATTTGTGACTTCATTAGGGTGAAATTACGAAAAGCTTTAAAATCCTCTAATTGTGAGTAGGAGAACACAACGAATTGCAAGATTTGCAAACTTCTTCATTCCACACTTTTTCACAATTTTGGCCCGATGAAAGCTGTCTTTTTAATTTTGCATATAGAGCTGAAGTGAAACAGTAGATATCCTCTGAAGACTTCGTTATCTTTCGAAATATTTCCCATGAAGCATAATGTACTTTGCAAGCACTACTACTAATTCTCGAAGCAGTTAATTCATTCGCTCGCCGGTACAGTCAAAATCACGTTTTTGAATACGTCGATTACGTCTTCTAGAATCTTTGACCAAGCAGTCCGTTTTTGATTTTCGGCAGGGTAAAGAATTTGTACGGACTTAGGTTAAAATTGTACGGGGGCTGGTCTAACTATTCGACCTTTTTCTGCTTTAAAAGTTCAATTATCTTGCGAGCAGTGTGGGAATTGTCTTTTGTGGAGGATGATTTGTTGTTCGAGGAGACATGTTGGTTGGAAGTTGGTTTTCGATGCTCTTCCATGACTTTTGGCAAGCCACTAATAGTATACCCATCGCCAGTAATAGTTCTTTTATCTTGCAGAGTAGTTTTTGCTTTGAGACAAATGTCGCGACCATGTTTTTGGATGCACTGCGAGAATCATATGACTTTTGTTCATTTCTTTAGCTTGGAACACCCAAACAGACGATCAGCGTTTATTTTCGGATTCATATAATTAAATCCATTCCACCGTTCATCACCACTGACGATGCTGAACACGTTTTTAAACCTTGCTGCGATCTAGAGTTTTTTACCATCATTTGATCCTAGCTTCTTTCTATTCTTCGGTTAACAGATGCGGTATCCAACACGAAACTTTTTTTTTTACATATAATATTTTATGCATTTTTTTCTTAAATTGAGGTAATTAGCTTGCGCACACATTTACGTTTTCTTAGGTGACTGTCGTTTTTGGTGCACTTGCCCTTAGATCCTCCTCCATATTAACAAGAAATTATCGGCCAATGTGGTGCTTCATCGTTCGAATAACTTATGAACTTTTTGACAATTTTATGTAGTTACAACACTATACCCATCGAACTCAAACTTTGGATTTAGGTTAACTAAGATGGAAGTTAATTTTTACTAGTGACATTTGATTAGTGGCGTCCTCTATGTTTCTGTTTGCAAAACTAAAGTTATAACTCTTGTATGTGCCGAAAAAAATAGCGATAAAGAATTAAAGGAAAAAACATATGTTAACATATTTAATTCTACTTAATGTTAAGTCCTGAAAATTATTAGATGGTGAATTGAATTCAGTTTTACAGTTAAAACTAGGCTTTCGAATTGAAAATGGTTTTGTTTAAATTGCTTTAAAAATAAAAACCATCACCGTTTCTTAGAAGAAAAAAAAAACAGTTTGAAGGTGGGTTCTGATATCCGAAGAAAATATTGCATAAAATAAAACATACAAATATTTAGCAAGTGTCAGTTTCAGAAATAAATTAAAATAAATCGAAAGCTCACAGTGCAAACAAGGAAGTTTTCTTCACATTTTGCTACAATCCACAGAAACCGCATTGCTTTTATCCTAACGACATGGGTACTCGCCAGCACTTCTCTTCAATCAAACAATAAACAAATAAATAATTAAAACAGCAAAATATGAAAGAGATCCAGACGGAAAAAGATCACCTGCTATCCTGTGGAAAATGTTTACGACTGCTTCTCTTGCGGGTTAACAAACAAGAAATACATATAACAATCAAATAATAAGTTTAAAATAGTATATTAAAGTACGAGTTTTATAAGGCATGATTTTGTCGCACGAGTTCAAGTTTAGAAAACGAGCCGCAGGCGAGTTTTCTAATGAACGAGTGCGACAAAAAGCCTTATGAACGAGTCCTTTATACTATTTTTCTATTTTTTTGCATTATAAATTGATAATAAATACTTAAAAAATCTCATTAAAAATGTGAGTTTTATTTTTTATGAAGTTGGTCACATTGACATACGATTGACATTTGACGAATTCAAAATTCAAATTCGGCTATTTAATTGTTTAAACAATATATTTCATATTATAGTCTCTGTAAACTGTAAAAAATGAGTGATACTGAGACAAATTTATCTTGTACGCCACCACAACTGCGTGAAATTGCGGATAACGCCGTCATAAATTTATTACCGAAAAAATCAAAAGCAGTATATGAAAAATGCTACCATCAATTTGAACTATGGGCTGTACAGAATAATGTCAACACAATATCTTGAAAACATTTTATTGGCATATTTTGAATTACAAGGTTAAAAATAAGAAATCTTCTACCTTATGGTCTATGTATTCCATGCTTCGTTCTTGCTTTTCCATTTATAAAAATACAGACATATCAAAATATATTAAATTACAAGCCTATTTAAAACGATTCTCTGAGGGATACGAGGCTAAGAAATCTAAAATTTATGCATTGAAGATATTAATAAATTTATAGAAGGTTCTGGCGCATTGTATTTAGCAATAAAGGTACGATATTATTTGCAAAATGTAATTTTTTTGTAATGGATTTAATTTAGATCGTTTTAATAATGGGTTACACAGGTGCCTGTAGACGAGATGAATTAACAAATATGTCCATACATGATTTAGAATTTAAGAGTGATAGTATTTTGGTGACAGTACCTAAAACAAAAATAATATCGTAAGAGTTTTTGCAATTAGGATGAAAGATGGATTACTTTAATTAAAAAATATGTCGCCCTGCGACCAAAAATATTAATCATTCAAGATTCTTCCTTACATATCGCAATGGTTATTGTATATCGTGCCCGATTGGAATCAATACGATTGGCAAAATGCCTAAATAATAGCTGATTTTTAAATTGCCCAATTCAGAGCTTTATACTGGACATTGCTTCAGACGTTCTAGTGCTACACACTTAGCAGACGCAGGCAGTGATTTGCTGACTATAAAATGTCATGGTGGATGGAAGTCATCTGCGGTAGCTGAGGGTTACATCGAAACATCTATGAAAAGTAAAGTGGCTGTAGCGCACAACTTATCAGGGCCAAGTACATCTGGTCATTCTAGAGTTATATCATCGAATGATTCTCAATCACAAGAGTCTACCATTAAAGCCAATAACATAACTCAGCAAAACTTTGTTACGAAGAATTTGCCTGGCATAACAATACATGCTCAAGATACTTGTTCCGTCAGTGTAAATGTATACAGTAATTCCACGTTTCATAACAATAACAATGTAAACTAAATTTGTATAGAATTTTTGATTAAAGTATTTACAATTTACATGCATTAAACGTCAATTTTGCTTTCTGTCATAATGTATTCAATACAGCCAACCTATAGAAATGAAAAAAGACGTATCACAATGAAGTACTTTTCGATACGTAAAAGCGTGTTACAATTGCGTTTTTATGAACGCAAAATAGAAAAAGATATTTTAGTATCTATACATCAATAGAGGAATAGTATTCAATTTTCAGCGTTTAGCAAGTATCAAGAAAGATATCTGTTTGGGTAATGGTATTTAGTGTTGGGATGAACGTGGTTTCATTCGCCTGTATAGCTATGAGTAAATATTGCAGTGCGAAGCCACATAACGAATGAAACAAAGGCTCAAGGTTGCTTTCACGATATGAACGGATATATTTCGTGAAAGGTAGTAGCAAGCAGCCCCGTTGTGGCTTTTATAATAGGTTACAATTTAGTTTTCGAGCAAATGCCTTATTGAAAATTACTTATTGATAAAATAAATAATAATAGTAAAACAGACTGCTACACGTTTATTCTCGTGAAAGCAATGTGGAAGATTTACTCATTAGCCCTTCATTCACGCAATGAGTGAAGTAGACTGCTTGAAATTGCATTATGAAGCGGACCATGTACCGTGAATGAAGATGAAAGTTTCGTTCCCAACACGAATGGTATTAAGTGTCTGCGTTTGTTAAAGTGGTATACACTCTAAAAGCATTATAGTACAAGGGGCTTCCTTCACGTACTAACCGAGACATTTTAAAATTGCCCATAAAAAGAAGAAGGTTTCACTATATACATTTAAGTTTCATAAATACAGTTTAATTTAAATATAATAACAAATAATTCAAAATTAATGAAGATAGTAAAATAAATTAGATACAATTCTTTGTTGGGAGCAAAACAAAATCAGCTAAAGTGAAAAATTTTAATATTTGAATATGGGATAAAATGAAAAAAAATGTCGTTTGGCAATATAATGTGAAGTTATTAAGTTTAAGCATCCAGGTTACACAAAAAAGAAAAT
Source organism: Protaetia brevitarsis (assembly GCA_004143645.1). Taxonomy (NCBI): domain Eukaryota; kingdom Metazoa; phylum Arthropoda; class Insecta; order Coleoptera; family Scarabaeidae; genus Protaetia; species Protaetia brevitarsis. The sequence continues at coordinate 309,050 of RXPK01000052.1, read as the reverse complement.
AAATAAATATGAAACTAAATTATGGAATATTTATTCCTATAATTAAAACTTTTAATGACCAATACTGGCTCATAAAACGTATCTAAAACCATTCCGTTGTAATTTAAATATCTAAATTAATGCAGCTTGGAAATATCGATTGAAGCTAATCGTATTAGGGTTTTATTAGATTAACATTCAATACAATTTTATATTTTGCTAATATCGAAAAAACAGGCACACAATTTACACTGCTGTTAGATCGCAATTACGCATTGCTAAAGAATTTTGCTTACATTGAGTATGTTTAATGTTATCCTAGCTCTTTTTTTTTCAATTTTCAATTAAATGCCGCAGGTTATGAGTTTCACGTGTCAGTATGGGGAGTACATACTGAACTCTCCCAAGAATAATGAGTCACAAGATTGACGTATCCAATAAATCACTTGATTGTTCCGCTAAAAGTAATTTCTAACGTTATGCCGCTCTGTGTAAACTCAATTTTGGATGAAGCATTTGCTTTCGGATCTTAGTAAGAAAGACCGTGACATTATATCATATTGTTTTTGATACTTGCAATTTTATGTACGTAGGCGTTACATGCGAGATTTGATTGTGGTAATAAGTTATACAAAAATGGTTCTAAAATCAATATATTTTAGATTTCTGACAAATGAATTGCAGGACATTTACAGATGTCAGAAGATTGTAATATACAATGTGTCTGCATGTTATAGTAATAGGTTGGTGTGCGCAATAAACTGTTTCTATTTAAAACTTCGTCTATTTGGACATTCATAAACATACTTGTATACGTAGTACAAATATACTGTCTCTTGAAGACGAAATAAAATTGTCGGTAATATATGAAATACTTAATATTTAAGTGTGTGTATATTATTAAATTTACTTACTTCAAATTTAATTCTGAAAATAACACAACAAAAGTGCTTATCAAAACAATTCAGATTGAAAATTGGCGGTATGAATCTTATAGATTGAGTTATTTGCATACCTTTATATAGCTGAAAACATTTTACCCTTAAGAGGTGGCTTGCTTTGAAAGGATTTTATTGCAATTTCTAGGTATCTTCTCAATTTCGTTTCTATATGCATCACTAGAAATTTTGTCGCTGAATTTAAGTTTTGTTCCATATAAGGCACCTAATATCGTTTTATACATAATTTGGCGGCGTAACATAAACTAGCACTGTCCAAATAGTTTACAAGAGAAAAAGAAAAGGAATGTGAACAATACATAGAGGCATACAGGTAAGCAAAGTAAACTTCATGGTCCACGAAAATCCTTGGTAGGTAGCTACAATTTTCTGTTTCTAGTTATTTTTTCAAGAATGTCAAAATAAGTTACCAGAGTGTGAGATTAAAGTAAAACTCATGTATTTTAATTTTTACTTAAAACAGAAAAGAATGTTTTTTACCTAGGAGCCCCACCTTTCCTTGCTGGCATGTAACTTCTTCAACAGATACCACCAAAGCATAGTGGTCCTATAGGTACTAACTAAGGTTAAGACTGGTTTACATAAAGCTGGTGGTGAAACAAGTCAAGTCACCAAGTAATTTGACTAGAATTTTCAATAACAAGTGCCAAAATAAGTGCCAGTTCAAAACTGGGTAAGTGTTTGAGGTAAGCTCAGTTAGGTTTCCGTTTTTTTTCACGCAAATTTGGGAGATGGGTAAAGCAAGTGGGCATGTAAATAGAATATCTATTCGCTTGATTGTCTTATTAGCTTGCCTGACAACTTTAATCGTACTTGACTTGCCTGAAATAAGATGCATGTAGGTGTTTACAGAGAGCAAGTAACTTGCAGCAAACTATTTGCTGACTTGATTGTTTTCTACTGGCTTCATAGAAACCTACTAACCTTTAATGTGAGCCGATTAAAGTGAGCAAGTAATTTGCTGCGAGTTAGTTGCCCTGTGTAAACATCTACTTGCTTTCTATTTCAGGCAAGGCAAATATGATACAAGTTGTCAGGCAAGCTAATAAGAGATTCAATAGAACCAGGTTCTACTTATTTGCCGATTTGCTTATCTGCTGACCTGACTTGCTTCTCCATTAGCTTCATGTGAACCATCCTTTATAGTTGGTTTAAGTTTTTTAGAGGTACAAGTTTTCCAATTGTTAGACAGATGGTTATAAATTTGAATTTCTAATAATTCTATAATTTCAGCTGTTGGGTTTAGATGATGCCTGACAGAATGAATTCGCGGATTTCTTAATTTAAATTGATGTTCGTCATTGTTTTTGTTCATAAAAGTGCTTTTGTGTTTATGTACATAGCAGCTATTTTCCAATATATATAATTCACACAGCGTTAATATTTTCAAGGAAACGAAATAAGGTCTACATGACGTCAATTGTAACACCCGCTAATAGACATCTAACCGACGTTTTTTTGTTTAAGAAATACCTTTTTCGCAAAGGCACAAGATGGTAGAAGTATGTAGAGCAGGTGAGAATGAAACTCTGCGTAATATACTTGTTTCTAGATAGGTGGCTCAACTATATTTTTAAGTGATCTAAGTTTAAAAATAGATTTATTCAAGGTCAATATTAATGATCGGTAATGAGTTAAACCCAGAAGGGTTACCGATTCAGAGAATTCCAATTGCTCATTATTAATATGTATCAATAAACCTGTATCCAACTTTTTTTTGCAAAGTATGGAAAAAGATGTATTTGTGTTGTTTAAAATTTTAATGATAGCTTATTAGCATAAAACGGTGCAAAAATTTTGTCCAGCATAATATTTGTAAGTGTTTCAGCATAGCATGCAAGAATGAAATCACAAAGAAATTCAATAATGCCGTTTAAAAACAATGAAAAAAGCAGTGGCCCAAGTACAGACCTCTGTGGGACACCTATGTAATTGGGCGATAAGGGTTATGTCACCTTGTTGCTCGTTTTAACGTTACTGGCATTTATTTCCACGAACTGCACTCTGTCAGAGAGGTATGAGGTAATCCACTCCAAGTATTTACTTGCCGATTTGTTTACCCTTCTACCAAATGTGCTGATAGCAAAAAACAGAAACTTAACTGATCTTACACAACAATATCGGATTTTAGATACATTATTACAATTTATATTAACATAAGATAATAAATATAACTACAGCTACACTCTATTTCGTACTATCCATCTTAATAACAAGTAATATAGAGATTAATTATTAGGTAACTTATTTATCTAATGGCATAGCTACATACAGTAAGTTTTAATTGAGAAAGCGTCTATTAAACTATCTATTAATTGATAGCATTGTTAGTTATAATCACATCTATTTCCATAATAAATGATATTGAGTATTAATAACAACAAAAATTACATGAAGACTTAGAAATAAAAGGGTTTCATTCCAGATTTAAAAACAAATGATTTCAATACTTTATATCATAATTAAGAGTTCTTAATTTAGTTGTGAAATTATGCACGTGAGTTTATTTTAGTACCATTTTTCAAACTCACAAATAACTTATAGGACATTATACAGTGTATGACCGAAGCCAGTAAGTTAACATAGTGTCGTTGTTTACAGAATTAAATATCCTAACACTTGCTGCAATGTATATTCTCGAAACGATAACATTTTATAAGAAGAACCAAACTCAGTTTCGTCGGAATGGTAATATAAGTTATAATAGCATGAACACGCGCAACGCTCATAATCTAATCGTTCCTCCACATCGCCTACATCTATTTGAAAATAATCCGTACTTCTGCCTCGTAATTTTATGTAATAAACTGCCTAACGAAATTAACGCCGTTACAGTACTACACGTTATTTGTACATATAGTACCATCAGCATCACACTCAATGTCCGGTCGCTCGCCATATATCTAGAGCCCGATCAGAATCTATTGTATTTACTTTAACAAGAAGGCGTGGCCTGTTTCCTATTTTTACCTACTATTTTTGAAATTTATTCGATAGATCCTTTTCTAAACATATCCTTGCTAGTGCATTTTAAATGTAGTAGTGCAGGTGGTTTTGTGTACTCAGAAATGTTTAAAATGTTTTTTTTTTCTTTTTTAGGAGATAAAAGTGATTTCAGATTATATTCAAAGAAAAAATACTAAAAATGAAACAAACTTTTTACTCATTAAATAGGATATTTAATTTGAAAGGTGTAGATTTGTTTTATGTCAATTCAGTTGCAGTTTTCTTTTTTTTTTAAGTAGTATTAAGTATTTGATCAATTAAATATGTATCTATAATGCTTATTGCATGCGGCTATAATATGTTTATACGCAGAAAAGACTAGTACCAATAGAATAAATTAGGAAAATAATAATTTGCAGCATCAGACTTATTGTCTGATAGGTGGCCGCATATCTAGCACCCAGTGACAGTCTATCGTTCCAACTTCATAAAGTGGGAACATAACCATAATGTTGGAAGCAAACACGATTTGATGGTTGCCCTTCATGCTATAAAAAGGCACCTTTACATATAGGTGCTCGCTTCTTTAATACGTTGCCGAGATATATTAAAGAGTTGCAAGGTGCATTTTATACTCTGAAGGAGTTCTTTGTTTTTAGTATGTAGTAATACTTAAAGTTATTATTTTTAAACATATAATTGCCAAATTGTCTTTCTATCATTTAAATTAGACCTACACTGTTGAAAATATTACGGTGTTGGCGTTAATTTTGCGCTAGTCAAATATTTTAGTGTTGAGTTTTCCAAACTTTGCCAGACGAGTTGACTACGCGTATTTAATAGAACAGAAATTACTAGAATTTCGTGTGAATTCTTTGTTCAGATATGAGAATTGACTATTTTTCTAGACATTTAGAAGCGTCAACCAATCAGAATTTTTCCCTCGGATAGAAATACAGAAACCCCACCTATTCTAATACAGTATTGCATCATACGCACCACCTGCATTGCACGTGTATCTGTTTTCGTGTTTGATTCTCCGTATTAACATATCCAAACAAACCACCAAATGTGACTGACTTGCAAAGTGTAACTTGTAACTTGTAAGTGTAAGTGTAAGTGTAAGTGTTATTAAACGTTAATACCAGTGGGCATAAAAAAATTCAACATCTTAAAGATGTATTGGGAGCATCTATTTACGCAATTAGTTTAGACTTGAATCAAACAGCATAAACATTCACTTAATTTTATAATGGTTCTCAAAAAATCATTTTAAAATTGGTACGTTTAGTTAAAACCAAAACTTGTGAATGAGTGGTTTTGCATATTTATAATTTAGAAAACGTCTTAAAGAGAGAATATTATAGCACTAAGAAATAGGAGTTGCATATTAAAAAGACGTTGTGTTTAGAAAATGGTGTTAAAACACCCAATAGATCGCATTCATTTAGTTAAACAGCTAGTAAATTTGTCTAGTCTAGATCAAATAAAATGTGACTAGAAGTATTTTATAATTCCACGTGTCAGTTGGACAAAATAACCCCTTAGCAATAGACAATACTTGACTATCTTTGCTCGTCAAATTTTAAACTTCTATAGTTCTCGACAAAATAACACGAAAAGAGTGTGGACCTCTCCTGACTATTAAATTAGTCAAAAAAGTGTTAAAATTTTCAACAGTGTATGTATGATTTGATGTTTGACATTCAGACTTGCTCTGACTGGCGTAGAGCAAATAAAATAAAAAAATTACATCATCTATTCTAAATTTTTTTTAACAAATAAACATTTTCGAATTTGTAATAAATATGGGAGCTGGGTTCTTACCGATAAATAATAATTGCGAGGTTAACGCAGTTGATAAAGTTGTTCTTACACTACATTGTTCTATAAACCCACCAAATTTCATTTAAATCGGCGAGGAACATTTGCTTGTCTTTCCTTATAAGATTTCCGTCAATCCAAATGGCAAAACTGTGAAATTTGAATGAGTGCATATGAATAATGTCAGATTTCTAACAGAATTAGAAGAATTGTTACCGCCATCCTCAAAACACAAATATCAACAGGTGGCTTTATTGTTTTAAAGAAGATGAAACAAGACAAACATTGCATGAAGTAAACATTTTAAAATAGCACAAAACATGCTCGTAATTTTCCCTTCCCGTTACAAATCGACATGTACGTACACGAGGGCAAAGCTGTTTGATCGTGGGCTGTTTCGAATTGTTTTTACAAGCTTTACCGCTAGCGTTACTAATTATAAAAACAAAAGAATATACAACATCGTTAAAACGATCGCGTGTGCGTTTAAAACGTATGGTTGGCGTTAGTTTTTACAACCGTTTCGAACTGAAATAGGCGTATTTCCGGATACCTGCACGTCCTCGACCCAGCAACAAGAGCAATTTGATGCGTGCGATCTGTTCCCCGCTGATTGATGGCTGTTTTGGGGCGTCAGTCTCTGGCGACGGCGTTTCCTCACTTTGCTCGGTACGCCGTACATATAATTCGAAAACCGGCGCCTGGAATGCCTCACTATAGAAACCCAATCGATCATTTTAAGCCGAGATGCCCGGAGGATGTAGTTTTATCCGTGTACTCGAGCGCGGGAAAATGCCGACGAGAATATTCACGAGTAAGAGGATATGGAGAACAAACGCCGGGAAACGTGCGCGAGGATCACACTATACTCGTGAACGTCGATAAGTTATTGTATGTCAAGTATCGTCGACGGCGACGTTGTGAAGGACGGACGCCTCTTGGCAGCGTCGTGACGCTAACTGAAAAGCGGCGGTCGCCTCTCTCGTCTACGAAGCCGAGGCGAGCAGGTAGATTTTCCCACCGTCGCAATCAAATTTAGACAGCAGGACGACGACAGCCACTATGCCGCCAGGAGCGCCCCTTCAATAATCGTGTTCACAACGTGTTCCCGCCCTGATTCATCGGCCACGCGCGAATGCATTCTGCCACGCTTCGATTCGGATCACTGAAAATGTGCTATCGACTGTCGACCAGGCGTTTGTCCTTCTTTGTCTATCATGTTATGTGAAGTTACAGGGAATAATGCGGATATAGTAAGTAACTTGTTAATCGAAAGCTAGAATAAATTAATTAATTTATTGTTTATATACAGGGTATTCCACGTAACTGGTTCATTAAAAGTTTATGATGTTCTATTATTTACTTATATTTGAGCTTTTGGCACCATTATCTGTTCGATTGGAACTATAAATGCAAAATACCTTAACCAAAATATCACTTCCGGTTAACCGGTAATGGATGTCAGCTTTCTTATTTTAAATAGAATGATCTAATTTTTAATTCATTTCTGGATTCTACAACTATAAATACGTCCGTTTTCATTAACTATTCCTATAGCTACATGTTGCCGTTTTTGAGTTATTTAAGTTTTTCTTTTTTTTTAGACATAATCATTGCATCATTGAGAAATTAATATCTGGGTTAATACTGCAAGTAGAGACTCCAAATTTGCTATGTTATGAATGTAGATATTACTCTAAGAAACGGTAAGCACACTTAACATTCTAATATACAGGGTGTTCAAAACTGAGGAACAAAGTGACATATTTTCAAATGCAGAAAACTCAATTTTTTTAAATAGAACACCCTGTATTTTAATTCGAAATTAGGAAGTAAATATCATCCTCTATCACTTTATATGAGCATTTCCTATACCTATTTTTAATAGATATTGAGATATGAGCGACTTTTTGTTAAACAGACTAAGTAGCCCTATCTTTAAATGTTTGTAGCTGGCTCTGAAATGAATTCACGTCAAATTCATGTATTATTTTTGAATAACCATACAAGAATGTCTGTTCGAATAGTCATTTCTATTAATATTGCGTTGTACGAAAGTGTAATTACAATCTACATAAACACTTTTGGTTAGTCAATGAAATTGACATTAATCCCATTCAGAGCCAGCTACAAACACGCAAAGATAGGGCTAGTTAGTCTGTTTAACAAAAAGTCGTTCATATCTCAAAATCTATTAAAGATAGGTATAGGGAATGCTGATATAAAGTGAAAGGGGATGATATTTGCTTCATAATTCCGAATTAAAATACAGTGTGTTCTATTAAAAAAAAAAGAATACTTAGTCTGTTTAACAAAAAGTCGCTCATATCTCAAAATCTATTAAAGATAGGTGTAGGGAATGCTCATATAAAGCGATAGGGGATGACATTTACTTCCTAATTCCGAGTTAAAATACAGAGTGTTCTATTTAAAAAAATGAGTTTTCTGCATTTGAAAATATGTCACTTTGGTCCTCAGTTTTGAACACCCTGTATGTTAGAATGTAAAGCGTGCTTACCGTTTCTTAGAGTTATGTCTACATTCATAACATAGCAAATTTGGAGTCTTTACTTGCAGTATTAACCGAGATATTAATTTCTCAATGATGCAATGATTATGACAAAAAAAAAAAGAAAAACTTAAATAACTCAAAAACGGCAACATGTAGCTATAGGAATAGCTAATGAAAACTGACGTATTTATAGTTGTAGAATCCAAAAATGAATAAAAAATTATATCATTCTATTTAAAATAAGAAAGTTGACATCCATTTCCGGTCAACCGGAAGTGATATTTTGGTTAAGGTATTTTACATTTATAGTTCCAATCGAACAGATACTGGAGCCAAAATCTCAAATATAAGTAAATAATAGAACATTATAAACTTTTAATGAACCAGTTACGTGGAATACCCTGTATAGGTAAGTACTAATTGTTAAAATTTTCAGGTCGGTCTTGAAAGTAAAAACTTATTAGATGCCAAACTAGTAGGCTTTATATTACAATAATGCGCAAAATTCCACTAATAAATAACATTCTTCGCCAAAATTTTATGGTTAAAAAATTAATATAAATTTCTTGGTACTAGTGGTGTGGACATGATGCTCTTACAATAAAACAAAACTACATTTTACGTTTCGGCAATATTCCCTTCCTCAGACCTACAATACAATAGTTAATTAAAATGATATACATCATACAATAGTTGTTTCATGAATCTTACCTAAAAGAACATTCCAAACAGAAAGAAAAAATAATTTCTAAATATATGTTAATTAATTAGTAGAAAATGAAATAATTGTATGACTTTTTTTTTGACAGAGTTGAAATTAAAAATTTATGTGCTGTTTATCATTCAATTCTATAAGTACTTTTGGAACAAAGTTTTTAAAATCTTTAAGAAGCTACTGACACAACATAGGAAACTTGCCACTATGAAGAATCTAAGAATATACCTATTGAGATATAAGAACACGAGCTTTTTCCAAAATTTCTTAATTTTAAAATGTCATATAGTTTTTAACAATCTTAATTCTAAATTTAAAAGTAAGGTAAAAAATTTTAAAAGTTTTTTTTAAATAGTTTCATTACTGATATAGTTTATGATATTAGAACACTTCAAAATTGTATTGATAGTAAAGTAAGTGTGTTGGAACGTATAGTAGGTCAGATAAATTCACAAGCCATTTTAAATAAAGTTAAATTCACATACAAAACTATTTACAACAATAAAAAAAGGCATCAAAAAAAGCATCATTATCTAATAAGCCACCCATCACTACACTGAGAGAAATGAAATGGTTATTTCAACATTTTTCGTAGTGTCACGAATTTGAGCATTGATTTAACCATGTTGCATTTAAGTGAATCATATGCTCCTATTTGAAACAAACATATTTATATTGTAGCACACTTTAGAGTTAATTTAACAAGATTATAGTGTTCAGACGTAACCAATATTTTATCTTGTTGGTTTAATCGCACAAATTGTCGATTTGACATTTGAAAAAGGTGTTCTTTAAATATTTACTATCGGTGTTAACTCAATGAAATGTAATATTTAATACTATTACATATAGGTGATCGCACACGCGTATAGTCAGTCAGTATCCAACCTCCGTAGCAATAAGACCTATGTTTGTAAGCTTCTGTAACATTAATATTGAATAATAAAGATAATCAAAACCTATCGCTGAGTATATATACATAACATGGCGCAGTCAGAATAAAAAACAAACAAAATCCAAAAAAAAAATTAGTGAAATCAAGAAAAAGTGCAACAAATTATAAAAAAAAAGTGTCAGAAAGGAACAAAATGGAGAATGTATCTCAACCCGAGAAGATGAAAATGGACGGCGACCTAGCAAAAAATTGGAGGCAATTCAAAGAAGATTGGGAATTAGATTCTACCGCGAGTGGTTGCAGTGAGAAAACAGCCGAAATACAAGCAGCGACGCTGTTACACTGTATAGGAGAGGAAGTTAGGACTAGGACTAGGAACCTACATCTCAACTAGGGTGTGAACCTGAGGTTCTGTACCCTTTCATCTCTGATAAGAGCGGCACGATCAAGCCGCTGGGGGTGGGTGTTCGGAAGTAACTTAAAGTAAGTTACTCTGCAGGGGAGGTTGGTGATCGTCATTTTTAATTCTAGGCCGAACCTAACTTTGAAATTGTGTTTTGAAGTTTTACCTCGTAATAAGGTGTATGCAGGTGGTCGTCAGGGTGAGAGGAAGTTCGAGAAATTTTAAATAATATTGAAATTACCCTGGAAAACACATCGATCGACAGCCGGATGCAGGAGCAAAAGAGAAGACACGTTTCACCCAAGGGCCGCACAAGGATGGAAGGTCATTGGAAAGAGGTGTCCGGCAAATTCAAACAAGATCGTTTGTAACGGATTCGAACAATTCTAGAACAGGTCGGTGTACACGTTGTAATTTTACGCATGCGCAAAACAGTTATACTTCATTTACCATAACAGACGAGGTAGGTACGTCATTACTTGCAAATTCGGGCCATGCAATACCATATTATTAAAATAACCAACTAACATATAACTTATTCATGTTCAATTAAAGATACTATGTTGGCGCCTACTGCTTTTTAAATTGCATGCTTGTCACATCTTCCCAATGTATTCCCACCAATTTAGTTATTGCTGTCAACTGTCAAAGGGTTATATTCTGCATTTGCAGTAAAGTGTGGGAATTTGCGTTTATATGTATATAATTATTTAAAATAAGTAGTTATTACAACTAAACCATATCGAAACCATTGTGTAAACAATCGAAGGAGTTAATAGTTTCGTTAATCGTGTATTTCGACGCAGAACGTGAGAACAACTGGCCATTACTCCCGTTAACGTTCGTGCGAGGAGTATAAAATCCATATATTTTTAATGTCATTTTCTTTACAGTATTTCGCTTTTAGAGAGTAACGAGTGTTTTAAACATTCATGTTGCAAACATAAGCAAAATTTCATCCACGAGTAAACAAGGAATTAACATCCACTAACCCAAAACGAAAATGCATACGAAATAAATGTTGTAAAAATTGATTATTCTACTTATTGTCAATGTGCTATTGGAAACACAATTTATGCCAAGTACGAAAACAGTGAGTATATACAAATATTGTTTACAGAAGTGCTTCTTTCACATACATTTTTCAGACTAACATCACACATTAAACATTTTGGACAGTGTTCTTAAAGAAAAAGACTTTTGTATAGTTGAAACACATTGTTGTGGTAGATATTATTTGTTCTCAAAGAAAGGGAAGTTTGTTACGAAAGGATGGATGAAATATGGCAGATCGGAGGATGCATACAATAGTATAAAGCGGATTGAATTAAATTAGTCTGGAAATTTGACGTACTTGGTGTGCAACATATTGGAAACGAAATTCAGAAGTAGTAAATCAGAGAGACTGGTTTGGATAGAGAAGAAACTTGCATACTAATCGTTACTGTGAATACTTTAAGCGATAATGGTCCCGATTAAATTTATTATACTCACTTGTGCTTTTTTTGTTATTTTTTTCCACTGCTATCATGATTAACATACTTTAAATCCTGATTTTCAAAAAGAATCATCACTAATATTAACGGTAAATGTTATTTTGAAGAGTTTGTTTATTCACCTGTCAAAAGTGTTTGACAGTTAAATAACCTAACGGTTTGTTTACATTTTGACGAACAGAAAATTTGCAACACGGTCGTGACGTCATAGCAAACTGACTCACGTAGTACCTCGTCTGCTATAATAAATGAACTATATCCAGCCTATGGTAAAATATGTAATAAATGTAATCGTAAAAATCAATTTGCCTCTAATTGTTTAAGTAAATCGATTAATATGATAAAAACCAATTCCGTTGAAAATAATGATTATTTGGTGGGTAGTATTACGAAATCGGTAAATGCTGATAACGAATTTTGGTTAAATGTTGTTATTAATGATTTATTATAAAACGTTAAATTGTGGTTTCCTTTCAAATGTATGAATAAAACCTTTATAATTTTTTAGTTATGTTATTAAGCTAATATAAGTTTAATATATAATGCTGTAAATGTTTTTCTTCTATTACCTACTATAGTCTTCTTAATTAGGCAATATATAGCTATGCGTTGCTTTCAATGGGCTAATTGCTGAATGTGCGGGCGGATTTTTAATTTCATCGATAGATGCATCGATTACAGTATATCTCTGTTTAATACATTAATGATACAGTAATCGATGGATCCATCGATGAAATTAAAAACTCGCCCGATCAGTAACGTGATATTAAGCAAAATCGAAAATGGTTCCACTAACAAGAAAATCTTTTTCGTATAACCACCTAAAGGTGTTGAATTACATACAAATAGTCGTTCGATGAATACTACAGGTAGGTTAAATGAAACAATAGAAGTTTTGAATTAACATTTTATAGTGCTAAACCAATATTATAAAATTATAGAGACAATTATTACTTCGTGTGTCTACAACAAGTAACTGTGTTGGCATAATGTTGTTGTATTATTCAATTAGCAGGTAGAAATTGTTAATGGAAAATTAAGTGCATGTTCAAAGAATCACGCGTAGTCTGTTTCTTATAACATTTATTATTATTCAGTTAACTAACGCAATTTAACATTTTTTTTACGTATTGCATTAACACTAACATATCATTGCTCATATTGAAAAAGACAAAAGTGTTCAATATACCATTCTATTAGTTAATACAACACTTTTTTTCTCTCGGTGTAGTAAGGAAAATATTCAAGAAGATCGGATCTACAATTTATCAAATATTGCCTTGCCTGACAGTGTTACCAATGTGCTGGAACTTGGTCCAAAATTTGCTATTCCTAATCAAACCAACACGATACCAACAAACAACATAATAGCTAGTATTGAAGCATCTATAGAGCATCTTCCCGACACTGACAAGTTGGCAGTACGTTCAAAAGTAAATAATGCTGTCTTGATGAAATGAATTTCAAACACCGCTCCAAAACACCAACAACCCATTCACAAATCATATTCAATAAACAATAAAGTAAAGTCAACAAAAATATTTCTAAAAAATAACCCACAACTAATAGTACTGCAACCAGATAAATCCAACAAAACTGTAGCCATGGACAAGAGTGAATATGATAGTAAAATAAACGCATTGTTAAATGACCAAAATGTATATCAAAAACTAAACAATGATCCCACCAAATAATACCGAAAACGTAAGAACGAACTCATTAAGAATTTTTAAAATGAAAATTTCATGAGTGACGAATTAGAAAAATCCTTAAAACTTGCCCCTCAGATTTCTGGGTTGCCAATATTACATAAGCCACAGATCCCTTTACGTAGTATTATTTCATGTATACAAGGTCCTCTATGCAATTTATCAAAATTTCTTGCAAAATCAATCTCCAATATAATAGGAAACAATGATTACTACATAAAAACTCATATACGTTTAAAAATTTATAGATACAATCACAATTGACGATTCTCACAGATTAATGTCATTAATGTGCAATGTGAACAACTCCTTTCTCAAATGTGTGATGTTGTATATAGAATAAGGTGATCAATTCTTTGAAGATTTACTTCGAGTTATTGTTTATTGCTACCAGCTATTATCGTGTGATTTGTTGCGATTTTTATAGACTTTATGTAGAAAAATTGTTGATATGTAGACAGCTTTATTTTTTTTTGTAGTTATAGTAGTCATTTTCAGAGCCTACTAATCAACATAATAAATAATACAGTAAAAATTGGTTCTTGATTTCAAAACGTACTGCTGTGGTTTTGGACTTCGTGACCCATACAAGCCATTTATCGCTGAGATGGATTTTAAGTTGCATATTATGGTTGTTGTGATTTCTTTGTCCGTACAGCCGATTTTCAATTTACTGAGAGTTTTCACAATTTTGTTTTGTTTTGTATAAGTTTAGTTTAAGAGTTTATTGTATGATTTTATTTATGTAGTGTTAAGATTAAAATAATTATAATTAATCTAGTCATTTAAATGTCTATTGTTCGCTTGTGCTGATTTTATGCGTATTCCTTTAAATATTGTCATTGTAATGTTCTACGTCTGCGTTGTACGAATTTTGAGAGAGGGGTTTTTGTAGGTAAAAGAATTGTAGGGTTTTGAAAAACTCTTCCTTGTTCTACTATTGATGTGAGCAGACGTTCTTAAATAATTGTTGCCATTTTGTTATTCATTTTGTATTGTAAAATTTAACATTTTTCTGTAATATAGTCAATCAAGGAATTATTATTGTAATAATTGTTAATGTATTGAAGTGTACACTTGATGGATATAAGATTAATTATTATTTTTTTTTTTGTATACGAAGATTTGTTTTAGTTTACTTACTCATTTATATTTTGCAAGAGTTCATTTTTCTGTTAATCTATTTTGCTGTATCATTTATTGTTTTCTATCACCTCGTTTGGGTGAGTAGAAGCATTTTTCTGTCATTTAGCTTTGGTCCACGCTTAGATTATTTTAATTTGTGAAACCACGTGGATAGAAATTCAAAGGTTTTGTATATTGAATAATCTTCCCGAACAAATAAAACCTTTTTTTTGCTTGGCATAGGAAATAGCATTGTCCTATTTTAAATTAGAGTCTTGTGCAGTTTTTATTTTAGACCAGAACCTTCAGTTCTGAGTTTTGTTTCTGCACAATTGTATATTTTAGCTCGCTTGTTGAAATAAATTTATTGTTTAATGGCGGCCATGGGGATAAAAAAATTATGTTCTTTTATTTTGTATTAAACCTTTACCTTTTCAATTTTCGTGTAATTAGAAAGTCTGACTTCATTTACTCACAATTTACTTTTCGTGGTTAGATTAAAGTTTTAATTCGCGAGGGTACCTCTGGGATTAATAGTTTTTCTGTTTTATTAAAAATCTTTTCCTTTTGAGCTAGCTAATATTTTTTTTTCATTTTAAAATCATTTTTAGCATTTTGTTATTTATTTCAATTAATACACAGCAGTACGTAACACATAAATAATTTTAACCGTAAGACCTTCCGACGTGTTACAATTATTGTATTTAATATTTATTATTTTAAAATGTAATGCGCCTGCATTAGCCGAATGCCTTGCGGGTTGTCGACAAGTGCGAGCGGCCGCGAATTCGAAGCTTACTCCGATCAGTTAAACCGATAACCGGTTTTTTTCCGGGGCCGTAATGATGATTAGGATGGAGATTTGGCTCTGCGGGGATGGTTGAGTAGCAATAAGTTGCTTTAGGCTTAAAAAAAACCTATAGTACGCACGATGAACGTGTTTTCTGTCAATTATCCAGAGAAGCCGATACCTTGTGCGAAAACTATTTTCTACATTTCAACATTTAAGGCAGATGGTTGTGTTTTAAAAAATAAAAGCAATCACATATGAACAGAACGCATGAAACTAAATATACTATGCTGCGTGAAAGAACAGCCGACAGGATCGCCTCTAGTTGTAACCGAAGATTTTGAAGTGTCTTACAGCTCCCTGTACAAAACTTTGAAAAAACGAGACTTCAAAAAAATGTAAATATAAACTATGGAAAATATTGAATCGTCAAAAGCTTCTTGACCTGTTTCCTACGTCTAGTCCCTTAAGGAATGAAGAAATCCACATATCTACCAGTTTTATTACTTTTACAAAAAAAATCTCTTGCTAAAACGAGCACGCTAGCCATTTTTATACGAAATCCCATACACAAACCTAGCAGACTTAACAGAATAAAAAAAGATCTTGATGCTAAAATTGTATTTTGAAGAGCAAACAACGGCTATGGCTTTTGTACTTTATGCTGTTATAAAAAATGAAACTGCTAAAATAAGTGTTATTTAGGCATTGAGAGAATAACGATTACATTATTTTTACATACTGTTGATGCAAAAACTCTATGGTTATTTAAAGCACGCATTGATTTATAGCTAATAAGCGTCTCACTCCGTTGACGATATTTATTCAAGTCAGTGGATACAAAAGTGTTTAGAAAATCCTTAAAATTAACAGATAAAATTGTTTTCATCTCAATGTGCCATTGACGTTGTTATTTGACGTTAGTGTGCTCAGCAATTAAGAGAAGTGAAACAATCCCCCTTCGTTCGTGATTTATGTTTTGCCAACCTAATGTGAAAATGTTTAGAGTAACAAGGCTATAAAAAAGCAAACGCATGTTCGCGTTATTTTTAAATACCTTGTTGTTATCCTTTTAAATCGGAGGATAAACGATCATAACAAAATTATTACTTAGATACAGTAAGGTATGTGAATCTCAATGAAACTGTACACGGCATGTCACCAGATGGATCTAAGTATACCTTACTCATATTTCAGTTACGAGCAAAGAAGTACTCGGTTTTTACTCATAAGTATTTTTCATTTGTAATACTTATTGTACAATACAAACCAAATTGCATGTAATGAGACGTATAAATATGTAGTACCTCCTAATTCTTATATTTTGCTACAATTTTCTGCGACCGGTTTCGGCTTAACAAACCGTCATTAGGCAGATTCTACTTGCAACAGTGAGAAAATCAGTAAAAATACCACATAAGTAGAAGGGTTGTAAGCAAACATGCGAACCTTCTCCAATGACTTCCACTTCTTATTAGCACGCAAACTTCACTAGAGTAGCTTTTCCTTTTTTTTCTGACTGTTACAAATAGAATCTTCCTGATGAAGGTTTCTTAAACTGAAACTGGTCGCAGGAAATTGTAGTAAAATATATGAATTAGGAAGTACTGCATATTTATACGTTTTATTACATAATCTAATTATAGAACATGAAACATAAAATTACATGTGTTTGTAAAATATTCTCGTGACACTTTACAATATTTCCAAGTGGGAGAATATTATTTAGTTTCAACACATAACTTACTCGTAAAAAATCATCTTATCAAAATTCTGTTTTTCTGTAGTAACTTTATATATAATATTTAATTGAAATAGCGACTTCTAAGCCTTTTGCGTAAAACATCTAACTTTGCACGCGACGTCGCTACACGTCGCACCATCTTGTTGGAACCGCATGTCCTCTACATCAATATCTTTGATATCGTGTCAAAAGCAATATAGTTCTCGCCGTTGAATGTTACTGTTAAGTTTCATTGTTTACAAAAAGAAAGGTAAAGGGCCGATTTCACCCTGATCATAACACACGGTTCACACGGAACTGTTGATTGATGTAGAACAACTGAACAGCTCTAACGCGTTCAATAATGGTTCCGCGATTACATTTCTTATATGAGTTATTTCAAACGCGCGGCATTAATGGACAATTGCCTAATTTACAATATAGGAAACTCTAATTGGATCAGCCATTACTATGTCTGTACTATGACACCAATAATATATTATTTTATTTTATTATGTTATACCCCCTGTATCGAGTTGCAATTGATATATGTTGTTTAGGTATATAGCAGGTATACTTGGTGAAAAATATCATGGGTGCCCTCAAAGAACAATATATAAAAAAATGTTATTAAAGTATTTACTTACATTTTTGGTTTACTTAGGGAGCGACTAATTAGATCTTACCCCTCTCCATATTGTGGCAAAAACAACCACACTCAGAAGGATCAAGGAAAGAATGATTAGGCATAGCTCTCAATCTCCTGACGGCGGTCAAACCTGGGACATGCCCCGGGATGACAAAAAAATCAGCTTAGTGAAGGAATTCACCACAAAACTTAATAAGAGCGAGTGCGATCATAACACCATCTTAAAATTGAATAAGAAATACCACCTAATGGTACAATGATGGCTCCAAAACGGCAGAGGGAACTATAGTAGGAATATATGGGCCTAGGACCTTCGAAAGCTTGGGAAAATACCAAAGTATCTTCCAGGTGGAAATACATGCTATTGAAAGATGCGTCCGGTTCAATATTGATAGAAATTATAGAAAGCAGGAGATTATCATCATGTCTGATAGTCAAGTAGCCATCAAGACGCTGAGCTCACATCAGATCAGTTCCAGGATGGTCTGGGACTGCCTAGGGAAATTAAATGAGCTAGGCAAAGGGAATAAAGTACCCTCCTGTGGTTCCGGGTCACACAGGAGTGGAACGAAACGGGATAACGGATAATGCCGCAAAGAAGGGGCTGGAATACCTTTTGTAGGGCATGAACCCTTTTGCGGAATAAGTAGCAGTACAATACTGAAGAAACTGAAAAGAGAAATGGAGCAGAGAAAATCTAATTATTGGGGGAATCTCCAGGAATGAGGCAAAGTAAAATTCCTCTGAGAACCTATAACCAGAGAAAGTTTACAGAATGCATCAACCTGAGTAAGAACAATATCCACATATCAACAGGAATAGTTTCAGACTCACTGTAAACTGAAAGGACACCTGAGTTAGCTTGGATTCGCAAAGGAATCTGAATGTAGATTTTGTGGGGAACAGGATGAAACACCCATCATCTCATCTCGTAGCACTGTGCAACTCAAGGGCGTTGCACCTGGGAGCATGTGAAATTGAAGAGGGAGACTTACGTAACCTGGGGCCTTTTAATATCCTACACTTCCTGAAAGGAATAGAATTGGAAGTTCAGCTGTAAAATAGCAGGAATAGCGGACACAATAGATCTCTTAGGCCGCAGTGTAACATCATCCTCCTCACATACATACATAGGGGATATCTAGAAACGTCAAAAAACTATAGATAATCACTATCCACAACTACTACAACATATTAGGAAGCTACTTTATAAAAACCAATTAGCCTAATCAATGCAAGGGCTGATTTCACTAGCTTGCTCGGCTATGGTCTTTTTCCAACATTCACAGTAGCTACTTATGTCCTCCTAAACACAATTAGAATTTTCTGTGGCTATTTTTTTTATTTTGGATGATTAGGATTCTTTACAGATCTGTTTTTCGTGGATGTGAAAAAAAAACACTAGCCTTTTCTTAGTTTGATTATTTTTTTGGAATTGTTAGGTGCCAAATATTTTGGTTGGCTTCTTTGATTGAACGTGAGTATGAATGGCCTGTGTACCTAGTGCCCGGTTAAGGTTCAAGGTAATTGGTTGAGAATCTGACATATCAACAGTTTCTTCTGCGTGTAAGTCTGCGGGAATGAAAAATAATCTGGGGTATTATTTGTGTTCAATGGAAATATGCCAGTCTTCTAATCAAGATATAGCGTTCTGTGATAGTAGCACTGTTTCCCAAAACTTTACCAACAAGTTGTCGAACTTAAAATCTGCATAGAGATCTATCTTTAGTATGTAACACCCAAGAATTAGCTTCTTTGGTATAAAAAGTCTTAAACGGTTCAAAGAAGCTTCCGTCAAGTGGTTGTATAGCCGATGCTGTATAATGTAGTAAACAAAAGATAATTATCCCATTTTCCACTATTAAATCTAACAATCAATTGTTGGGGTAAGATGAACGGCCACACATCATATTTAGAATGGTCAAGGAAGGAACGATTAGGCATAGACCTCTATTTCCTAACGGTGATCAAACATGGGACGTGCCTTGGGGTAATACGTTAAAAAATTCAGCTTTGTTAAAGAATTCACAACAAAGTTTAGCAACAAAAGCGAGCGAGCTCAAAAGACTATCTTAAAATTGAATAGAAATGCCATCGAATGTAGTAGTCCAAGTGCCAAGTACTTCGAGAGCTTGGAGTATCTTTCAGGACGAAGTACTCACTGTTGAGAGATACGTCAAGTTCGATAATAACAGGAATCATCCAAAGCAGGGGATTATCATTGTGTCTGATAGTCAAGGTGAGCTCACACGAAATCAGTTCCAAAATAATCTGGGAATGCCAGGTGAAATTAAACAGGCTATGCAAAGCAATAAAGTAACCTTCCTGCGGGTTTTGGGTGACACAGAAGTGGAAGGAAACGAAATATTAGATAATCTTGCAAAAAAGGAGCTTGAATCATTTTGCGGGATAAGTAGCGGTACAATATTAAAGAAATTAAAAATCGAAATGGAGCAAAGAAAATCCAATTACTAGGAGAATGTCCAGAGATTGAGGCAAGCTGAAATTCTTTTGGGAACCTACAACCAGAAGAAGATAAATAGCAAGAATAGGGAACACAATAGATCTCTTAGGTGCCAGTGCAATATCTACGAAGATTTTAAATCCGTTTGAAAGGTCATCTTCAAATTCGACCTTTGTGTTAACCCCTTTAAGAATTGGTACTGGACGGAGGAATATGTCTTCAGCATTGCATTAGGGTATTAAGGAAACCGTTTCACCTTTTTTCACGAAGTGTAATTATAGCAACGTTTACCATTCCTTTGGTAGTAAGCAAAGAAACAAAAATCGGAAACCATGTTTAATAAATTTGGACTCGTACACGTAATGATTGACAGAATAAGTATGCTACAAAAATGGCTGAAAGGTGATCGTCATGCATTGTTTGTATATTTGACTATGTTTGTATTATTAAATAAAAAAATATTTCCAGTAAGCAATACAATAACAGTTCTCGCACTGACAGCGTCAGTCATGCATTCGATGTTCTTCTAAAACTCATCAATGCGTAATTAAATCTAGTCTAGTTGTATCCGGTTTATTGGAAAATCTGGCGAAGTAATTAAAAAATGTTTGCCAACAGTTAAACTGAAAAAGCAAAATGGCACAGACGTAGATTTACGCAGCAGGTCGTAAAACGGGCGTTTTGGTCTGCAGAACGTTTGTTTAGCCGTCAAACATGTGCAAATATCTCTAGGCCGATAAAAAACAGCACAGCAAATTCTGATAAAAATATTTTAACCAGATCGCTACAATTTGTGCTCGGATTTGTGTACCTGAAAAGAAGTCGTATATTGAATGGTATTTATTTAATTCTTACGTAGCGGATTCCTATCAGATTTGCTGGTGCATGTTTGTATGATTTTTGCGAGAGGATCCTAAGGTATAGCTTTAAATTTAGATTTAAGTGAAAACAAGGTTGGAAATTTGACAATCGTTTTTCAAGCACATAGCTACAAATCAAAGTTACTTTTGTGCAAGGCCTGTTCTGTTTGAATATATTTATATCATCTATGCAACTGCAAGATCGTTAATTTCCCCCACTTATACATATCAATAAATCTTGATCTAGGAAGTGTATATGTACCATGGTTGACTCGTTACTGAAATTGTGTATACTATGAGTAATTCGGCAGTAGAATGTCACTCAAACTTCGATTTTGATTTCCCATGTTGCTTTCAAACTAATTTTATTGATATATAATTCAAACCGTTAAACACGAAATTTTAAAGAGAATTTCTTATTCAAACGCGTCATTAGCCATTCGCTTAATTATGGAGTTATGGAAATTCACTGGCAATTGGGGTAAACGCTTGCGTATAAGTTTTAACCATTCAGTTCCATGAATCATCTGCCATTGCTGCAACGTTGATCATTAAAACTGAATAGTCGAGTGACGAAACGGTCCAGTTTTGACAGTTTGTTTCGACTCGAATCCTTTGTGCACGCCTCGAACGTTTGCAAACGAATCTGGCAATTAGTAAGTATGACTGGTACGGACAGTAGGCGTTGTTGTATTGAATAACTGCCGCGTTTTTCGTTAGGCATTGATAAACTTATCATTAATTTTCGCTTTCAGAGATTCGAAATTAATCTCACCCTTAATTGAGGTGCCAACTTGTATGATAAATTAGAAGGGATGCGAAAAGAAAGTAAAGTTCATTTTGAAAAAGTAAAATATGCAACGTTTTAAAAAAATGTTGAATTTCAGCATCTTTTAGATTGGTATTATTCTACTGCAGAATCTACTACTTGCATGCTTCTAATACAGTTTATTAAGGAAATTTAGTAAGGAATGTATTATAATGTGTACACGGAAACATTCGTTTAATAATAGACGCCATACTTTGTGTCAAGGAAATTAGTACCTAAAAGACGTCAATCAAGATTAGAATGGCAGGATTGGATAGCCACATGGACTAGTCTTTACCGTAACCTATTCAGATACATTGAGATCTCATTAATCCAAAACCTGTCTTACTTTCCTGTCATTGCTCAGTAGAATTTTCTAAATTAAGGTCGTCGCTCTTTCAAAGGTTTAATGAAATAGTGAGCAACAATGCAAACTTACTTAAGCATTATCATAGTGGATATGCACCAATTAGCCCATAGAAATCATCATTAATGTTTTTAAGATATTTAGTAACAGATGAATCACTGTTGTCTATTTCAAACCATTCTGGTGTTAGTTCCATCAACAATGTACGTATAAAACTATTACTAC
This sequence comes from Protaetia brevitarsis, assembly GCA_004143645.1. Lineage (NCBI taxonomy): Eukaryota > Metazoa > Arthropoda > Insecta > Coleoptera > Scarabaeidae > Protaetia > Protaetia brevitarsis. The sequence continues at coordinate 286,601 of RXPK01000052.1, read as the reverse complement.
AATGTTAAATGTATTTATATGTATGTTTTACATTACTAAATTTTGTGGAATTACGGCTTAATTGAAACAAAATATATTTAGAAACTACGTTTCTACAATTTTTTTTTTCTTTTTTTGTCTTTTTCAAGCTTCCTAACTCCCCTCATGTAATTAATTATTAGTTTCTACTACCTCTTTCAAAACAATCAAATATTTGCATGTATTTGGATCGAAAAAAAAAACGCTTAAAAATTTTTGACTTAATTTGTTATTTCTCAATTCCCGGAAAAGCATAAAAAAAACCAAGAATTATTCTAAACTTAAAAATCATTATTATTCAAATAGTATTTTGGGTAGATCTTCAAATGGAAGACAATATCGGTAATACACTGAAAAATAGGCAATGTTGCAATAAATACGAGAATGCAAAGATTACAGAAATCCTTAAGCATACCAGCGCCATCTCTGATACTGCGCAATACTTATTAAAGTAATCTAAGTTATGCACCAAGATTGAAAGGTGATTATAAATGATAATATAGAAATTATAAATTGGTGTAAAATTTAAAATGTAAATTATTTAATTGTTCTTGGAACAAATTTTTACTAGAAGTAGTAAAATAAGTACGCGAAGAATCTAATAATACCTATTATAGTAATGAAAATTAGTGGCACTATAAATATTTTATTTCCAGCGTCAAACTTTGTGCATCAATCGCACTTCTTTCTACTGTAGTAATTATTAAAAGGTACTTCCATTTTAATTGAAACATTGCACTTTGGATTTATGTGACTTTTCATATACTATCGGATCTATTTTTTATGTTTCATAGATTTTATTTAAAGGTAAATTTGGTAGATTTTAAAAAAAATAAATAAATGAAAATATAAATAAAGTTATAATAATTACTATAAATTGCTAATCAATATATTTTTTAAAAGCCTAATTCTATACGCGTTGCGACATCTATCGGCCAGTTACCGAACTGAACGAAACGTAGATACCTTTTCTTATATTATTCCTCTTTGAAAATGCTTAGATAGTGCTGCCACCTAACGACGCCTTCGGAAACCACATTATTGATTTTCGTTTCCGTTATTTCGTGTACAAATAATGAATTATTAACAATTATAAATGATTCTGGCTAGCTTAGAACGATTTGTAGCAGACAGGTGCTTAACATGTCACGTTCAGAACAAAACTGTACAAAGATTAATGCTAGAAAAGACACATAGATAAAAAAAATCTACTGACTTGCTTATATGATTGGTGCATGCTCTCTCTGCTGGTGGAAAGTTCCTGCAAGTTGAGCACACGGTGGTTGATTTGTGGGGACTCCCTTGCGTTAGTGCATGCCTGGAAAGTTAAAATATTGAGTTTTAAATTAAGTATTCCATTTCATACATGATTGTCTAATTTTTCAAAAAGTTTTATTAACTGAACACTTTATAAATCAAATCAATAGCTTAGAATCATTAATAAGCTTGTTTTAAATGTATTAGCCCTTTAAATTAAATAATTGATTGTCTGAAGCGGTAACGATTAAATATGTATCAAGGACATTGTATTCTAGACATTTTTGTAAGTATTAAAGCAAAAATTTGTTTGTGTAGCCCAATCTTACACAGGTGATAGACAAATTGGGACACTGAATCAATGAATAAATGCAGTGCTCAATCAGAAAAGTTCTTGATGACCATCTTTAAAATGTTTTGAAACACTAGCTCATTCGAACCAATGCCCTCCATCAAGTATTTCGAGAAATTAGTGCCAATACCAAAACAAAGTGCTCAACAGCAGAAAGCAACGCCGCGAGGCCATAAGCTATGAAACCTAAATAAGACCTTGTTTAACAAAGAACAACCATCACGTTCCCAACTTAGATCAAAACCAAAAGAAAAATGGCACTGTTCTGTGCACCAAAAGAGGAAGAAATACACATGCCCATTTATGCAAGGTGCCATTGTCATGAAGAACTTGTAGGAGTAACTGTGGATGAACAGAGGCTTATACAATTATTAAATTGTGGAACAAATATTAAAAGAAAACTTATAGAAATTAGCGGATCTATATTGTAAGAGACAGCCAGATACTAAGGACACTAACTAACCCTCATATACAATCACGACTGGTCTGGGAATGTATTCGAAAACTGAATAGCTTGAAATGGACAGCAAAAAATCAATTTACTGTGACTGTCCGGATATTCGGCATGCGATGCTGATGAGTTAGTAAGAAAGCGATCGTTCGCTTCATCCACATATATGTACAGGCCCGAAACCTAGGTTCAATGAGTGTTTAAAAACAGCACGACGGCTGGTAAGCAATCAGCTCATATGGAAAAAAAAACACTTGAATAATACAACTATTAGACGAATTCATAGAAAGATTTTTATAGGGGACCATCACAAAAGGAGACTGAAGAACTACTGCAGCTAAGCAAGAATCAATTTCACACTATAATAGATCTCCTAATAGGACACTGTACTCTGAAAGGACATCTACAAAAAGATTGCATCAATACTGGAGGTACCAACTGCAGACTGAGTAATGGGACGACAGACCGCTTGTCAGATTCTGTGTGAATGCGAGGTACTGGGTGCACAAAGACAGGCAGTTTTTGGCAAGCAACAGAATCTAGAGCATTTTTTCCATCAACCAGCCAGTGACCTGCGCAAATTAGTAGAGGATATCAGGATATTGAAATGGCTGATATAGTGTGGCAGCTAAAGGTTTTCCTGAGACTTCAAACACTTGCAATAAAAAAAAACAACTGTGGATGCTAGTGATGATTATCAGTTTCATAGCTGTACATAAGTTAGTGACTTCTCTTTTGAACGATTAAGTATACTCATCTGTGAAATTTTTAATTATTTAAGTAAAGTTTTGTGTATTACGTAATATTTATACACCAGCTACGTAATACTAAAATATTATTTGTTCCTATTCTGCGTTTGAATATGACAGTTCTTATTTTTTGTGAAAATTTAGCGGTGAAGTTCAAGTTGCAAACTTTTTGGGAAAAGGATTTTGATTTTTAGGTAGGTAATATTGGTGTACCGCCACTAATGCATTAGGTCTAATTTATTTGTTTCAAATACACGATTTTAAGTCCATAATATTGTTAGCAGGCCCTGTTCGGGTAAATTCGCGAGGTCGCTCAGGATTTTAGTTTGTGATTGCTTGATTTTGGAGCTACACACAAAAATCTATTATCAATCTGAATATTTTTATTTATTCAGAAATCGAAACCTAATATATATTTAAATGAATTAAATCTTGTTGGTTAGAACATAAGAGCAAATTCTCTGAAAACGCAATATACTCTTAGAACAAATAGTATAGATATTTGCATTGAAGTATATTTCCTCCAAATGAACATTGTTGTAAAGAATAAATCTATGCAATCATAGTGAGAAAGTATGTAGATTCAAAATAAAATCCCTTACGTTTGGTATAATGAATTACTATATAACATTATTACATGTTTTGTACTGAAAAATATTGAAACATTTGAAACGAATTTTACCGCACCATTTATTGCACTAAAACTTATCTGTCATTGGTTCGCTCTTTTTTAGGGGGCTTTAGGGGATTTTGCGTTTTGCATATACATACGCTTTACTTGCCGTCACATTTTGATTGACCAGCGAACAGTGTTGTTGGTTGTGAGTGTAAGCAAATCTAAATGGATACCCCAGCCGTTTCACAGCTACTTATAGAATGGGGTGGAATGGGGCTGATGCACAGATGCTACTATTAAAATATTCGAAGGTAAGTACGAACGTGTTATCTAATACTAAAGGATTACTGGTTTAAAAAACTTTGAAATAATACTAAGAGTCAACGCCATTGTGTCGATAATATATGAACATGGTAGGTATGTAGATTAATAAACATATGTAGGTATTTACTAGTTATTAGTTCAGTAAGTAACACCAGCAGATTATTATACTGATTGAAATTATATCAGTAACCAACGCCGATTAGATACCAGGCCCAGGCATTGAGTGGGAAGTATCTCGAGAACACACGTCGCAACGACGGATACATACAACATCTATACCTCTACGCATCAATATCCCGTGCGCACTCCTGGAGAACCCCGATATGCTACCTTCTCCCAAACATTGTAAAACTATAAAGTATGACAGCAAATTTATTTAATTACAAAATATTTCCTTGTTTATTAATTTTCCCCTACCAAGGTTTTTTGGTGTTACAGACACAAAATTAGTAGGTAATTATTACCCTTGAATAGTAGAAATGCTTAGATTAAGCGGGTAAGTATTATCAGTTCAATTATATTTTTTGGATGAAAATAATGGCAATTCTATCAAATATACATAAATTATTAAGGCATAAATATGATAGTTTGCAGTTGAGCAATTGAGAAAATCTATTTACTCAAATCTAAATGAATGAAAATATTATATTATATGTTCATAATGATTTTAGTATATTGATTACATTTGAACTAAAAAATTGTTTCGTCTAACAAATTCACGGGTTTGGAAAACTGAAAAAATTTCACTCTCAATATAAATACATCATCTTCTTGCTTATATAGGAAGTTGTTATATTCAATGTGATGCATTGATATTCAAATTGAGTAATTCTTTTTTGTGTGTAGTATTCTGAGCGCAATGTATTGAAAAGTTGGAAAAATATTATATACATATATTTATGTATTTTGTTGTTCTTCTATACTAATAATTTTATTATTTTTTGTATAGCATGTAGTATTACTGCTCAAAAAATGTAAATATGTATCCATCAGTTGTCTACAGAAATATTTTAAGGCCACTTTCACCAATACATCAACCTTGAATTAATTTTTATTAATTGTTATAGTGTGACATTTAATATACTTTTTAAAAATGATATGTCATATTCCGAGTGCTTAATTTAAAATTAATTCAAGATCAATGTATTGGTGCAAGCGGCCTTAAAAAAAATCCAATCATTATTTAGAGTAATTTAAATTTACCGCTCTTCGCCATTATATTAGCAAACCTACAAATATTAACCGCGCTTCCTATGTATATTATGATTATGACTGTCAATAAACGAATTTACCTAATACATACATGCCTTTCCTCTATCGTAACTTATATGTCAATGTAATGACTATATAATGTCGACAATTCAGACGACTTTAACTCCATTTTAATACGTGACACTATTTAAAGAAAAATCATAAATCAATCTGTCCACAAGCGGTTATATGATTATTCTTGGTATAAAATTATAGGAGTATAGTAAAAGCAGCTGAGGTAGTGATGTTATTATGTACATATGCATTGCTTAACTTGTAAATTTTTAATGTTTTGAGTTTGGTAACTAATTTCATTTCGTTAACACAGGCTTAAATAATGTCACGGAAACATCCGCACGAATGCTTTATGCAGCAACTAATTGTAAGTAAAAAAGAGCTACTACTACTAAAATCCAATTGCTCTGTGAATCTGAAGTCAAAGGTAATTAGAAGTATCTTCATTTCAGTTCAACGTGAAACATACGAGCAGAACATGAAAACAGCGAACGCAATTAGTGCACGATACTAAAAAGCGATGGCGCCAGGGAGTAATGGATTCCGCGCTGAAGGAAAGATATCGCAAACCATAACTGGAACTCACTACGGGTCAACTTAATCGCCTCCTGGTTATAGTGCAGCACTTTGATAAACGATTTCACGCTGACACCGTGTAATAATTTTCTGTTGTGATGTTAAAACCGTGACAGCCTTATCTTTACTGCCTCAGAATCTAACGATAGAGCAAGTAACTGGCGCTATTGGCTGGGTACTTGGAAACAGTAACGTGACGCTACGTATTGCGCGGTTTTATCAATTAAAATTAATGGTGTACTCTCTCCGGAATGTTCGATACCGTAGTCCAGATTAAAGGGTTCCACATTGTGAATTTGCGTATGCTACGGTTGTGACTTTATCATCGTAACGAACACCTGCAGACGTATACAATTGAATAGCCTCCAAAATGTAATAAGCTCTATTCGAATTCAGCAGTTTTTATATCTAAATTATTGGCTATTTAGTTTGTATCGCTACCATTTCTTAGATACGTTTAAAAACAACGCTTACAATTTAGAAATATTACAATTTTATAATGTAAAAGATAAAAAGAATAGTATTCAATCTCAAATAGATTTAGCTTAGGCTTACATGTTTCTAACCAGCTAGGTCTAACCCTAATGATCTCATTGAACATATGAGAACAATTACTATTGATAATTGCCTAAATAATACTCGTATCTTATAAGATTTTTTTTCACATGGAAAGCATTCCATTTGGTGCTGGTATATGAAACTTCTCATTCATCAGAATATTGTTAAAACGGCCAATATAGCTTATAGTTAATCTAACAAGAAAAGCGAAGTGAAAGCAATCTGTACACTTCGTTACTTCTATTATAATATATATAATTGATGAAGTATATAAACATATCATATAGTCGAAAGGTTTGGCAACCTGAGTCATTCAAAACTCGACGTATTTATCTTTTACCGAGAAATAAGCAATAGTATGTACCTTTGGTTTTAACCAAACGTCATTGCGTCGGTTAAGAAATTGCTGTAAAGGGCGTGAAAAGAGATTAACATAAAGTTCTCTTGTTTTATTTATTATGTTATTAAAGTGACTATAAGGAAAGTATTTTATTTCAATATTTATTAATATTATTACATGTTTTTAAATCAATTTTTAATCAAGCCCATGTAAGGTACAGTGAATATTGAATATGAAGTAACCCGAACCCTGCATCATACATTTATTAGATAATTACCGCTAGGTGTTTCCTTATTAAGTTTAGGTCGGAAAGTTATGTTTTGTTTTATGTTGTCTGCCATTTGTACGCTCTTTATCTTTTATAATCTTGTCAATTGAATAGCCTGTCAAAATTCCTTGATAATGCCTAGTTTTGGGACACTATTTTACCATCAACACAGCTTTTATTTCATCCAGTTGATGGCATTTATTTATTTATGCTGCATTTTATTTATTTCTAGAGATATGTTTAAAAACATACTGCAAATTCTTCCATAGAAACTTCTTTGGCTTCAATGTAAGAAATGTACTCTTTTTAAGAAACAGAAACAAAAATATAAACTCCGCAAGCATTTGTGTATATTTGACCTATAATTAATTTGAAGGGTGTATATTAAAATAAGAAATGAATCATACAACTTTTCGTGGCAGTATTATAATAACAGAAAATGTTCATATTAACCTAAAATGCTTGTTTAATCCAAACATGAAATGGTGAAAAATTATTTCTGCTTTGGTAACAATCTGCTGCTTGCCTGTGCTTTAACATCGTAATGTTGTAAAACTGAGCAAAATTTGGTTAATTCAGCAGCTTTCGTTTTCTGAGACTACAGATGTAGTTGTAGTTTCTAACAATAATAATTCAATTCATTATTGGGGATTATGGGGATTAATGTCAAATACAGGTTAATGAAACATACATACTGCGATGTTACCAGGTAGCACACGGCCAGGATATAAAAAAATATTTTTTTAATATAATGCTTCAATCAAATTATTAAAATCCAATTTTAATCACCCTAGTGTCATCTATATTCATTAATAATAAATCATAAGTGTATCCTCTCTAATGCCAGATGGCATGCAGGGCGAGAATTTCTGATTACAATAACCTAGAGGACGCTCTGACGTTAAAAAAAATTACGAATAGGAAGATACCCTCTTTATCATTGAAGATGCTATGGGAGGCTATTGCTCAATGTCCTCTATTCCAATATTCAATGTTAAAGTATTTAATTCAATTGAAGTGGTGTGCATGAGACTATATGAAGCATCAATGTTGTTGATCGACTTTGTAAAGTAACGAAAACGTTTAAGTTAAAACAAAGGAGATTTTCTTTTATAAAAGGTTCGAAATGTAAAACTACGTAAATCAAAAAGTAAATAAGAAAAGATCTGTCTCATGTACGTAAAATGAGTTCGCTTATCACATGACAATTACGTTTTTTAATGGTAATTCCAAGTTTTGCAATATATTTTTTGATTAAAATAGGTATATCACCTATAAATATTGTACATTAGTGCTTGCAAACTGGTTGGCGGTTGTATAAAAAATTCTCTAACCCAGAGATTTGACGAACATATTAAAATAAAATTTCTTATAAGTATATAAAAATTTCGATAACCCAGATTTTTGAATAGGGGCTCTCGTACTAATTACCGATTACGAAGGAAGTCCCTTGAAGGACTTGCTATTTACTGAGACATTTTAAATCCTTCTTTGTTATATCCTTTTTATCATTTTAAAATTGATAAAAGTACAGCTAGAAACGTTACAATTCAATAATATAAATTCCAGAAATCACCACAATACATATTGCTGTGGTTTGGCACCCCGGGGTTTGTAAATTCGGTGTTATTTCATTTTTAGAGATCAATCTTTATCGATGCTTCGGGCAAATTCTCTTAGAAATTAATGTTTTATTTTTGGATAAGATTTTGTTAATTGATTTGATTGTTGGAAGTATTTTAATTGTTCTGTTTAAATTTAAATTCATTCAGTTGTACATTTTGCGTTTACCAGTATTGTATATAGTTCATTGTAATATTCTAGTTTTTATTTTCTTTGCGATTCATGCGCTGCTTTGGCACGTAATTGTAAATTGTTATATGTATGCGATGTTTGGGCCCCTAAAAGGTAGTTCCTTGAAAGATTGCGGAGTAAGTACATGTTATTTATTTTCTTTGCTGCCATTTTTGGTTATTTCATGTTTATTAAAACATGTTGTTGGTTTAATTTTTGAAATTTTCTCATCCTTCAAGGAATTCTTTAATTAATAATTGCTGTTGTATTTTATTGTGTACACATGTCGGATGTAAGATCAGTTATTATATTTGCTCTAGAAGGAATTTTAAGTTTAAAGAGTTAATTTTTCGTTTTTCTTATATTTTGCTGTTTTGGTTAATTAAACACCTCGGAATAGGTGAAAAGAAACTTTGAGCTTTTGATAAAATTTCAATTTTAATACATTTGTTTTGTCCACGTTTGAATTAATTTTAGTGTGTTTGAATTTTGACACCACGTGGATTTTTTTTTGTGCGAATAGGATTTTCCTCTAGAACAAATTTGTCTTTTGTTTGTTGAAGGTTTTGCATCGTCCTTTTTAATTCTAGAGTCTAATGCAGTTTTTGTTTTTGGCCAGAATCTTAAATTCATGGTTTTATTTCTGCATAATTGTATTTAAATGTTTTTTTTTTTTTTTTTTTTATAAAAATAAATTTAATTATTGTTAACGTCATTCAAAATTTCAGTTCATTTATTTTTGATTACTTTCACCCACATTTTATTGTTCATGATTAGTTCAATTGTGAAAATAACCCTGAGTTTGAATATTCTTTTGCGCCCTTTTAAATTTTTATCCGCTGAGCTAGTAAATTTAAATTTTCATTTTTTTTACTTTTCATTTTGCATTTATACTGGTACCATCAGTACACAGCAATTTGTATAGTTGAGAAGCTACTACTGTTACACTAATTAATAATAAGTTAATTGCCTGCAATTTTCAAGTAGAAATATACCACCGATATTAAACCTTAAATAAAATAAAGTCATAGGTATATGAGAATATTTTTCAAAATGTTCGGGAAGGTATTGTATCTACAACACCCATTAAATTATTCCCATGAAAGTAAGTAAATCACTTACCTATGACACAACATTTACGCCACCAACATGCTTATTATCATCCATAAACATCATTATACGGCCATGAAGGACTGTAATTGATTCGTGTCCGAGACAGAAAATTTGTGTTTCACCTTGAGTGGGTTTACGAAATTTTAATCTCGTAATCCCGGCCACTCTCTCGGGTAATCTCGTTTTCAGGTCCCTAGGAGGATAAAAACATAAGACGGGGCTCGTTGCGATAAGTAAGATAAAGACGAGAGCGTGGAAAACATATTTTTCTCCCTGGAACGGTATAAATTAAGCGGGAAATATATACGTGTAAGGGAGCAGATTGAGACTAAGAAAGAAAAGCGTTGGACCGAAGTAGATTCCAGGAGGAGATACAATATCAATCCATCGGTCAATGTTTAACTTGTCTTTGGGAGGAAATCAATGCATGAAATATTGACGACAACAAATTTATCGGGCAAAGTAAGTAATGTAATTTATTTTGGACTTGCTGATGCTTTATGATTTATAGCAGAATGAATTTGAATTTAAAATTTTTGTAATGAAGCATACTAAGAAACACAAAAAATCACCATGATGAATTGTAATATATCAACAGGCAACCTACGCTTACTACAAAAAAATGGTTGAATGATTGATTGCCTACGTACATAGGTTCATCAAAAACTCTGGAGATTAAAGTAATTTTATGCACAGACTTTGATACCTTTATATTTATATTTATATTTTCACGCCATACGTATATTCTCAATACTGTTTAAAAATATTACTATCACTCATATAATGTAACTGCATAATTTTTGGATTATATCGTGTAAGTAAATACTCTCTATGGACTAGCGCGTAAGCACTATTTTGGGTTTAATGCTATATACTTAGATTCCTTAAAGATTTCGACCCACTTCACCATATTTTGTTTCAAAAACCTTGTGGTTGATGATGTACCATTTTCCTGGATTAAATCATACTCTTTCAAGTATTTGTATAATCATGATGTATTATGTAATGACAGATGTCACACAAGGCAATTTGCCTTCCAAGGGATCACTACTGGTTTTGTGGCCGTAAACTGAATTTCATTTAACTCCAAAACCTCTAGACAAAAGGTCTTGGGTTTTGTTTTTCTTAGTATCTTTTTATTCAATAATGTTTCGATATGTTTTCTCTTAGTCAAACACCTAGCGTTTGATGGGCTCTGATGTTGGGGTTAATACTCTCAAAACGTTACTATCCCTATCTACCGTTTTTCTTACCTTTTTCTATTTCATCAGCAGATTCCACTCATTCTTTTTTTGTTTTATTCTTATAAACCAATTCTGCATTTGCCATTTGTAATTTTTTTAAGTACATTTAGTCATTAATTTAATTTTTTATTATATTTTATCAATTCCCAAAGTTAGCAGTCAGATGCCTCTAACTTTTATCAACTTCGTTTGGTCTTTCTCTAAATAGCCTGGTGGGTATTTTAAAACATGACAGGCTACAAATCATCTTGAACTATTACTTTATGTTATGGAAAAAGAACAGTTTTGATATCACCAACGGTTTTTAAGAAAAAACTTCCAGAAATGTGCAAAATGATATTTTTGAGAAGAGGCAGTTTTGTGAAAAGGTTCATTTCAGTTTTGTTCGTGTAGAACATTTCTTTCCTTTTCCCATCCTTTGTAAGTTTGTATTTTGTATTAGTCGCTTGCTATTTTGGAAATTTTAATGTGTAGTGCAAAAGTTTGCTTAGTACAAGTATTTAAAATCTAAAGAAGCATATAAGAATGGCAAACACTTTTAAACAAAGTCAATTGTGGATGGGATCTAGTCAGCTTCTTACAAATGGCTATCTCGGCTTTTTGCGAGAGTGTGTACGACGCTGTAAGTTTGTGTTTTGTACTAGTCGCCCGCTATTTTGAAAGTTTCAACGTGTAGTGCAAAAGCTTCCTTAGTGCAAGTATTTAAAATCTAAAGAAGAAGCATATAACAATTGCATATATTTTCAAACAAAATCAATTGTGGATGGGATCAAATCCATATTCTTACAAATAGCCTATTTCGACTTTTTGCGAGAGTGTGTTCATGACCAAATCCAAAATCAAAACGAAAGTTTCAACAATGTGATTCGGGCTTGCATTGCAAAGACCACTTTTAGAGTTTGGGGTTTACGACGCTGTAAGTTTGTATTTTGTATTAGTCGCCTGCTATTTTGAAAGTTTCAACGTGTAGTGCAAAAGCTTCCTTAGTGCAAGTATTTAAAATCTAAAGAAGAAGCATATAACAATTGCAAATACTTTCAAACAAAATCAATTGTTAATGGTAACAAATCCATATTCTTACAAATGGCCTATCTCGACTATTCGCGAGAGTGTGTTCATGACTAAATCCAAAATAAAGTTGGAAAGACCACTTTTAGAATTTGGGGTTTACGATGCTGTTTTTACGTTCGATGGTATAAACATAGAATCAGCTAGCTCCAGAAGAGGCCTGTTATGTTCTCAAAAAAGAGAAACAATGGGATATGGAAATACCTAGTGGGTTCTAGAAAATAAAAATTTTGGGGCAACGAAGGGTAAAGCAACGAAAGCCCAGAGAAAATTCACCTCCACCCTAAAACTTAATCTAATAGATAGTATTTCAGTAATAGAAGACCAGTGTTTCTCTCCAACTCCAACAAAAGCATGCATCCTCATAGTTCATTAATAGTGCAATAAAAAACAACAAGGAATTGTTTTCAAGTCTCATAGGTAAGTCACAGAGGATTTCGAAGGAAAGCAAAATCAACTAACAAGAATAGCAGATAATAAATAAGCATTAATTATAAGACACAATTGTGTATATAATAAGTGAAAAAGACGCTTAATTAATGAAGCTACCACCAGGCTTAAGAACAAAATGAAAGAACAATAAAACAATAATCTTAATAATAAGATACAAAAAACATATAAAGAATAAAGAAAATTGCAAACAAAGAATATTACTCTTCGAAATATTCGGCTACCGAGTAAAAGAAATGCTGTAATAAAAATGTTTTTAGTGGCTTTCGAAAACTTTTATAACTATTAGGACATCTAATTTCTTTGAGTAAATGGTGAAGTATTTTTATTCCCAAGTTATGTGTACCTTGACTTAATGATATTCATTGTGCTAGAAGATAAGTGCAGTTGATCTTTTATTCTAGTGTCATAATCACGAAATTTCGCGTTGGTTATAATATTTGCTTTTGACTGGTGTATGTAACATAACCATTCAAAAAAAAGTTTTTAAGGATTTTATGTTTCTTAAAAATTTTTAATCAGACTTTTGCGCTAAAAATACTTGCCGAACTTCCCCATAAGAGTACACCATACTGTAATCTAGACTAAATTTCAGCATAGGACAGTGAAATTAGACAATCCACCGATATCTGAGACCTTAAGCGTTTAAAGGCAAAAGCTGTTTGGTGTAACTTTTGCACAATACTGTCACACTCTTTCCATGTCAACGTATGGTTAAAAATAACTCCTAAAAATTCTGTCAAATATTTGACCGAAACAAGACTATATCATTTATGTATTAACTAAAAAGTGTAGGACCTAGCACTGAACCTTACAGAATGCCAGAATCCGTGGGTAACCAAAATACTTCAATAAAAGTATCATTTTCTTCATTGCTTCTGTAACGTACCTTTACGATTTGCGTTTTATTGTTAAAATATGAAGCAAACCAGCGCCCAAGTACTCCTCTTATTCCATATAATTCCAGCTTTTGCAAGCATGTATTCTGTAAATGGGGGAATCACAGAATTAACTTGTAAGCCAGTATTACGATGATTTATACCTATATATTTTAATATTTAATAATTAAGTCTCCTATTCTTGTATTAATTTTTAGTTATTTTTAATTCTGTTATTTAAATTCATAGAGAAAATGGATTACATTCTTTAGTGAGAAAGTAATTCTAGTTTATCCGATCGTTCTGTCCACGTTGTCCCACAATACCGATTCTAATAAGACAAAAACAATAAATCACAGAATCTACGTTTTTCTTTCCCTATGCTTCTACCGTCATTGTACTATCAATCGTACATAAGTGGTTGTGAGAACATCGATACGCCATTAAGAGATCAATATTGGCCGCCACGAATACGCCAATCCCTTTTTACTTATATAGGTATATATACATGTACAGACAGAGAGGGAATTATCGCAAAATGATCTGGAGAGAACCGGTGTGTATATTAGCTTTGGATGAAAATAGGATCGAAAAACAGAAAAAAAAAAAAACGTATCAGAAAAGATTTATTCACAAAGGAACGGCTTGATAACTATCGAAAACATGCCTAGTTTGTGTTGAAAGAGGCAATACTACTTAGGAAAATATAATATCATGTTGTTTGTAATGAAATGCTGGTTCAAATATATGAAAGGAAGCGTTAAGGGGTATATTAAGCGAATACTAAATATAATTTTTGTAGTTTTTTATGCGTTAGCATAGTAACATACATAGGCCAAGCTCTGGGATTAGCCTTCTTTTTGAATAAAAAAAAGAAGCCTAAGGATACGTGTCAATACGATGCTTGAGATTCCTACCGAATTCCTACCGAAGGTTGAAACAGCGAACAGATGATACAAGAAGCGTCACTTGTTGTCGACACCTTTGCTGTTTTGTCGCCGGAAGAATTACTTTCAGTGCTACTTCAGCGTGTCTAAATCTGAATACGTAAAAAAGTAATAAACAGATGTTAAAAATGTGATATATGCCGGTGAAAATATCGAGTATAAAGTTTTTAGTGTTGCAACTAACAGTACCATCTGTTATTTAGAAGGATTTGGAAGGTAACACTGTTCAAGCTAATGAGTCAACATTGGTTGAAACCTTACATATTCCACTTATATTTTGGACCAGTTAACAGTGGCAGCTTATAGTGGCGTGGTCCAAAAGCACAAATTTAAGCCTTGCCATTGCCTCTTATGGGCGTGGTTTATCTATATTATATATAATCAATGCCTTAGTGCCTACTACGCTTATATTGCACCCTAGCAAAACCACTGCTCGTCTAAATACCTTTAAAATCTACTACTTTATAGTTAATTTTTCTATAAAGTTGTATATATTTGGAATGGTTATTTCAAGGGGGTAGTCAAATGTAACTTTTTGGATAAAGGTACTAGGATGATTACGAAATTGTAACACAAAAAAATGTCTATAATATTATAGGTAATATCTACATGCTGCTCACCTCAATTCTACCGAATATTTATATAATAATTACTAGCGGGTCATGTTTACAATAAGGTCAGATTTTGGTAGCATATGTTTGTAACGCCGACTTTTAATCTATAACTATGTGTACGAATTAACTTTAGAGTGACTCGACAAGCAAGAATGGCGTACAATTACTATTTTATTAGCACCATAAAGTAATAAGTCTTAATGTAATATTTTGGTGGCTACGACGTTACTGCAGCGACAGATATGTTGTCTAAGTAGATATCCCTAAAATTACGTAACATTGACTATAATGAAGTAGTTGTGTCTATAGCAGTGGTAATCACAACTAAATGTGCTACTTGGTAAAGCTTTTGGTTTTTCTATTACTTTTATATTCATCTTGCTATATTGCCGACAATACTCTTACGATGCCTTAAATTATGTGATTTTTTAGTCGTAAATCTTCTTGTAATTTCATATGGACTTATTTATTTTATATTCGCTAGCAATTTTTTTTCTATTTTGGAATGGGGCATTTTGCATGTCCAGACTGTACGAATTGCTACATTTAACACTGACTGCAATATAAAAGGAAACAACTGCATCAAATAAACGGTTTCAGATCGATATATTCTTTACTTTATGTCGTGACAGCAGCGTCTGTCTTTGTAACGCAATCGCTATCTCGAAACAATTTTACTATATCAAGGATTTTGTTTCGAACAATTTTACTTCTATTTATCACTTGTTGCCTGTTCTGAGCATAGACGGTTTTAGGTGTATTGCACGTTCATATTTGTGCCAATCTATGCGTGGGTATCAAACAAGCTAACGTACATACGGTGCTATCTACCAGGAGATAATAAAGTTCGACGATTTCGCGGTATATACGCCCTGGTCCGATTCGCCTTTTATGAAGCGCTGGCTGGGCCATGGTTTATTGTGAAATTTTATGACTCAATCGGCTATTGCTGTCAACGCTGCCTCCCACCAATTTAAGTTGGCGTTTCTTCCTGGTAACAAATTTAACACTTCGTTGATAAGGCGGGTCAAATCCGACCCAGTTTCAGAAGTTCGTTAGATATACGGTCCACGTTGTCGATTACGTATGAGTAAATGAAATATTTGTTAGTCAGACATCGAGCTGTGCGTGACTTGTGTAAATGTATACCGGGTGTTTCACCAGCAGGGAATTTCTCCATAACTCGTAAACAGTGACAGAGAAAACAAAAATATATAAATTTTTGTAGGATTATAATTTTTCTATAACGCAAAATACTTTAGCGCTAAACTCATTAATTTCCAAGATTACTTTGATTTTCTAAAAATAATGTCGCTTGCACTGTTTGAAAAAAGCGAATGTACTTTAATTACCACTTAGAACAAGTGAATCAAATTTTGGAATATCTTAGTACGGACCTACTTATCCATGCAGGTGTGTTTATAGTTGTATTTTAATATACTAGGTTTTCGTCACTAAAGTGCAAACTCAACTTCAAATGGGTATATCTTACTTTTTTAAATAGAACATCCTGTATATGTTCATTGTATCATTGAATTCCCATTAATAAGTGCTTTGATTTTTATTAAGCCTACTCTATGTCTATCGAGTTTTTTTTCATTGTACTATCATATTTATATTCTATAATCTAGTATAATCTAGTAGGGAACAATTCTATAATTTTTATGTTTAATCGTGTTTAGTGTAAGTAATTACATTATTGGCAGAAAATAATATCTTCGAAAGAAGAATTAGTTAGTGTGGTATCTGTGCTGGGAGAATATGACGCTATTTTCTGGTTTCACGCATGTGCAGTCGAAAATATTCAAACGCTGAAAGGAAACTTAATGTGTTCTCTTTTGAAGGACTGAAGGACTGCAACCACTGAAGAAAGCTATTTTTCAGTAGTAGGTAGTGTTGTTGACTCCTGAAATGTTTCTATGCGGGCGGTTATATTAGGCACGATAGGAATTTGATCGCATTTTAAACAAAAATTTGGTATTTGGCACAATTAATCATTCATTATTTGAACTTAAATTACCTTCTATTGGCTTTACTCCTAAATTTATACCATTTTTACAATCATACTTACATAACCGATCTTCCTATGTTCAATTTAATGGTTTTAGATCTGCTCCATTTCAAGTTTCATCTGGGGTGCCTCAGGGCTCCAACTTAGGACCGCTTCTTTTTAATTTATATATTAATGACCTCCTGGAAAGATTGGATTGCAAAGTGTTGGCTTATGCAGATGACCTTAAGATCTATAGTCGTATAACATCTATAACAGATTGCTTAGTTTTGCAGAGGAATTTAGACATCATTGGTGTAATACTGACAGCATATGCTCAAATATTAGCAAGTGTGCGATACTTTCCTTCACCAAAAGTATGAATTCCTTCATTTTCAGATACAGTGCTCACCAGTTAGAGATACCTAGGGTTACGCAATTTAAAGATCTTGGTGTAATTTTCGATCAATACTTAACTTTCTCCCCTCACATCACTTCATTGTGTTCGTCTGCTTCTGCCTCTCTAGGTTTCATTATACGGTCTTGTAGAGATTTCTCTAACATTTTAACACTCAAAGTCTCTATTGCTAGCTCTATTGTTTGGTATCCGCACTATCTTTACCAACAGCTGCTCATCGAGCGAGTTCAGAAACGATTTCTAAAATACTTATCGTTTAAACTTGATGGCATTTATCCCACTCGCGGGACAGATTATATGTACCTTCTTGCTGCATAGACATGACCTCCGTCCTCTTTCTCAGAGAGGAGATGAAGCCAGTGCCAAATTTCTTTTAAAATTAATAAATGGCAGTGTTGATTCACCTTCTAAGTCAAATATCTTTCCTTGTCCCTAACTATAGTTCTAGGTCATGCGCTACATTTTCCACTATTAGACCTCGCACTAATATTCTTTACAAGGCCCCGCTAAGCCATATGTACAGAAACGTCAACTTATTATATAGTGATCCTTTCCAATCAAGTATTTAATATTTAAGTGTATAATAATTACTTTTACTTTTTTTTTTAATATTTCATACGCTATAATTTTGTTTCTTTCAGTTTTTGATGTATTCATTTCCGATTTTTTTTTTTTGATTATTGGCCTTTTATTTTTATAATGTTTTTTTTGTTTCAAATGTATTATTGCACGCACACTAATGCTATTTTATTTTTGTTATTTTGTCCTATTATTGGAATCTTGTTCTTTTGGACAATAAACACTATTATTATTATTATTATTATTATTATTATTATTATATTATTATTATTATCATTAAAAAAAAATTATCCTTACCATTATCAGTTGGTCCAAGAATTAGATCAATGTGATTTCAATCGAAAGTTGATGTTGTGTTAATAGGAGCTAGAAAAACAGCTAGGAGAAGTAAGATTCCTCAATATATTATTTGCTGATGAAGCTGCCTTCCAGAAGAATTATCATGTTAACCACCACTATTTTTATTAGTATGACACAGTTAATCCGCATGCTGTCAGGACAGTAGATCAACAGTAGCAGTGGTCTGTTAACATATGGTGAGGTATCATTCGAAACATATCTACTTTTAGGGCCATACTTTTTTTTTTATGGTAATCTTACAGGAGCACGTTATTATCAACACTTCCTTGAAAATGAATTTAGAGAGTTATTGGATGATGTAGAGTAGGCTCAATATAAGAAATACATATCACGTCGTCATAATAGCTGCTTTCCATTTATCGTCTAGATAACTTCACTTCAGTTTTGTGCGTTAAGCTACGAGTTACTTACTACGAATGACGTAACCTGGCGACAAAATGAGTTTGACGTGAACAGTTCGTAACTTAACGCACAAAACTGAAATGAAATGAGTCAACCGGTAAATGGAAAGCAGCTAATATCAACGTAGAATACGCGAACTAAAACTATCAGTGACGGAGGCGATGTAAATTGACAATGGTAAAATTTGACAGAACATACACGTCAGTAGATAATAATAAAAACACACACACGGTGAAAACTTGATGAACTCGCGCAAATTCAAAGACAGACGTTAATTTAAATTTTGACAAATGCGAATATTGTGTCACGTGTCTGCCGACTTATGGTAGCGGCCACGTGGCGACGCCACTGAATTCAAACACCCCTATAGCTGGCATAATAGGCATTTTGCAATGTTTTTGTGGTATTATGGTAAATATTCATTTTCTGGTTTTGATTTCTGTAGTAATCGCCCACTAAGAGCTGTTTTACACGTACGAGAATTTTTACATAAAACATAACAAAAATTATCCCGAAAATTTTTGTGAGAATTTTCCTACGAAATTTTATCGCGACACTTTCAGGTCGTTTTACACAGGAATAAATTTTAACCGAAATTTTCACGATATTTGTTGTTATAAGCAGGCGCATTTGTTAAATTAAATTGTTATTTGATTATGGTTATCATAGAAATCCTAAATAAATAGCAGTTAACCGATAAACCAGCAAAATATGGATCATAATTGTATAGATTTACGTTACAACTTACAAGTGCAAATGGAAGTAACCATATTTCTGTGTAAAACGACCTGAAAGTGTCGCGACAAAATTTCTTAGGAAAATTCTCACCAAAATTTTCGGGATAATTTTTGTTATGATTTATGTAAAAATTCTCGTACGTGTAAAACGGGTCTAAGATTACAAATATGCTCGTAATAATTAATTAACTAAAAAATTAATTAAAACTATAATAACTCGAACAGTAAAAGAGATAGACGTAGACTATGTTTTTTGACACACCAGTGAAGTAAATTTACCATCATTTTTTAAAGTGAGAACCTGTCTACTCCAGCACTAGAATCTACTCTACTAATAATACGAGTATTAGAATCGAATCAGGGAACTCGAGTAGTTACTGCGATCGAGTTTGAGAGCTCGAGTACTAGAGTCGAGTCTGGAAATCTACATACTCGAGTATGGACTTTACTCTTTTGGCAACCGAGTGCAAGTTATTCGATTCTCAAAATCACGGACTCGTCGCATCACTATATAGAAGAAAAATGCTATAGGTTCAGTAATATGACTGTATTTATGATGTGCTAATGCTAAATATTAGAGTACTATTTTAAATGTGTAGTAGTTACAATAGACCATAAATAGCCTCAATAAAATAGCTCTGAACCCTGACCCTTAAACAATAAATCATTCACACTGTGGTCGTTTACTGCTATTTCAATTTGTGTCGTTCATATTCGGATACAATTATATTAGAGACTTGATCTTAGAGTTCTACAAACCGAAAAGCTAATGAAAGCTTGGTAAATGCCGGCAAAAGTTAAACAGTAACCAAAGAGGTGAACACAGCAGCGAAAAATTGAAAGTTATATAGCGACTACTCGCAATTATTCCCTTTTCGCTTTATTGATGGGCATTTTTTTTACCATAAATCGGATTAAATGCCTCGCCCGCTGACGCCCGTATTTTAACGTCCGAATAAATTCTGCCGCTCTGTGATTCCGAAAGGATGTTTCGGTCGTTTAATTAAAGAACATTGGTAAAACGAACAGCTCGCTCGGATTGCCACCAATGAATAAGGCTCTGACGGAAATGTGGGCAATCGTTCTCTGAGTTGCCAGTCGTTAATCAACGATAGAAAACACTATTAGTTAGTGCTTTGAGTACTCAGTCGGTAAACACGTTGTACTGGGCGATTTACTTGAAGCTTTAGTTCAGGACTGCACTTCTTCGTCACTGACCGTTTAATAGTCAATTAAAATTAGTTGCGCTTAATGAGACTGATGTTATAGTAAAGAAACAACTAAATGTAGTAAAAACTGTTGTTGAAAAAGAGTGATTTTTTGAAGATTATTTTATTTGAAGAAGGATGTATTGAAAAATTCTTAGCTTACTATAGAAGCATACAAAATTTGAAAGTCTAAATATTTTATTGTTCGACATACTCTCCTCTTAATTGAATACATTTATTATAACGAACCTGCAACGCCTCTAAACCTTTCAAAAAGAAATTTCTATCTTACTCTGCAACTAGGTCACCACAGCTTCCATCACAATTTCGTTGGAAGAAAATTTACGACTTTTTAAACTTTTTTCTTTTTAGTTGAGGAAAAACATGATAATCGGACTGAGCCAGATTTGGTGAATAAGGAGAAGGTGTTGTGGTGTAATTCGAACCCTAAATCACAAATTGTTTGCATGGCAACATGCGATTTGTGTGCAGGGGCATTGTCCTGCAAAAACAAAACACCTTTGGACAACTTTCCGCGTCTTCTCTTCTTAACTTCCTGTCCTAGAGTGGTCAGTAACGTCGAATAATAATTCCCAGTTATTATTCTACCATTTTCCATGATTACTCCATGACAATCCCAAAAAACTGAAATAAGAACTTTTCCAGCAATTTTTTGAACACGAAACTTCTTAGGTTTTGAAGGACCGGAGTGTCTTCCTTCCATCATTTCTTGTTTTCTGTCTGGGTCGTAGAAATGCACTCAAGTTTCATCCATAGTGTCAATACGACTTAAGAAGTCTGCATCCTTTTCAAACCGAGCACAGGTCGAACGCGATGCTTCCACCTTTGCACGCTTCCGGTCAACATTCAAACATTTGGGGGTCCATTTTGCACAAACTTTTTTCATGTTGAAACCGACGGAGAACTATGTGATGGACGCGTTTATATGAAATAAGCGCCTCTCAGATATTCGTTTTAGCATAATTGACGGTTTGACAAAATCATGTCATGAACTGCATCAACATTTTCGGGGACGGACACAGAAGCTGGCTGGCCTTTCCGATCGGTGTTCATGTTCAATGGAAAATTTATCTCTTTTGAAGCTTGCAATCCAATTTTCCACGATCGCATACGATGGACATTGATCGCCAAGGGTATTAAGCATATCTTCGTAACTCTGTTGACCTCTTAACCTCCTTCAAATACGGGTATTTGATGATACTCCAATTTTTCGATTTTCACAATTTCGGGCGACATCTTTTTTTTGAAATTTTATTGCGCAACTTTGGTTTGACTTTTTGACGTGAAACTCTACGCTGACACTTCTAGTATGTTATTTTTCATTGCTATGGTATCGCAATATTTTGTTTATCCACGGAACCGATCTAGGCTAACTAGATAGCTAGATACCTCCACCATAAAATGAATAATTATTGTTGTCCTGAGCAAGACCACTCGCACACATAAAGTAATTTAAGGCAGCGGAGTCACTTTATAAAGGAAGTATTGAAAATAAGGTAAGATATCGAAGTGGTTGGAAGGACCAACATTACAGACAAACCTTTAATTCTTGGGAATTAAAATTAGAAGCCATAAATAGCTCTGCACCACACAAAATTAAAAATCTGTTAAGTAACACAGAGTGAGTGCCAGTCCTGCAATAAACTTTATCAGACGCAAGGCTGATGAGATCCCAGTAAAACAGCATTAGAAATTTTTAATTTTTATATTTCTCAAATATTGATACTAATGATGTCCAAGTGTTACATTTTCTTGAAATGTAATATACTACACAAGTTGTTGTTATAATTCTCATTTAAATATGTATTTCTTTTGTTTCATTAGCAAAAATATTATAGGAGAATATCTTGTATTTTGATTATCTTTAAATGCCTGATGACGTGTTAGGTCAGATTTTTTGGCAGATCGTTGGTACAACACACCCATTGTTTAATTGTCTACGAATAAGCAATACTATACAAGAAATGCTTAAATCTCAGATAAGTATCATGAGTTTGATTACTTAAGTAACAATCACTTTTATAATAATGATTTGTTTGATAATAATTATAGAATGCGTTAAACATATATTTTTTTAAAAGTTGGGCGAATTTTTGGTATTTGTGTCCTCCTGCGTGTGAAGATGTGACAACTGCATATTTGTGTTGAGAACGAAGCTTACATTATCCTCCATGACATATCTTCCGCTTCATAATATTACTTCAAGCAGTCTACTTCATTCTTTGCATGAATGAAGCGTTTGTGCATGAAGTAGATCTTTCATATTGCCTTCGCGAGAATAATAATAATAAGTTATTTGACGAAAAATTAAAATGTGTCCTGTTATAAAAGCCATGCCCTGAACGAAGTTGCCTGCTCCTGCCTTTTACGAAATGTATTGGCTCACGTTGTGAAATCAACCTTAAGCATTCGTTTCATTTATTATCTGACTTCACACTGCATATTAGTTGCCATTGTTTGTTGTTGGAATAGCAACAACAATAAGTAAATTATATAAATTTTAATTTTGAAAATCCTTTGATAGAACCTTTCTGAACTATTGTTTTAATTCAAAATTTAACAGTGTTAGCAAAGTAGGTATCTACCTCTTCAGCGGAAACGTGAACTAGGTTCATTTACGTAAGCAAACGTATCCACAATACACGCGAGTACACAATTTCGCACTCTGCGCCATAAATACTATCTCCGAAAACAAATTGAGATAATGTTTTATGCAAATCGTCCTTGTTACACAACGTATGGCACTTTAAATTCAATCTTTATGGCGCAAACATACGTACACACGTATATGCACTAAAATTCCATTCGCATTCAACGGGTGCAAATTTTTGTTGCGCCTAGGGATGATATCGGAGCATCTGAGAAGAGTGTGTTTGATAAATTCAAATCGGAATATATTGGTTCGGTGTTCGAAGGCTTTATCGAAATATTCTGAATACGAAAACGTGTCTGTTATCTACGCTTTAATAACCAGAGCGGCAACGTTTTTTTTCTTTTCTTTTCTTTTTTTTACTTTAGAAGGGCAATAGTTCTCTTTCTAGAATATTTGAGGAAATCTTATAAGAAAATTTTATATTTTTCGTAGTTATACCCAATATTGAAATTCAATACAACTTTATTTTGTTAGCAAGGTTGGGGATTTTTTGCTAAGAATACAGTGCCGTCGAGTGTGAAAATAAGTGGGAATTATAATTCAATTTTAGTTATTCGGCTCATAAAATCAAATGTTATAGATGCTTTGTGCACTTTGAGGGCATTGTTTCGAATAATTCTATCAAACGTGTATATGTTGTTGTTGTTATTGTTTTGGCCTTGGCGTTAGCCATTATATAATATATAATAATAAAATAAAAAATAAATAAAAAAAAAATAAAAAAAAAACAAAAAAAAAAAAAATAATAATAATAAAATCAAAACCTAGCAACCCGTATGAACACAAGGGAAAACATTAGACACGCTTCACACCCGGGGCCGATCGGGCGACTTAGAACAAACAGGTAGGCCAACGGACCAAAGGGAGAACCCACATGGGATAGTAATACAAAGGAAAAACTTAAACTAAATATTAAAACCTATATTTTCATGTGACAATAATTTTTGAATTGATCTCTTTTCTGTCCAAAGATATCAGATTATTAACGGTTAATTGGGAACTGAATACCATATTTAATAGATCTAACTGAATAAATTGATTTTATCTAAGTGTTTGCTACAACCCAAGATAATATGATTGACATCACCGCACCCGATTTCACAGAAATTACAGTT
This sequence comes from Protaetia brevitarsis, assembly GCA_004143645.1. Lineage (NCBI taxonomy): Eukaryota > Metazoa > Arthropoda > Insecta > Coleoptera > Scarabaeidae > Protaetia > Protaetia brevitarsis. The sequence goes on along the minus strand of RXPK01000052.1, from coordinate 262,235 downwards.
ATTGTTTTCTTTTAGCTTGATTTTATACAAATGTGCAGGAAATCTTCCATGATAAATGAAAGTTTTAAAATTTGCGACAGCATATTCTTTGTGACTCTAGTTTTATCATACCAACGAGGCAGTTCTCAAATTTGGAAAGAGCATAAAATAATTGGTTGGTTATCTTTGTTAAAGATTGAAATACTGAATCTGCCATTCATTACGAATATCTTTTTTGTAAGTGCCGAAAAAGTCGCTATCTGGAAGTAGAATGTCATCTGAGATCTTCTCACCACATGCCGCTTTTGCCAAACTATCTACTTTTTCATTATAATAAATATTGGAGTGTCCTTTAATCCAAACGTATCTTATTGATTTACCATATTGTTTTATGCTGAAATCTATTAGTAGCATTTCTCCAATCATTTGAGATGACGAAAAACTAAAATTCTGAAGGCTCATCAAAACACTTTTGGAGTCGGTGAAGATCGTAAAAGAGTCTTCCTCCATTTGGCAAATTAATTCCATAGCTTTTCTTATCGCTGTTGCTTCAGCTGAATAAACAGTCGCATCTTTTGGCAGTGAGAACTTTTTATAAAGTTGTTTATTAGGTACGATAAAGGCACATCCGACACCAATAGAATTTTTTGCTCCGTCAGTAAATATGTGAATATCTCTAGAAAATTTTTGGGCGATGTCATTAAATTCCAAATTATTGAAATGAATATCCTCTGAGAAGTTGGGAAAAACTATATTCGGTTTATGAGTTAGGCATTTGAATGGTAACGTGTATATAAAAAAAAATTTGCGACTTCAGGATTTTAGGATCGAATGGGGCTGTATGCGTAAAAGAACTAGTAAGAGGTGGAGATGTCTTTTTAAACCAATATGAACACGTAAGATTATGAATGTTTAATTTATTGCATTTGGATATAATGCAACGACTCCACATTTGAGTGAGGAGTATGTGAAGATGAAGAAATGATCCTGAAATTGAAAACAATCACTCGCTGATCAGGCACTAAAACTGCAGGTCTACTTATTACATTATTTAGATCTCATTTCGTTATCAAATTCTATTCCAAATTTAGAATTTAAGATAGAAAAGAAATTCAACATTTTAAAGAAATAAAATAAAAATGTAGATATTTTCATAACCCATATGAAACCATATACAGACACTATACGCCGTGGAAATGTCGCCGGGTGTGTTCTCGACGAAATGGTATGCTCTTTATTACCAGCTGCCTGCAGTTTTTAATGCACCGAATTACCGTAGAGTCTATCTGGATTCGCTCATACGAGAAAATATTCTGTGGTACTTCAACCTAGCGTCCCGGGAGTGTAATTTTTCGTGTGTGTATATGAGTTGCATTTTACATTATATCGTGGAAACTTCTATTAATATTCAAAGATTCCATGATGTGAACTTGCCAGAAATGCTTCTTTTTTTTTGGTTTATACACGCTGGTTTAGCATTTGTATTTGTGATAGCTTCGTTTGCAAATGTATTTTTTAAAATCATTATATGGGCTATATATATTGCTCTGTTTTTCAGAACACAATGCCCGGGATTTCAAAATTTAATTTATCTTAAAGTTCAGTACAATTTATATTTATATTTAAATTTATATTTTCAAATTCTATTATTATTTAGCTTGTCCGTTTACGATTTATATTTTTTTTTATTTTTAATAAAAATCAATTAAATTAAAATAGTGGTTTCAATACACCCAGCGACCTCTCTGATAAGTGAAAGAAAACTGTGTAAAGTGACTTCCTACCTGCTAGGTGGCACGGGACGTTTCAAAGGGGACCAGACGTCTGTCAAAATCGTACTCCGGACGCTTATTAACGAATAGGCAGTTCGTAGGAAATTTTTATAGAAAATTTCTTAATAAACTTGCAGGTATTCGATAAGGATTTCTTTAGGTAACACTTCTTGGAACTTTGATATTTTTTTTGAAATTGTGGCAAAATCGTTATAGGAAAATTAATACTACCGTCTTCTCTGGTGGCCACCAACAGAGTGAGGATTCAAACCAGATTCAACAGTTAACAGCCTTCGATTGTTATCGCAACAGGCAGGCCAACCTGGATTTTGAAAGATATAACTAACCGACGTTAAAATACCGTTATTTTCTCTAGTTTGAGGGGAATACGCCAAACGTTTAAAAAAAAAAAAACATCCCGAAGAATAAAAAATGTCTCCGAGCAAAATATAACAAAAACATATTATACCAGGTAAGCTTGAATTAACATATAAAATAATGTTTACATTATAATAAGGCAATATTTAGTACCTAATGCTAATATTGTCCATTTTAAATAACTATCTTTAACAAATTCATAATTCGTCTGTAAAGTAGGTAACTGAGTACACGCCTCACTTTTGAATTACTTGTTCATTTAGTTTGAAAACCTGTTCCTGTACATTAGATTTCAGACCTTAGATATCATAGCAATATATACCCAAAACTGCTAATATTGCAATACTTTTGAAAATTACCAAAGAAAGCTCTTAACAAAGTGCTCCAATATTCTGTAAAATTTTAATGTTAATATTAGAACATTTTGCCTGATTTTGTATATCTGAAAGAGTGTTTTTAATCAATGTGAGAACCTTGAAATTAATTGAACGTTATCGCAAAATGTTAAAGTAATTGTTTCCGCTTCCTACAAGTTACTACAAGATTCAGAAAGCACCTACAGGAAATCGAACTCTTCGATAACACTGAATGTTGGATGTCTTTGGGGAACGAGGAAACATTTGAGCACATTTTCTGTCACTCTCCTGTGATCAGGAGTATCAGGCATGTGAGGTTTTGAATTATCCTTTCCTTAACCTGAAAAATTTTTTGTTCACTCATATTCTGACCTAGGTAATTTAAATACATGAACTTGTTGGATGAACTATAAGACAACATTCACTCTTGTGGTGCTAATGACTGCAGTGGATGGTACAATTAATCGAACCACCATCTGAATGCTATCTCTCCTATCCAATATCTAATAGTCTTCAAAATTACAGTTAACAAGGAATGGATGCATAAGAATTGCAAAGAATAATGGAAGAGTGCATTAGAGGAAAGACAAGAAAGACAACAGTTCTTAAAGCAACATAGTTCAGAATTCATAAAGAACCTATCGATTGTGAATAAAGGTAAGAAAACCATTGGATCATAGTAATAGTGTTTACGTCACTGCATATTATATATATTATATATTATATTATATTATATGAGTAGGCAAAGAGCTAACACAAACGCATGCACTAACAGCAACCCTAATTATAACTGCCTTGGAAGTATTTACTGAGAAAAGAGCCATAAGTCGGGAAAAAGCATAATATATCATCAGAAAGTACGATAATGGCATATACCGATACTAAACTATTTTTGACAAGATCTAAACATAACCTAAAAGAAGAAAAGTGAAAGAAGAATTAAAAAATAAGCACTCTAGCATAATTAGGGCAAAAGTACTCATATGCTTAAAAGGGTCTATAAATAATAAAGATGAAGGAACACTAGGAGCTCTAGAGAAGATCTAATGAATCAAATGAAATGGACGAGACACAATCTTGCTTTGGAATGTATTAAGAAATTCAAAGGCAAGAATCTAACACACGTTAGACTGAAGTGGATCGGATATTGATAAGAAACTGAAACTATAACTACAGAGCCAGGCTCAGTGAATTGATTTAGTTTAGAGCTGCACCAAAACTCGAGAATGCAAGAGATAAGAAATACAAAAACGCCATTTCATTTGAAGGGTCTGTCTCGTCAGTACAGATTCTGCTTCTGTTTACTATATAGGAGATGCATAAGAAATCTTTTAATAACAAAAAGAATAAATGTCAAAAATTGTGTTAAATATTTTTACGAGTTGAATCATGATAACAAGAAATAAATATGCATTGAATCCCGAAGCTCCAAGATAGAATAAAGACTGGTTTTGGAATGCATTTCGAGAACTGAACGAGACTGACAAACTGTAATAAATTTGTTTTGCTGTAGGTGCTCGGAAATTCAGCAATCGAAAGAAATGAGCAAGTCGAAGAATTAGCTAGAAAATTGGTTTTGCATATAGGCACAGAAAGAATGCTCAAAACCATAGTACTAGACCAGGTAAGATACAATTACCACAAAAAGTAGAAAAAATAATTCAATCCCACCGCTGCTATCATGTTGTATGATGATATGTATACAATGACAATTCAATATAAAAACAAAACAATATAGACTGCTCATGTTACACGCCCCCCTTTTATTTGTTATTTAATAAAGTCTGTAATCTTGAAATCTGCTTGGCATTCTTATGACTCCACTTCCTTTAGACGATACCTTTTCACCATTATTGTGAAACTTGGTAGAACGGTCAATTTCTGTGTCCGGAGGATGATTCTTCACTTGCTCTTCGATAGGTGGAGCCGACCCTTTAGATGGAATTTCCTTTAAGTGAATTCTATTTCTTCTAATTTCACCTCCTTCCTGAGTTTGGACGTGATAACTTTTTTTTTTATCTTTTTTCAGTATTTCTCCTGGTATCCATTTTCTGATACCTTGCTGTAGCATGACTGGTTGCCTTTCCAATGCTGATAGTGGTTTCTTACCAATATTGTAGTAGGTCGCTGACTTGGTTTGAGTATTTCATAATATGTCAATATGTTGTTCTGTATTGAAGTGGGGTTTTAGAATATTTCGAGAGCAGGGCAATTGAGTTCTAAATTTTCTTCCCAATAGCATTTCAGTTGGCGAAGGAAAGTGTTTGTTTAGGCGAACTATTGTATTCAATAGTGACTAAATATGAATATATTTCCGTTGATTCTTTAGTAGCAGAGTTTTCAGTGTACCATGTCTCTCTATTAACCCATTAGATTGACTGTATGTTGGGCTCGCCGTTACATGGGTTATATCAAGTTCTTGTAGGAATTGTCTAAAGCTTCTTGAAAAAAAAGGATGGTCAATTATCAGACAATATTATCGGCGAAAGTCCATGACTTTTGAACGTAGTAAGCAAACCCTCAATCGTTGACGAAACATCTTTCTTTGACATTTTAATCAGTTCTACAAATTTACTATGATAGTCACTTGCGATCAAATAAATGAAGCTTTAAAAAGGTAGAAAGAACACTAGAACCATACAATCAGGCAAACTCATGGCGAAACTTTTATGAAGAGACTATCAAATAAGAAGACTAGCAAACTGTTAAGACCTAGTAGCAATCATCAGCAGCAAGAACACTATGCGCTGAAAGGACACCTACAGAAGGGTGGGGTCAACGTCGGAGATAGCAACTACAGACTGTGTGTATGATAGAAGCCGCATATCACATCCAGCTCTAGATGGAAAAGGACAAGCAATTTTTCTCAAGCCGAAAATGAGCCTAAGGCATTATTTTGATCAATCCTCTAGGGATATGTATCGGAATTGCCGATATGATTTAGTGACGTATTAAAGGCGAAAAAATATTATTAAAGCAAGTGTTAACGACTGGAGTCACTGGTGGAAAAGAAAGAGAGAGAGAGAGACCACATGTAAAATGAATCCACATGAATGCTTTATGAAGAGATTGATGAAAAATAAAGAAGAATGCACAAGTTCGGATTTTGCAAAAACGTTGTGGCGTTCCAATCTGGCAGCTTAGTTAGGGTAAAGTTTCCAATGATGGACTTGAAGAATGCCAGAGTAAATGGCTATTCAAGGAAGTAAAATTCTGATCTAAAAAATACGGCTTTCCACAATTTAATGCTACACTTTAGATTATTAAGTTAAAGCGCAACTAACAATAAGACCCCACAAATGGAACGGACGTAAACATATAATTAGTGATAAAGTGATCCTTTTACGTAAAACAAAAACTACAACGTATATAGATGGTGACCATATTCGGGAAACTGACTAAAAATATAAATTATACAATTTTAAATAATATTCTTCCTTTGTAGTTCGGCGATACGCATTTTAACTAACCTACGCAAATATAGGAGCTGGGTCAACCTACGTTACGTACAACACAGTCCGCTATATAGTTACAATAAATCGCTCTTGGCAATAGATCGAAAGATAATAAAGTTAGATTATTTAAGCGAACACCATAACGGTGCTTGTCGCTTGCCCGAGTGAACGTACTATAGATAGACAAGTATAACTGCTAATCGCAAGATCAATTTATAGACAATCTTGCGCTAAACAACCGAAAGTGTTGCGTAATGGTATGTGGAAGCTGAAGCTATTAGAAACGACCTTAAACACTTTTTTTTTCCTTTACTTCGTCAACCACTAAGGTCGTTTAATGTATTTCGCTCCACCTATGCGATACATATATACACTTACATGTGTAATATACAGCGTTATCCAAAAACTCATGTGTAAAGTAAAGCTTTTGTGTCCATTCAGCAATAGATTTTCAATATAATAAACTTTAGTTGGAGTTGCTTAAAGTAAAAAAGTAATTTTCGTCCCTTAACCAAATTTATGTTAATCATTTGGTATGTAACGTAATGCAGTTATATGTAAATGTATCTACATTGAAATATAAAATTCACGTCCCTTAAAATTTCTTTGCGAGCAAATAATATATCTAATTTAAATGTAAACATATCTGAGGCAGCGCTCTACGGAAAGTTGAGAGCTTAACTAAACAAGGGCCACATGTTAAGCAAACACAGAGAATGAAATGAATGATATGAAATACCACAATATTTTCAAACACTCAAGAAAAAGGTTAAACTTATCGGCTTTTTTGTGTCCTTCGACTGCTGAATGTCCGAGCACCCACAGTGGAATAACTTTATTGTGGCCTGTCAGGCCATTAAATTATATAATAGTCCAATATATTGCAAAACCAGTTTTGATTGTACTTTAGAGGAATTGAAAGTACTTGGGCAGAAATATTTAGGGAAGGATCTATTGGAGCCCTCGAGGGTTCTCAAGTTCCCACTGGGCAAGATACCGGGTTTTATAGAGAACACCAAGCTGCTCGAGTGGAAGTAAGAGATTTAATAGGGACGGTACAATGAGCACCTACCTCAAGTGGCTGGACTATACACTGTTGAAAATTTTAACACTTTTTTGACTAATTTAATAGCCAGGAGAGGTCCACACTCTTTTCGTGTTATTTTGTCGAGAACTATAGAAGTTTAAATTTGACGAGCAAAGATAGTCAAGTATTGTCTATTGCTAAGGGGTTATTTTGGCCAACTGACACGTGGAATTATAAAATACTTTTAGTCACATTTTATTTGATCTAGACTAGACAAATTTACTAGCTGTTTAACTAAATGAATGCGATCTATTGGGTGTTTTAACACCATTTTCTAAACACAAGGTCTTTTTAATATGCAACCTATTTCTTAGTGCTATAAATTTCTCTCTTAAGACGTTTTCTCAATTTAAATATACAGAACCACTCATTCACAAGTTTTGGTTTCAACTAAACGTACCAATTTTAAAATGATTTTTTAAGAACCATTATAAAATTAAGTGAATGTTTATGCTATTGATTCAAGTCTAAACTAATTGCGTAAATAGATGTTCCCAATACATCTTTAAGATGTTGAAATTTTTATGCCCACTGGAATTAACGTTTAATAACACGAGGTTACACTTTGCAAGTCAGTCACATTTGGTGTTTGTTTGGATATGTTAACACGGAGAATCAAACACGAAACATACACGTGCAATGCAGGTGGTGCGTATAATGCAATACTGTATTAGAATAGGTGGGGTTTCTATATTCTATCCGAGGAAAAATTCTGATTGGTTGACGATTCTGAATGTCTAGAAATAGTTAATCCTCATATCTGAACAAAGGATTCACACGAAATTCTAGTAATTTCTGTTCTATTAAATACGCGTAGTCAACTCGTCTGGCAAAGTTTGGAAAAATCAACACTAAAATATTTGACTAGCGCAAAATTAACGCCAACACCGTAATATTTTCAACAGTGTAGGTTCCCACCTTAGAGATGAAGAAGAACTTAGGATTCTGTAGTGCCTTCAGCGTCTCGTGCTTATCTGTTGTAATAAAGATTTTTATAAGCTTTTTAATTGTTTTTTATTGCACGATACAATATTGCGTATGTTTCTACTTGAAAACCGTGTCATAGTTTCCTAGTGCAAATAGAGACATGTTGAAATCGTGTGGTATTGCCTGATTCTCCAAAGATTGCCTCTAACATAACGAACAATATTGTTGTGTCTCAATCCTCCATACCTGTTACATGTGTGAAGTTCTTGTGATTTGAGATGTCTCATTTCCGCCTCCTCCATTATCACCAAATGAAAAAGCTTCATTGCTTCTCTTATTCCTAAACACACAGGAGTCTGTACCCTGCTAATTCCACCACGATGTCCAAAACAGCATATCTGGTCTTAAGCCCCAACTTTTTTTCATGAGTTCTTCTGGCCAATATGAGTAGTCATCGCTCTACATAATTCTTTAAAGTTTTCGATCCCAAGTAAAGTTGGAGTCAAGAATGACACCAAGATATTTTACTTCTGGAGTTTTAGCGGTTGGAGACTATTTTATTCCTAGTCCTAAAATGGATGTTCTTGAAAGGATTTCTTTCAATAACGCATTGATTTCGTAGCTGTTGTTCCATTTCTTCTTTTTTGATTGTTGGTTAATATTTTTCGTAGCCATCGTAAAGTATATATTTTGTATAATTACTTTGTTTTATTATACGATCAATGAAAAATTCATTGTCGGTCAATATTTAGAGAGATTTCTGCTTTTTGTATGTTGTTTGTATGTCATGGGCTAATTTACTTGCATTTTGCACAGCATATATTATGAATTGGAAAGAGCTACTATAGGCTTTGTTATACTTTTCAGGAATTGCACAAATACTCTTAATATGATCAGATACAACCTTTTAGTAGAAACTAAAATAAAGTTGGTGTTATAAACGAAACATTCTGAATTTTGAAAATTCACATACATCACATCATAAAAGTACGCTACAGGGGAAGTTTCAAAATCAATTATTTTAAATGATGTAATGGTGATATTGTTTGAAATCCGTGAGCGCTTGAGTGCGAGTCTTGAAAACAATTTAAGTTTTCCAAGAGAACAACGTTGTGAGTAGTTTGCCGAAGCACTGAATCCGCTGTATAGGACAATTTTTTAAAAGAAAGGAGAACATTTAGGACACAGTCGAAGAAATACAGCACCAGAACACGTATTCTTCAAGAAACTTTGTGCGAAGTGCGAGATGAACGTACCTCCGGTAATAGTTACAATCTTGTTATAAACGTAATGGTATCGAATGCCTTTTATACATTAAGAGATTAGGATATATATGAATTGTTAGAGGAATGCACTCTCTATAGTTTCTTAGCATCATTAAGTAAAGTCTAAGTTCTTTTTCAATAGTTGCAGACGCTTGCAGGTAACTTGTTGTAAACAACAGCTGCATTGTCCTGAATAACTGTACAGTAATTGGCTTTGAAGTTGTTGAATACGTTTTAGTTCCAACTGTGATTGCTCAAGTACTTACGCTGGTTGCACATTTGAATAACTTTGTCTTTGTCTCGTTGACAGCTTACTAGGCGGAGTTTTGTATATTTTTAGGTTAGATATACGGGCTATAAGTAAGGGACATTATGTTACTGCCCTGTTACTGGTAAGTAGTGACCAGTAACTGACAACACAAATACTGATAAATGATAGGTAATACGAATAAAATTAGTACTTCCTAATTTTGTTTATTAATTTACTATGAGATAACCACTTCCGCGTCCGGAATTTCCGCGCCCATCAACAATTTTCCCATTTCCGCGCTCATATTATTACAGACATTTATCAATTAGCCATTTCCGACTCTATGTAATTAAACTATATAATCGTGCACAAAGAACCTATATTTAATTAAATCAATCAATAATCAAAGCCCTTTGATGTAGTTAAAAGGTTAACACTTTCTATGGGCTATGCGCCATAATAGTAAATTTGGAAATACTCTCGAACAGATACAAAAACACTATTGGCAACACAAAATTTGCAAATTAATTGTTATGACAACGCAACCTAAGCTCTTATATTGGAGATGATTTTCCTCACTTACCACAATTACGTCTTTTCTTGTTCTGGTTAATAAAAATCTAAAAAATATACAGAGTGCATACCCACGCAATGCGCGTAAGGTGCTGAAATGAGACACTTAAACAATTGGGTGCGGAAATGGCTAAAGTTAATACTAGTAAATTTCAGCGCGGAAATGGGAAGCGCGGAAGTGGCAAGATACCGTTTCAACAATTGTTTGTCTTCATCAGGCTGTAACGTCACAATAAAAGTCAGTGTTAGAACATGAAAAAACAACGGAAGGATTTAAAATGAATATGCATTTGCTGACTGGATATTGTGGAAAAAAGAAAAGTGTTTCAATGTCGGGCCGCATTCAACAGTCAAGCGATTACCGAATCAAAATTAGGAAGTACTAATTTTATGCTTATTACCTATTCGTCTCACCTAATTATGGACAATGAGTTTCTGGTCTCTATTTTAAAAATAATCGAAGATACTGCTAGTAACAGCTTCCAATTGGTACAGAAAGAAACAAATATATTCATCAGAAAGTCACTAATAAAAAATCAGATTCAAAATTTAGAGATTTCGATGGAGAAAATGCATGTCTACATAGTTAGAATTTCAATTTCCTATACGGGTGAATTAATTTAAATCGCTGGTCCATGAATAATCATTTACCGACCTGTATTTATCCCGAAAGTCGATTTAAACGCTTACTGGATATACACACAACCGCGGTGTTAACATTTAGCAATGGTGATTCAAATTTAATTATTTTTAAACGCGTATAAATATGAAAACATTTGACCTTTCAAATTACCGTTTCTCCGTGCAAATTAATATTTACGAACTTTAAATTGTGGTATAACGCATGGGTGTGGCTCTCAGTATTATATTCACATCGAAAAAAAATTAATGGTTCTGCAATTAATTGACAGTCCTTTTAGATATACTTATCTCTATTGAAATTTACACTTGTTTGTAGAAATTCTGTTCTTTATTAATATAAGTAAGACCAGAATTACAATGTATTCCTTTTGCACAAAAACAATACAAGAAATACAAGTAACCTTGATTGACATTACATGCTTGTGCTTTCTGCATGATAACAGCATCTTCCGTAATTCCAGTAATGTGGCATTTAACTACATTATGGTGTAAATCTTGATCAAAATAAGGGCAATATTTCTTGTAACAGTTGGAGAGACGAGGGAATATTGAATGGCCAGCCTGTTCGCCAGATTTAAATATATCTTTCACCCTTTTCTAATTATTTATGCCTTGTAGTCTTCTTGGTTTAGGTCGATGGAGTAAAACAGTTAAATTTTCGAACTAAAAGCCAAGATTACAAGATAAATAAATATTTTGAAGGTAAAATTGAAAATAAATCAACGAAACACCTTTTTCTAAAAAATTCCGCGGAGGAGACCAGCACAAAAGTTCATCTATTTAGAATAAATAAATAATAGACTGCATAATACTTAACTGCTGCCCTTTAGCATTAATTATACCTTGGCTTCTGAAGACATTAAAAACCATGAAGCGTTCAAGTCCGCCGCCCTCATTGAGAGGAGTTTATTTCCCATACGCTCGTATACATTTCTATTTAGTGGTTTGGAAACTTTATTTTTAATGGTTATTGCTTTGGTGCTTCCTATTTATTTTATTTACATCTAATAGAGGTATGGATTTTTTTCAGATGATTTACTCCTCATGAATCGTCTCAATCGATTGTGGATGGCAGCGTAGATCTGATCCGATCACGGTGCCCAGGAATTAAACAACAACTCTCGAGATTTTTTTTCCCTTAAGGATACGTAATAAAACCAAAATAACCCTAATGAGGAAAAATTTGAAAATCCGAATTACCTGCCCAGGGATTTCTCAAATTCCTTGAGTGTTTTTAAAAATAAGTAATAGAGGATAATTTGAACACTTCAATCAATTTACTTAGTTTTGACTAAAATCTTTATTGTAAATAATTTTGTGCATCTGCAATGTACGTATACCTAATATTAGTTAAGAACATTAAAAATAAAAACATTGTTGCCATGAGAAAAAAATGCACTATCGACTGGTAACATAACAATTGGCATCGTCTCCTTTCCGTACAAATTTGTTTTAGTGCCATTTGCGTGCACGATTAGAGTTCAGGATTTTTTATACAGATATATGCGATCAGATATTACAATCGGCAGCAATTTTATGATTACTTCCAGGCGAGAAAACCCCATTACACTTTTATTTAATACCGGCTGTGGTTTAAATATTCTCTTTTTAGCCATAAAATATAAATTATATGTATAGAGACTGAGAAAAAGGATTTGTTACGACAATGAAATATATTAATATGATCAAAGATAATACATCCCACTTTGATATACATAGAAAAGCCACACACACAAACAATTATATACACAACTTATCTTATGCAAGCTATAAACAAAAATACACAGCATTCTTTTTCTTAATCACTAGATTACTGAACACACCGCTTGCGGAAGATAATTTTTAAAAAAAGTTGGAATATATATATCATGCAGCAGAAATTAATGGTTACAAGAAAACTGTGGTAGATAAAATTAAAAAGAAGTTAGAAAATAAGAGGTCATTAAGAAGTATAACTACACTTATTTCAGAGAAAATAGTGGAGAAAAAGTTTTGCAGATTTAACTTTAATAAATTATGGGTTAACCAGATATTAAACCTGTGTAAAAAATACAATCTTAGTCCGGTTTTTCAAAATTCTAATAGTTTAAAAAATAAATTAAAATTAAATATTGAAATTATTAATTTTAAGAAATGTTCTGGGATTTATAAGATCCAATGCGGTGTTTCTTACTGGTTACTACTTTCCTTATCCATCTATAACTGCTTCATGCGGAGACAATATGGAATATTCAATAATAATATAATTAGTTGGTAAGATACTATTAAGCAGACAGACTAAAACGTTCTGAGTACCTATATTGGATCACTCAATTTGCAAAATCATCCTTGAAATGGTTACCTTTACATATACGGCTGTCAGATGTAATCGGCGCATGTCTTTTGTATGGTAAGTATTACCTTTAGCAAATTAAATGCGAACCTGAGTCTCACAAAATCTTCGATTATTAATGCAATCGAAACTACAGCACACTGAAAGAGTAATTAAAAATTATTTGAAAACGATTCTGAATTATGCATTGTTTGGTACGTAGTACTTGTAGTTCTGGTTGCATAAATAATCGAAGATTTGTAGAGCTTCGATTCGCATTTAATTTGTTAAAGGTAGTACATATATTTTAAGTACCATCTTTTTCAAATGATATCTGAATCTGAGCTCCGTAAATTGATTAAGGCGTTTGTTTTAACATAAATTGCAAAACCCTTTTATTGTTCGGCATGAAAATTGGGAATAGTCTACGTGGGTAAAACTATATTTTGGTATGTGGTAAATCCGCACGTAATTGAAAGATATCCCCATTAAGTTGACCTAAATAGCGGCAGCTTTTTATTAAGTTTGCCGTAACATTATAATCCTCACAAAGAGACTAAATCAATATAATTTCAAAGGAAATATTTTGACATTATTTACTTATTCGATAGAGATTATACTCAACTGAATACAGGTTCGTTCATGCCATGAGAAATATGAATTATGATGATCAATCAAAACCTTCTACCTAGTTGTCTTCTGCAATTCCAAACTTAGAGAGATTTCAGTAGTCAACAATAACGGCACGATTTTTTTTTTAATTTTATTTTACAATGCGAAATATCGTGTTATCAATCATCTTCATTGTCATATGCTTCCGTGGCGATGCTATGGAAATACAAACGATATCTCATGTTAAAAACAAATAAGGATTTACGTTCGATTATATATGATCCCATCAGATTGTCATTTCCATCCTATTATACTTTTAAATTATCTCGGAAGAAATATTCCATAGATAGAAAGTAAATAAGGTATTCGTTGGCAATCAATCACCTTAAACAAATATTTTTTAGTCGAAAGGGGATGCATTGTCTTCACTTTGTGTATTTAATTTTGTGAATTTGATTGAGCCACTAAAAATGCAAGAATATTATTTGTAAATTACAGTTTTGTTTGTTTTTCTTGTTTTTTTAGGTCATTTTTTGAAAAATATTCAAATTTATAACGACGTTTTGCATTTATTATACAAGTAAAAATATAAATTATAAAGGAGTAGTGTTATTTATAAATATTTTTTGTTTGTTTAATAAATGACAAAATCATCATAACTATTTTATTTACTATAAATTCTTAATATACCCTTTTGTTGTATTTAAAGATTGGCTTTCAATGTAGTATGTTGATTTTTAAATTAATCCGTAAATCAGTAAGTCTTTTCTTCTTGTTGATAATCTTTTAGTTTTATTCTTTATAAAAAATATTTTGTCGGAATATTTTGTTTAAAAGCGTCAGAAAATAAAGATATTTGTGATATGTTTTGGAAAATTGCAAAGCATCACTTTATATTCTTTAATACTTGATTTGTATTCCAAATGAAATTGTAGATTTATTTGTCGGAGTACGTAGTCTCTGCTATTGGCACACGATATTTTTTGCGAAATAAATAGACTTGTATATAACATGTAATACTGTAACTTTGACTCAATGTAATTTCGCAGTTGTCAAAGGCACACCAGTTTTTCAGTCACATAAATTAATAGGAAACCGACTCTCAAGAACATTTTATATCCATAATAGAATTTTTGGGCAGCGCTAACATGCAGGCCCTTTTCTCTTGTGTGTATACATATATGCGTCTATTTTACTGAATATAAAAAAGATAAAGTTAAAAGAAATGAATGCATAATCAGGCCACAGACTAGGGGCATTTGTGTATTAATTAACAGATTGGCAACAAAAATGACGTAATACTTATTAATTAGGAAATTAACAGGAATCTACCTGTATCAATAAACACAATCATATCGACAAACAAATATTGCATAAATAAAATATTTTCGTGGTTTTCCTCACTCCTTGGCAAATGCTGAGAGACGAACATCTTAAGTCGCTCCACGAGTGCATGTGTAATAATGACTTATGGCTGGGTCGATGCCTCCTGTAATTGGCGTAAGCTGTTGGGGGATGCCAAGGCATGAAATTCAAAGTGGATCACCTGTTACCATGTGTATTATTACATAAAATATATTCTTTTATTTTACTATGTTATACCCTTTGTATCGAGTTGGAGTTTGGTACATATCGTTAGAGTATGTGATAGGTATATTTGGTGACAAAATCATTGGTGCCCCAAAGGGTAACATATAAGAAAAGCACTGCTAAAACATTTATTTAAATTTTTGGCTTACTTGGAGGATGTCTAGAATCGTCAAAAATCAAAAAAAAATTAGGTATCGCATAGGTTAGCGGAAATGATTCTTGTTTGGTTTGCTTTGGTTAGCTTGATACGGAAGCTATAAACGTTACAAAGTTAAAACTTTCTGGGATTCAATATTATATGACGGGCTTTCGTTTCAGAATTAGCCACTCGAAATAACTTTTAAAATACCTTGAATTGGTAAGACTAAAATTACGAAGTTTTTTTTTTTTTATGAAAAAATAATTTTGCAAAGTATGAGTTACACTATGTGGTTTATACTTGTTGATGGAATATGTGCCTATTTCCCGTTTCATCTTAACATTTTTACATGCATGAAAAACCATCTAATTTAATTTTCTTCTTTTTTTTCGACAATTAAATGAATAAATTAGATTGAATTTTCCATAACCCTAAAACATATACGCAGAATTTTTTACATGTAACTTTTTTTTTACTTTGAGGTGCTCGCTGGCTTATCCACAAATATTACTTTGTGTTACCGCGGAACTGGAAACCCTTTGGCAAGTGAAATACAAAGTCACGATAACTCGAAGTGTAAAACCGCAATGCAAGCGGTAAACAACTGGGTAAAAAGTGGGGGGAATGTCGACTTTTTTCTTTTATATTTCATTTTCATTGTATTTTATGTTTTCCACTTTAGGATTTTGCCGTAGCAGAAGTCAGAGGTTGTTCCTTTAATAAGGGTTTGCGTCGTTTGATGTAGAAGCAAGTATTTACTGACAAAAACAGAATTTAATTGCTTATTCTGCCGTGACGTTTGTGAAAAGTTACGTTTACGATATGTGAGGGATTGTTAGAAAGTTACAGTAATGGCAATAGGGTAAATAATTTATGGAACTGTCATTTGGTGACTGTTAAATAGAAGTTGTTCATGGGTATCCTAGCGTTTGGGGATCCATTACCTTCATATTCGTGTAATTTTCCATATATTCTCTTCACTTGTTTTTTTTTTCTATAATTTGTTTAATACTTTCCCATCCAGACTAAACAGATTGCACTTTATTCTTGAGCGACCACATGTTAAAAGGAAAATCACGAATAGAAACAGCATTACTCCACGACGAGGCAAAAAGGTGCGGGTAAATACAGTGGTGTACAAAGTAAAATAACAACAATCTCTAAATAACAAAGTAGCAATAAGATTATTTGAGAAGGGCCCAAGCAAAATTTAACATGTCCATGCTGCCAAAGTTTACAGGAAAGGATTTCTATTTGTGCTGGAAAATAGTGGAACAATTCTGTGAGTCGATAATTTATTTGTTAAATTGTACTAAAAATTTGGATTTTCAAAGCGATTATTAATTGAAAAAGTGACATTTTTTTGCTGGACTTGTTGTGCTTTGTTTAGACTTGTTAGATTTCGACGCGAATACTTTTGGATTTATTGCGTGAAAACTGGGCACTTCGACGAGTAGGTGTACCGAAGTCAGCTTATAAGAGGAACATTTTATTTAATTCATAATCTCTCCACGAAGCATTAAATTCAACCATTTGATGCCACCTGGACTTATTTAGTTAGTGTATATATTTTTAGTCGAAAATATGCTACTACTTCAACCCATGGACATGTTTAGTTTTGCGTGAAAACCCCTTTTTCAATTGCAGTTTAAGCTGGTCTTTTATTATTTTGATCGAAACTAACAACGGTAATGGATTGGCAAGGTGTGGAACTCATATCAACATGTGCAACTCACTTCGAGAGAACTTGGGCATACAACAATACCTAATTCACATTATTGTGAGTCAAAATAATATTACAGGAACTACTGAATACATGGGTTAAAAAATCACAACAATGACCACTAATCCATGAATGGTGGGATAATTCAATATGATCCTCTTTTGGCACTTTCAAATCGCAAATTTAAAAACTCATCAATGAATGGATGCATAATCAGTTCTGTGGAGTGTGGCAAAAATCACAGAGACAGGTAAAAGAGTTTCTAATAGGGAGATTGTTAAATGATAGTAGATCTCCTGAATGGTCACTGCTGACTAGTAATGGGCGTGGAGAACACCACAGCTAGCAGTTATACAAAGAAGCCACTCTCAAAGATGATAGGCCTAATTAAGAGAGCAAAACTAGAAAGCGTCTTCTAGGAAAAACGGGATCACAATAGATAAGAAAAGGTCGCGGTGAAACAGGTTCGTAGGGCACCCCAACTTTAATCTGATCTAATCTAATAATACATAATATGAATTATTGTATTTGATGGAAAACAGTAATTGTTTGATAGTGGTAATATTTTACTTAAATTAAGCAAAAAATTATTACTAAAAATTACTAAAAACATATAACTAATTTTTATCCTGAAGAAGCTGTCAGTATGAACAGCGAAACGTCGAGCGAAAGTTTTGACACACGGCGAAACCCGCAAGAAGCTGTTAGTTATAGTTACACCGGCCGTGAAAGCCTACGCAGTGTTATTACTAAAAACATGTTTTACTTAAGGTAACATAACGTCTGTGCCACTCTCAGGTAATCACAAAATGTTACGGTTAGCCTAAAAAGAAGTAGATGACGCTCGCAAACTTCTAAGTTATGTTTTGTATCTTTTTTATGAATAGTCTGTTCAAAATATTTAATACGTTATCTTAATATAACATTGCAGTGTACAGTTTGAAGGTAGGCTAATCAAATTTAAGTGATTTGAATGTCCTAAGTCAAGAGATGCGTGTATATTTATATAGAACGCTGGAATAGAAATTTTTACAGTGCAGATTAAAACCTATACATTTTATCAAGTATAGGTGCCGCCTACCAATACCGTTGCAAACGAACGATAATAGGGCGTAGCAAGTGGAAGTGAATAGGACAACGACAGCGAGGCTCACAGAACAGTAAGAACAGATATTGAACTTGACCGAAATTCTGTGCACTTGGAAAATAGTTTCGTATCCAGTCACCAGCAACGGTATTTTACCGCGCTAATTTGAAAATATAATTATTGTTTTTTAAATTATTTGTTATTGATAGGAGATAATTTATTGCCAAACAAAAACGATGTTAAATAATTCATTCTTTTATTCATCGATATCTAATTGATATATAAACAGAGAAACACTATAATCAATACACTATCAGTGAACTAAAAAATACGCCTTAAACTTAGAAGAAGACAGTCACAAGGATTTTTATTGTTAATGCTAAAAGATACTGAAAATGCGTATATAAAATCCCTACGAATATTGATTACTACGTGCAACAATATCTTATAAAATCATATACACATTTTGGAGATATTTTAACATTAAAAACAAAAATCATCGTCGTCTCCTTCCAAATAGACATGTTCTTGTTTACCAATAAATTATCCACTTTTAACTCGAATATTCACATCGATCCGTCGATGTAAATTTAATAACATGAATGTTATATTCTATTACAACAAAAATCTGAAGTTCTTTTAGCGTTGCCGATTTATTTCAGTAAATTTCAAAAAATTAATGCGGTGTAACCGAGTTCGCACGTAGTTGCGCAGCCATTTTGGTCGGCTTAATAGATAAGGACAAGGAGTACAGCAGTTGTAGGGACTGCCAACTTAATACGCAACGTAAACGTTTAAAAAATAAAAATACTAATTTTCCGATTGTAGCGCTCAACTTGTTTGGAGGGTAGAACTGAGGGTTTGCAACTCGACTAAGTGCTTTATTTTTCAATGCAAAATCGAGCTAGTTTACATGGTATGGCGAGGCTCACAGAGGCGATGCTTGCACCGGGAGGACGGCCGGAGCATCGCAATTACGATTCGACAACTTAATACATTGAGTTAGGCACTGCAAAAAATTTTATTCCAGAGCTGTGTGTTTCCCTTTTCTTAGCAATACTGATGCATTATCACTATTAATACCTATAATTTAAAAGCAATAGACATAATTTTAATGTTAAGCGGAATGGAAAAAATATGCTGTTTCAATACACATTGTATCCAATATAAAACTAATATTATCTAGTCCAACATTTTTTCTATTTCTTATGTTAATTTTGCAACGGAATTTTTGTTGCAATTGCTGAATATGAATTTAGTCCAATTAAGATAAAATTATAAAAAACCTTTCGTTAAACCAATGCATATATTTTTCAAGTTACAACCTACTTCTTTGTCGTTTTGATTGTCTTCTTCACTACAGCTAGGCGTCTACTGACCCGCGCCGAATGCGCTGCAGGAGCCGCACGAATCGCATAAATGGATTCTTCTCAAAAAAGTAAATGATAGCGCATTTACTAGGCCGGGCCGCACGCGTCGTATTGCCGTCATTTATTCTTTCGAAAAGAATCCATTTATGTAATTCGTGTGGCTCTTGCGGCTAGGGGTTAGTGGACGCTTAGCTTAACAATAATATCGTCTAGATCAAACGTAAAGGATATTGTTCTTTATTTTCTTGCACTGAAGTTTTAATTAAATCTTTTAAAGACCTCCAGAAAGCACACGTATAGCAACAGATGATTCTAAATATTGAGGAATGCTCACAGTTTTATTAGTTTTGCAATTAAATTATTGAAGTGGCAATTACTGGGGTGGTGTAAACTGCTGCTACCCTAGGGGCATTTGTAGAAATAAAATTATGTTCCTGCAGATCGTTCAAATCCGAGTTGAAAGTATACAGCTTGTACCAGGCACTCATTTTTTGTACCCTCATTGTAAATTCATAGCTTTTTGCGTTACTAATAGCAAAAACATCGACTTGTTATGAAATAAAACTGCTAGTTGACAAATACAGGTGTTCATAAATTTTGTTAGTTATGGTTTAGAATGAGACAAAGGACGCAGATACACTTGAGAGTAAAACTCCCGAAACAACAAAATATAATGCCTTATACACCATTGTAAATTTGTGTCTCAGTAAAACACTAAATACGGATGAGAATGCGCTCGTAACATTCTAAATTTATAGTAAAGACTTGAAACTTGTTAAGGTTGAAAACTTTTTATACGGTTTATGGAGATTTCATAAACTTGGAGAAGTCGCCTTCTTATTTATACAGCTATACGCAGAATTTATTGCTTCCATTTATCTAGGAAACGTACCGCATCATTGTTTTACATCTAACGGCTAGGCCATTTCGCCAAAAAACAATATCGCCGCCTCCCTATATCTTTACCGGCGGCTTGCTCTCTCGCAGTTTATACGCCATTACTCCGGAGTTAAAGAAGCTTATTTGATTTAACTTTCTCCGTTGTATTCATCATCTCTTATCGGTTATTGCACGCGCTATACTAACTTTCGCACGACTCGTATAAAATTTTATGTACCGTAGAAAAATAAAACCCTTAATGCATGACCGTCCTTGAGGGTTATTGCTTCATTGATATTCAACCCGCTTCAATTTAATAAGCTCTTAAGCTTAGACAAAGTATAAGGAATAAGTAATGTTGCTCTGGAACAGTAGATTAAGCGATTATGTTTTAATTAAGATACGAGCGTAAAACAGGGCTTTATCAAATCCTTTAAGTTTAAATAAGGTGTACACGTTGTTTACTACTTACTTGTTTGTGTTATATCTTCAATCATGTGGGGTGTTAATACCTGTTGGCGACGTTTATTGTGCTTGGAATTGCTTTAGTTGATTTGTTAAATTTGTGTAGGTATTTTTAGTAAAATATTGTACGACATTATTTATCTTGGCATCTCTAACGATAGATAGATAGATATTTATTTATTTCAAACAATATCAAACAAAAAAAAGACAATGATGAAATATGTCCACAGAATATAAACAAAAATAATGAAATTCTTAAATTAAACTAAATATTATTATTAAGAAAATCGGCAACTGAATAACAGCTCAAATTCAAAAGATAGAATTTAACTTGCTTTTGAAATCCTTTTATCAGGCTATCAACTGTTTTTATATTCCAAAGCAGTTCATTATATAGCTTGCATCCCATGTATATTAAATTCATTTGAAAAACTGAAGTTCTGTGTCTTGGTGGTAACAAATAATTAAATATTCTGGTATTGTAATTATGCGACACACTGTCGGTCAACTCCTTACGATGCTTGTGAACAAAACACAAAACTTCATAGATATAAACATCGTAAGTTAAAATTTTGTGTTCCTTAAAAGCACTTCTACAAGAGGCGCGTGAATCAAGGCTTAAAAAAAGTTCTAATGGCTCGTTTTTGAATCAGCAATATTTTCGCGGCGGAAGTGCATCCCCTCCAATAAATGATGCCATATGTTATCCGAGAATAGAAGTTGGCATAGTAAAAACTTTTCAAAATCTCATAACTGCAGCATATTCTGAGAATATACAGAGCATAGCAGTCGCGCGCCAGTCCACCACACAGTGCGTCAACATGGCTAATCCTATTAACCTTTTCATCAATGTGCACTCCTAAAACCCTCTCAGAGTTAGTGAAAAGAGTGTACTTGTTGTCAAGGGTCAGACCGTTGATTCTATATCTGCATCTATTAAATAAAATAAGATTAGTTTTATCAGAATTAATTATTAATTTGTTAAAGTTCATCCAAGTTTTAATAAGTAAAAAAACTTTTTCTACCTCTACAAATAGCTCAGCCAGGGTATTGGAGGTTACAAGTACGCTGATATCATCAGCATAAATCGTGATAACATCACTGACATTCAGTGAAAATATATCACTTATATAAATTAAAAAAAGGGTTGGTCACAGTACAGATCCCTGAAACACCCCAGTTGAGGTACTACATCTATCCGAGTGCCTATTATTACAAACAACTTTTTGTTGTGGATCAGTTAGAAATGACTTAAACCAATCCAAGGTTGACCCGCAGATGCCGTACCTTTCCAGCTTATATAATAATATAGAATGATCAACACAATCGAAAGCTTTAGATAAATCTATTAGCATAGCCATGCAAGGTTCGATTGTCAAAGGATCTATGAATTTCGTTAACAAAATGAAATAAAGCTGTGTTAATTGAACGTTTTGGGACAAAACCATGTTGATGTTTCGATAATAAATTAAATTTTAGTATGGGCATTATATTTAGATTAGGCTTAAACCTCAATTTTTAGCTGTGATCAAATCTGGTACATTCCTCTGGCTGATATGTCTACAAATTCAACTATGTGAAATAGTTTACCACAAATCTTAGTAACAACAAGCGAATGGGATCAAAACATCATATGTAAATTGAATAGAAATGCTATCAAATGCTACACGAATGGCTCTAGAGTGGCAGATTGAACTGGAATAAGGATATATGGCCCTAGAGCCAATTCTAAAAGCTTTGGGAAAGCAGGTTAATTTTATGTCTGATTGTCAAGTAGCGATCAAATGAAGTCATACGTAATTAACTTCAAGATGGTCTGGGAGTGCGTAGTAAAATTAAACTAGCTAGGCAAAAGAAATAAAGTAACCCTTCTGTGGGCTGCGAGACGCACAGGAATGGAACGAAACGAAACAACATAATGTTGCAAAATAGGGGCTAGGGAGTAGTAGGGTAAGGAGTGGTACAATACTAAAAAAGCTAAAAAGTGAAATGTCCCAGAGGAAACCCAACTATTAGGATAATTTTCGAGGAATGAGACAAATCTTTCGGAATCCTAGAACTAGACTAAAAATGAATAGGCGTCCCATCAGGCCATCGTAAATTGAAAGGGCATCTGAGTAAGTTTGATTTAGTAAAGGAATCTGAATGCAATGTTGTGGGTACGAGATGTAACACTTATATCCTGTCACATTGTGCAGCGCCGTGCAACTCAAAAGTTTTGCTCCTGGCAGCATATGAAATCGAAGAGGGAGATATATCTAACCTGAAGCCTTTTCATATTATGCATTTTTAAAAGGAATGGAATTAGATGGCCAGCTGTAGAGCAAGAATAAGGCATACAATAGATTTTATAGATCGAGTGAGTCGCAGTTATTACAATCATAAAGTTATTAGTTATTATTGCAATGTGTTTTGTAATATTTTTTGGTATACCTTTATTTTTCAAAATTTCTTTTATTACTATTTAATGTTAAATTGATTGATATGACAAGTTAAGTACGTATAGTTTCAATACAAATGTTATACGTAGCATACATTTTTGGGGCTACCATAATTAAGGCTTACTTATTGGCGTTAGCCGATCCTGTCTGTGCGTTACCAATATGCTCGAAATTAATGTGGCAATTAGTGAAGTCGGAATTAGATTATAGCAGATGCCGAATGGGATATTGATTACACTAATTGGTGCAGTAAAAAAGTGAAATGGCATTGTGTTATTTTAATGCTGCATGATATTGAAGCAACTTCATGTTCTTCTGATTTGGTTCCGAAAATTTTGACATTGGGTCATTTAAATCAATACTTTTAACTATGTTATTTTCAACTGACTAAATAACTAACACAAAAAGATGGTATTTATTCATACTTTATTTAACAAAATTCTTAATTAGTTTGAGTAGCAGAAAACTTCTCTCACATAATGCAACAGAAACACTTAAAATTAAGAAAAAAAAATATGCTAAAATAAGATTAAGAACAGAGTTGAAAAGCTCATATTCAAGCACAAATTCTAAGAATCTTGAGCAAGTCTAGTAAACTCTTCTATTCGAAATTTGACGACATTTAGGAATCTTTTCAGACAAAATTTTGTAAAGGATGCCATTTGCAGAAAGCTCGTTCTAATCTTCAATTAAACCTTGCGCAATCCTTGTAATCACTCAGCTTCTAAGATTCAATCAATTCAATCAAGTTGATATACATTGCATCAATGCTCTTTATTATTGATATCTTCAGTTCTTGTTTGAAAATCAGAGGCTAGCCTGTAGTCTTCACTCTGGGCATAATTTTCCTCCTTCTGATAGTTCTTCCTCTTCACACCTATTTTTGTAAATTGCAGTGCTTTCTCAGAAAGGTTTATTTCTTTTGTCGTTTAGAAAGAGTTTTAGATTGAGAGACCTTGATTTCTAAAACCTCGTTCCATGCATCCATCCTTCAAATACTTTTAAGTGATTGACTTGTTCTAAGCCAATGTTCCAGGTATAAGTACAAAAACAGTAAATCATAACTATGACTGAGTTGATCTTAATATAGTTAGAATTTTTTTTGAAAGAATTTCTATCTGATGCAGAATTTTTTTTTATTTGTCCGCAAGCAAATACTTTCTGTGAGCGCGTAACACAAGATTTTGTTTAGCTAACAACATAATGGTATTCAAAAATCTCTTTGTTCCATTTATTTTTTCTTCTGTTTCAGCAGATTTCTGACAAATTTGATTAATTGTTCTATTGACAATTTATTACATTTGCTCCTAAGTTTTTCATTTTTTGAAACAATCTTCATGTTCTGAGCTTTTATGGTTATGAACTTTTTAGAAAATACAGAGAATAATATTTTAATATTTTTAAAATGAAAGAACGACGAGTTTAATAAAAAAAAATCTCTTTTTAACGTCTTACTAAGGAGATATTGTCCGTTAACTCCTAAGAGATCTACACGCACCACACAATAATATTAAATCGATAGTTAAATCCATGAAAATTATTTGCTGTGTTATTGTATTTAACTAAAAGGTGCTTTAATACAATAATAGCAATTTCTTTTTATCACCCTACAAATTTCATTCCAGCACATGAAACGAATTATATGATATTATATCCAAACATTCGGAATACTTACCAGTTTGGCATACTCTCACAAGTGCTATAAATATGGAGTTTCGGCATATCTTTCTTATCTTAAAACGATATTTCACTTAAAAATATTGCATATCTGTGACATTTTGTTTGCGATAAACGAGTTAACTTCTAGAGCGGTTGCTATTCAAGATAAATTATGCAACATACATTGTTTTACGTCCAGAGGTCATATGTCAGCTGTTGGTATTTACATGTAATGTTGTGGAAAACGTTAATCGTAACGTATGTAAAAAAAATGTTTAATTATTAGTTCCCATTCGCTTCCCATGTGCATAAGTTGCATTTACTTGACAGATCAGATCTTTATCTGGTGATTATCTGCATTTAACATCTGTTAATGTGTAATTGTATACGTTTCTAGCGTGTAGGAAATAAATATAGAATGAAATGTTACTATACAATATTTGTACTTACATCGGCACCAAAAAAGCAACCAAGTTATATAAAAAGGATAGATGAACACGATTGCATATTGGAACTTTTCAATCAAGAACAATACTCTATATATGCAATATCATTTTTTCCATTTATGGACTTTTATGAAGTGGTGATAATGCAGAAAGTTTGAGAACCCTTTAAAAAGATACCTTTTATATCAAAGAGAGCTAAATAATATAGGAAAGGCTTTTCATAATCCAAACATCTGAACTAAAAAATGGAATTTTAGGCTTTTATTTCAAAGAAGTGTTTCTTGTTTTCTAGATCACTCTTCTAAAGCATTTGCTTTTACAATATCTAATGCTTCAAGTGCTCGTAATTGATATAACTAGATTACATTATATTAGTATTGGGATGCCGTATTTCACCGCGAACACTTCAGATCTATTGTGATCGTCTTTATTCTGGAAGATTTTAATTTTTAATTTTTCCTTTTTAATTAGGCGTACTAAGTTTGACAATATCTCTTACGTAGCTGTTTGCTTTGAGATTTTCTGAGCCCAATACTAGAAACTTTGACTTTTCCATGGCATCGCAATGGCACATAACGTGAACTGGAGTTTCTTCATCCTCTTGGCAAGATTTGTAATTATCGTCTTCTACCAGATCTATGTTCATACGCTATTTAATCTACAGTGGCCCATTAATAGATTTATTATCATTTTGACAGTCTTCCTGTCTTTATTTAAGTAAGTTTTTGGTGAATTTAGGCCTTTACTAATCTAGAAAGTGCTGTGTCTGACTTTTTACTCATGATTTTTATCACCACTCTTTGAGCTTACTCTGCATCCATTGGCTGATGGATTTTGCAGCTTGGGATTGGGTAATGCTGAAGGAAGAGTCAGTTCCAACAAATATTCTTGGTTATGTTCGCCTGGCCGGATTCTCTGCCGTATGGTTTCTCTGCTCGTCCATGTTGCTGGGTATCCAGGCCAGAATTAATTTCCTTCCGGTGTTCACTCTATTTAGGTGCTTATAAAGTCTCATATTAGTTTATAATCAACACTTACGAAATTGATTGCTTTAAGTGTTGACTGGTTGTCAAAGAAGTGTCCATCTTTCCATTTGTACGAATCGATCTTACTAAAGCAAGTATCAAAGACACTCTTTTAGTGTTTTGAGTTGCTATTGAAGCTTCCGTGAAAAATGCATTTTTAGTGCATCTTGTATATAAGTTCATACAGGTATGAATTGAAACTGTTTTAATAGTAGTTTTGTGGAAAAATTGGCCAACGTTTCAATATCTCTAGGCAAAAATAAACAAAGCCAATAACATTGGACTCTTACCCAGAGATAGGTCAAATTACGTGAAATCAATTATTTCACATTTCGTCGTTCTTTTCTTACCATGTAGACAAACCGCGAAATATTACTCATGGGGAGATGATTAAATATGGGAGATTTAATGCGGCATAGTGTAAAAGTTGCTACATTTAATATAATGTTTTCTTTAATTTTACATTATTATAGAAACCACTTTCACAAAATAATTTATGTTCTCAAAACTTCTTAAAAAATTAATTAGGAATTTTTATGGACTCAAACAAAATATTTTTCTTACCATAATGTTTTTCTTAGCTATAGTGTTGAAAGATGTTAAATTTTAGTTACTTTCGTTGTTCTTCAAAGAACACGATCCAGTAGTACTTGGTTACATGTACAGATTTTTGGGCAAATGTCCATCATAGCTATCATCTGAGTTTCTATTTTCTAAAATACCGTCATTGTTCCTGTATTAATTCCCGACATTACCAATTTTTGTTTGTTTCTTCAATTATTCGTTTTGTTTTTTTTCTGCACTTAAACTTGCATTGTTTTTGTTTCTATTTGCTAGTTTTTCGTTAATGCATCATTGCACCCGATGAATTATATATACTTGCCGATTGTTTTCTTTTACGAAGCTAAAGTGGATTTTTTTTTCATTGTTTGAGTAGCATATAAATTTTATTTGCGAATATAAAATTTTCTCCCACACTTTTATTGCTTTGCAGTATTGTGTTCTGAAGTTCTTACACATTTTCTTCATTGTCGAACACTTTTTTGTAGTTCTTTGTAATTATTACTGTGACTTTTATCTAACAGATGGCAGGATACACTTGTAGTATCATCAAGTTGTCTTGTAGATCGTCCGCGAATGCCTGAGAACAGAAGTGCTTGTCAGCAGCAGTAAAGATAGATTCCTATTGAAGTTAAATTATAAACTTTCCTACGGCTGTAGACACTGTAGATCTTTTTTCGGAATACTAGACGTCGAAAAATTTAAAAATCGATCAAGGTAGGTAATTTCAAATTTAAAAATGATATAAGGTTTACATAGAAACGTTGTAAATATATTTTAGTGGAAGTTGGATATTATTGAACACGACTGTTTCTTATGGTGGTCAATAAGGGCTTCAAATTTTGTAACAGCAATTGCTCTACGATGGACGGTTAGCCAACTGAGGTGAAACTAAGGACCAACAGTACTACTAGGTAACAACCTTACCTTATACTTATTAAGGCGAATACAAACGAAAAGTAGACCATTTGATGCAAAGAATATAATTACCAAAATACAAAGATTCCAAATTCAAGTTTTGGATGTACATTAAATTACAATAAAAAACAGGTGAATAGTCTTATAACTTTATATTAACCCGAAACCTTCCAAGTGTCTTTTGAGGCACAATTGATTTTGAAAATTGCTGGAACTTTGTAAGTTAACTGCCCACAGACTGGAGGATTTTTTATTCTCAAAATAAACTATTTAACACAGAATGACATAAAATTTTTTTAAAAATATTTTCCTATTTTACCTAAAAAAATTAAACATAATTTACCGACACGTCCTACCAAGGTGTGTCTTTGAGCACCTACTGTTATTATACTATAAAATGCATTGCTACGTATCTTAAAACTAGGTATGTGGGTAAATCCCTCCGTAATAAGATATGCTTTATATTTCGGACTTTCCCCTTGTATGTAAAACTTCCAGTTGCATATGAAGGGAATTCCCTAAATGCGTTTTGCTTAAAACAGTCAGCTTACAAACTGCATTGCTATCACGTGTATTTTGTGACTTTCCTAACGAACGCATTGCCGTTTTAGTTGTCTATTGTTAATTTTATTTCTTTTACCTAGTGGAGAGTATAGTATAGACCAGGTAAGCAAATAAAGTTTTGATTGACCCAGTAAAAATAGATTTGTTGTTTTATGCTTATTTGGTTTTGAAATTTATGCAGAAAGTATGACCGATTGGTTGACTCACCGACGCGCGGCTACTAACTGAAAAGAGTTGCTCGATGCATTGTACGAAAGTGATGAGGATTTGGGAAGGATGTAAATTGATGGTGAGATGAAAAGAGCCAAATGACGAAACCTCTTCTAGTGAAGCGGATTATCAAGAAACTGGCGCGATGAAGAAAGCGATGAACAAGAAGGAGTGACGATAGTGATGCTAATGATGAACCGCCCGGCCATTCGCAAAACTTTTATTGAAAAAGATGGTACCGAGTGGAATGCCACGCGATTGTCAAGGGAAAAACACGTGCACACAACATAATTACAACAGCTTTGAACAAAGTGAAACTTCCCACCGAGTGGCATGTTGATACTCCTTGTGACGCATTCAATTTGTTTTTTGATGATACGGTTATTGGTATTGTGGTTACTTTCACTAATAAGGAGGCTGTCGTATTCTTGGCGATTTGTGGAAACCAGTGACGACGTTGACATTCCGTGCTTTCTTGGGCCTTTTGATTACTGCTGGAAGAAATAAACAAGGAATGGTGGACTATAATGAGCTATGGAATCCTTTATATTGAAATCCTGTTTTATCGAGCGTGTATGTCACGAAATAGATTTACTCAATTACTAAGATTTATTTCGTTTGACGATAAAGCGGCCAGAACCTCCGAAGCAAAAGGACAAGTTGGCACCAATTAGAGACCTGTGGAACGTTGTAATACAAACTTGCTAAAATATTATCTTCCTGGCAGTAATCTAACCATCGATGAACAACTGGTGCCTTTTAGAGGTCGTGTATCTATCCGACAGTAACTGCCAGCAAGCCAGATAAGTACGGTATGAAAATTTGGTGGATATGCGATAGTGGAACTAGTTATCCGTTACGTGTATACCCGTACTTAGGAAAAGAAGGTCTCAACAGAGCAGAAAAACTTAGCGCAAAAGGTGTTGAAAACCTTTGTGAACCTTTTCTGAGACTAAAAGGAATATTACGTTCGAACAACTCTTCACCAGCTACGAGCTTGCATCCAGTTGCTTACCAAAGGCCTACTGTGTAGGAACGCTCAAAAAAAATAAGCGCTGCATACCACCAATTTTTTACCTCACAGGCGACGGAATATTGAAAGCACTTGTTTGGTTTTCAAAAGACAATGACTTTGGTATCTTATGTGCCTAAGAAAAATCGCTGTGTCATATTTTATCTACAATGCACAACGACTTCCACCATTGATGAGGAAAAAAAATAAATCTGAAATCAATAAGTAACTACAATTCCACGAAGGAGGGGTAATACACTTGATCAGATGTACATACATATTCAGTGAAACGCAAAAACTAATAGGTGGCCTTTGGTCTATTTTTTCAATATAATTGATGTGTGTGGAGTAGCTTCATTTGTCATTTTGGAGAAATATCCATCCTGACTGGCAATATTTCCAAAAAAACGAAGACTTCGCAAAATTTTCTTACGAGAAATTACAACAGAAATTAGTATGGGGCAAATTATGACGTCGTAGTTTGAGTGGCTTGCATTAAAAGTCATACTTCATTGATACAAACTACGTTGAATCAAGTACAACCACAAGGGGAGTCTTCGGCTCGAGAAGTAAAAGAAAACGCAAAACGGTGCTATATTTGCCCCCATCAAAGAAAAGCAAGAATGTCAACACAGTTATGTGACAATGTAAGCAAACGGTTTGTGGTGAACATTCAGAGAAAAATACTCACGTGCACAAATTGCAAAACTACATAAATAACTTTCAAATATTTTACTATCTTGTACTATTTTTAAATTATATCTTCTGACACACATTATTCTTTCTATATGTTTTAATCTTATTGTATACCTACTACATGAATTAAATAATGCATATTTTGCTATTATTTACATCAACAATGTGTACAAATAGATGTGTGCCTGTGAGGCACACCTTGGTAGGACACGTTACGATAAAACGTTGGTAGGACTAGGGTTAATAATATTGATAATAATTGCTTTAATAAAGTTAAGTTAATAAAAATAGACGACTATTTTTGACCAGAAATTATATTAACGATATATTAATCACAGAAAAAGCGTTTCGGCCACCTCCGCGGCCTTCTTCAATCTACAAAAACCAAACCTAATTGTAATACACATAATAAATGGTTTTTGTAGATTGAAGATGGCCGCGCAGGTAGCTGAAACGTCGCTTAATTATGCTCAAAAATAGTCGTCTATTTTTAATCACATAATTAAATATTTTGATTTGATATAGTATATTAATCGTTATAAATATATTTACATTTGACATATAGAGTTCCATGCCTTTTTCCCGAGACTATCTTACAGTGAACACTTGTACCTTTAATAAACCTATTTAGGTCACCCTCGTCCTTAAATTAATTTTAATCATAAAGTGACAATCAGCTTAAATGCTTTGTTCCAAAATTTCCCCAAACAAGGTTCCATAACGAGCGCCAAACGACTTTAATAATTATAAGCGAAATCAAGAATAATTATAGCAGCATTCACTCTTCCTCTAATTCGATTTGGTGTAATTATTCAATAAATCTCAATAATGGGTTTTGTAGCAGAACACAGGAAACGAAACGCTATAATCAAGTTCGCGTTGTAGCGTTTGCCGGTTTCTGGAAACATTTGCCCGATTAATTTACTGTACGCCGTTGAAATGTCTTAGGCAAGGCCGTGTTTAATTAACGTAATAATCCAGTAATGTGACGAAGTCGAGCAAATGACGTGTGAAAAATCGACCCACAAGTCGGTTACGTGTTACATATATGTGTACATACACGTCCATAGCATACAACCCAAAGATTTCTTCCTCTGTTTGTGCGTCCTTGTTACTGTTTTCGTTATTATGTTAATTCCATTTGAATTTGGATCATTATCCAAACCCATGTTCTACCGGTATTATCATAAAGTATTATGTCTCAACCCGGACGTGGAATGGTGATCTTTCAGTTCCCAATATAAATAGGTTATAACCTGGGGCGTTGCCCATTTTAAAGGAAAGATACGGCAATATTTCTTTTATAAAGTGATAGATAGCAAAGTCATGTGCTTTACAATATATTTATTTATTATACCGTGGATGTATTAAAATGAAGTAGCTAATTAACTTTGTTACATAATTACGTAGCAACCTTATGTGAAAATTATAAATGATCCTGTTGCCAAATTAATGCTGTATGAGATGTGGACTAGTTCTTCATACATGGAGGGTGGACGAGAATTATACATATACTGTGGTCTAAATTATGTTGTTAGCTTTGTTACTAATAACTATAGACGGTATATTAACTTTGTAAGAATTTAGTGAATCTTTTTTAAAAAAATCCTAAATAGATAAAGACGTATTTTACACTTTTGATTCTCTGCAGAGTCATAGGTTTATTATGACCCTTATTCCTACTGTTTCACTGCTGGTCTTCCAATCCTATTCGTTTTAGAAAGTGCAGGACACCAGGTTAGATAAAGCTCCCTCTTCGATTTCATATCCTCCTAAGTGTAACGCCTTTGAGTTGCACAGTACTACGCACTTTGGAATGGGATGCATTGATATTTCATCCCGTTCCTCACAATTTAGATTACTTGGCTAATCTAAGCTTACACAGATACTCTTTCAGTTTGTAATGGCATGAAAGTTAATTATTATGCTAATACTTTTCTTACTCAGGTTGTTTCTTTCTGTAAATCTCTTCTGGTTGTAGATTTCTTAAAGAGTTTTAGATTGTCTCATTCCCCGGAGATTCTCCCAATAAGTAGGTAGATCTTCTTTGTTTTATTTAATATTTTACTTTCTTCAGTATTATGCTGCTGTCTCCCCCGCAAAAGGGGTTAGCCCCTAAGAATGGTGTTCTAGCCCTTTTTTTGCAAGATTATTCCTATTTCTTTTCCTTCCACTCCTCTGTTCCTGGAACCCACAGGGTGGTTACTTTGTTCCTTTGGCCTAGTTCATTTTCTTAGGAATTTTCATACCATCCTGGGACTGATTTCGTTTGAGTTCAACGCTTTGATGGCTGTTTGACAATAAGACGTAATGATAATCTGCTGTGGTAATTCCTTGCAATATTAAATTGGACGCATTATCCAATAGCGTATATTTTCGCCTCAACGATACTGGAGTGCTTGCTCAAACTTCTGAGATACTTGGTATTAGGCTCATATATTCCTACTCCAGTTCCCTCCAGCATTTTGAAGTCACCCATGCACTATTTGATGGCACCTCTATTCTATGGTATTTGGATTCCACTCCTTCTTGTTGCTAGGATTTGTGGTAAAATCTTCTGACATGTCATCGCAGAGCATGTTCCAAGTTTGATCATTGTCAGGGGATTGAGGCCTATGTCTAATCGTTCCTTCCTTGATCATTCTAAATTCTAAATTGTTGGTTACTTCAAGTTCGTATTTGTTCCAGAGAAGTTTATTGTTTAGGGTAAAGCCTAGGTATTTAACCTCCGTTCTCCAATCAATGTTTCGTCCATCCACTTCTATGGTCTTAAGGTTAGATTTCCGTTTCTTAATGAATGCTAATAAGATTGTTTCAGTGGGGTTAACATTAAGACCCACCGACTAACACCATCCTCTCATGAAGTTGAATTCTCGTTGCATTACGTCGGAGAAAGTATTCTCAAACTTGCCT
The DNA here is from genome assembly GCA_004143645.1 of Protaetia brevitarsis. Taxonomy (NCBI): domain Eukaryota; kingdom Metazoa; phylum Arthropoda; class Insecta; order Coleoptera; family Scarabaeidae; genus Protaetia; species Protaetia brevitarsis. Next base: position 228,930 of record RXPK01000052.1, on the reverse strand, counting down.
CTTTTGCATATGACAATACCATCAGCATATCCTTGGCAGGGTATGCCTAGATCAATCAGTTCGCATGAGAGTTCGTCATTAGCTTCTACGATAGTGAGAACGTAAATTGCTCTTGCGAGATAATCGTGCCTACTGAGATAGTTTTATGCATCACCTTCGCCTCTGTCGACTTGGCAAAGCAGCTGCGTCATCTGGAGGTCACACCATCTACTTCTCTGTTGATTAACACTTTTTTGACAGACTCGTGTGGGTCTCCAATATATTTGCCTTGTGTTGTGACGGTTACAATCACTGTTGCAGCATAATCAAAACTCCTATTTTTCCGGTTTCGCTCAAAATTATAGCCGCAATGCATAATTGCGCGCATTGTTTTTCAAGCATACAATGGCAAATGTTTCATTATTTAAAAGTTTCGTGCTTTTAAGAATTATTTAGTTTGCTCAACACGGTGTGGGTACAAAATTAATCGTAAACACTTTTCACACAGTTTTCAGGAAGTTTTCGAAAAAAATCTTTTAGTTTGAATTAAGCTGAAATAATTTTGCATTTTTGCGTAGCCTAAGATTTTACAAAATAATCATTAAGCGACTCGCACAAAGAAAAAAAATGTGTCAAAACGAGCACTTTATCATGTATACGCAACGCTCCTATTATAACGGTGTAAGTTAGACAAAAAGGAGCCTTTGGGTAAGGCCTCTTGATTGTGAAATTTGAGATGCGCTATCAAAAAAAAGTGGGTTTGTACGTATTAACTATTTATATAAAAAAAATATTGACATATTTAAGCCAAATCATATCTTTTCTAATAAAATTAGAGAAATTTCATCATACGAAGAACTACAAATGGATTGGTGATTTGTTCATTTATTTAATTATTGATTTGTTTATTTCAATATTAGTTTTTAGGATTCTTCCCTCTGACATTTGATTGATTAATTTTTTCCGTTTCGCTAAAGTCCACTTTAGTTTTTACAAATCTCTGGGAAGGTAAAAACTGACTTAAAAATTCGAACTGTGAAAAAAACATGATTGGTAAATTATTTAGACAATATTTAAGTAATAAATTAATTTTATATTCTACTATGCTATTAGTTAGATTAATATATGATTCTATTTTGAAGACTTCTCGAGTTCATGTGACATTTTTCAAGATTGTATTTTAAAGTATACAAGTCTTCAATATGACTATATCAGATTTTTAATTTGCTTTTGCATTTTTCATAAATTTTTCTTTACTTTTTGCGCGTAATAATTGCGATATTTTTCCCGTAAGCAAAGTGTTTATTTTGCCATACGTTATTGTTGAATTTATATCTTCAAGGTTCCATTGCACCTCTATATACTCGAATTATTTTGTGATTGTGGCTACAAAAGTACCGAAAAGTCATACTGTAAACCCATTGATATATGTATGCAACCTAAATGAGCAAAACTTTGCATATTTTTTAATTTTTTACTGTTTTTCTTAACTTACTTTCTGGAATGATCATGATTTACAAAAAATAGATAAGCAAGTCTTAAGTGCTTCAAATTTGTACCAAAGAATCTTAAAACGTTAGAATAAAGTCATATGTAACAGTTGACATTAAAAATAGTTTAAAAACTGTATTCGAACGGGCTACACAGATATAAACAGTGTCTCACCCTAAAGCATGGAGGGGTCAACTAACAATGTCCAAAACTGTATTAAACAGGATTCTTACATTAATTTCCAACATTTCAAAACAATTTTTCTGAACTTTCTCATTAGGCATTATTGCTTTGTGTGCAACATTCTTGCTCTAGCAATCAATTTAATTCTTTTGGTGTTTAAGATTCAGCACATTTAGTTGAAGACAAATAAAAAGTACTAGGGGCGTTTTATTTAATGAGCACCATGCCACCCACGTAGAGATAATTCAAGCACTCGCAATTCAAACTTACCAACGAATAAAAGCAGTACTAAACTTACACAAATTTGCATACCTTAATAGTTGGAAAATTGGTAAAATAGCACCATAGAGCTCGAAACTCCTTAACAACCCTTTTCTGATACCACCGTGGCATTCATGAGAAACTGAAACAGTTTGTTACATGGAAGTAATTTACGTCCAACTACATTTCGAACAAAATTAACTTAAACCTTATTCACATCATGAAGTTTAGACTGCGATTAATGTTAACCGAGCTCCTGCATTCATTGCAGCGTTACAAGTGACGAATTGCTCTATGGATCTTCTGTGTTCGCAATAAAGTTAGAAACCATAAACGTGCCGCTACAACTATGGTGACGTGCAGGTGCGCTAAAGATCTATTGCTTGTTTTGTGTCCTTTCACGTTCAACTATATCTCCTATTGTTTTCGTAATGGAGTTTTAAACGATGTGTGAAAAAAAAAAATGATTCATGCCTCGACCAACTTCATTTTGCAACTACATCTGTTATAACGACATTTTTGTTATTATTTTTATATTTTTATAATTACTCCTGCATTAGCCGAATGTCTTGTGAGGTGTCAACTAGTGCCAGAGGCCGCGAGTTCAAATCTAGCTCTAGTCAGTTGCGGTAAACGGTTTTTTTCGGACCCGTAATGATGCTTAGGAGGGAGATTTGGCTCTGCGGAGATGCCTGATAAGCAATAAATTGCTTAGGCTTTGTCGATCCCTTAAAAAAATATTCAATGCACTCAATAGTATCACGGATTTCCGAGATGAAAACTAAATTATGATCTCAGGAGAAATCAACAAAAAAAATCAGTACTTTATAACCGTATTTTGAATGTATTCAAACTTATCATTCTGCCTTCGATCTGCGTACATGTTTTTAGAATTAAAAGCTCTTTAAGATTTGATGTTAATATCACAACTATGTGACGTATTACAAGTTAATTACTTGTATTATTGCCGGACTGATATGTTCAGATTGTCTCACCGAACAACTTTATATTTATTTAGATCTTATTTAACTAATAAGAAACAAGTGTTTTTGTTAACGATAGTTAGCCTTCTTTTCAAACCATTGAAATTGGAGTTCCTCAGCATACAGTATTCGGACCAACTTTGTTTCTATTATATATTGATGATTTGCCGCCTGATTTATCCTGAGGGTGACAATTTCTTATATATGCAAATGATTATTAGCTACTATAATGTATCCAATTTACTTGATGAAATTGAATCAATTTATAACGAAGAGAAAACAAAACTTATTTACTTCAACAATCGGATAAAAAGAATCACATATGTACACATTTATAATACAATAACAAGTTGTAATTAACCAACTAAAAATTTGGCCTTAATCTTAAGTCAAACTTTAAACTGATCTGATCACATTGAATATCTATGTCGGATACTTTTTAAAATTTTGTTACGTTTTAAAACAATTTCAAAATATCATTCAATGTTGAAACTGTAAAAATATTTTATCAGTCTAACTTTGTTTTCCTGCATGCGGTACGGGATCATTCATTGCAGCATATCGCAGGATGCACACAGGATCTTCTTAATTCAAAAAACAAGCTGTAAAAACTGTTTACAAAACTAATTATATGGGATCTAGTAGAATTAATGATTACCTTTCACTTCCTCCTTATAAAAAAGCAGTTTTCCAAAAAAAAGTTCTTACTTTATGCGTAGCAAACTACATATATTACATTTTAGTCTCATAAAATACATATTATTTTAATATTGATTTAAATGTTATGTTAAGCGACAACTCTTGAGTGTTAGTTGCTATTCGATTAGCGACTTTCTTGCTTAGTGAAATTGTAAGTAAATGTTATGACAGTGTAATCTAGTCTTGAAATGATTGTTTTCGTTGACTTTGTTTCGTAATTTATATTATAAATCATTCTGTTCTCGAAATAAAATTTATTACTTTTTTTTGAAGTGTTTTTCCTTCCCATCCTTGTCTGCTTTAAGATCAGACTTGGCGAGAAAAAAGTCACATTTTGGCGTTGGTACACAAATAATTACTAGTATTCAACTCTCCATTTACTATAATTACTGTGACAACCATATCAACCATAAGAAGAGTAGTCATAGTCTGTAATAGTCATAATAGGTGCTTTCTATTTACCATCTGACTCATACTGCATTCGTAGCTTAATGCATAAATGAAGATGAGAATTGAATTGAAATGAGATGAGCCAGCGGGTAAATAAAAAGTATCTATCACCAAGTAACTATAATCTAAAGAGATACACATATTTAACAACTAACGATAACAAAGCTTAGTTAATGAGTTACATTTCTGTAAAACATTTTACCTTTTGAGCCATCAAACATACATGGATGATCTGGTGCCTGGATATAAAGTTCAGCCCCATTTTCGTGAATTAGATTTTGGTTTCGGGTAGCTATGTAGGCCCCTTGCATAGCGTCCTTCTTAGATCTATTGTGATATCCTTAATCTTAGAACAGGCTTTCTAATTTTGTATACCTAAGTAGGTCCATCATTTTTGAAAGCGGAAATTCTATTCAACCGCTCTCTCTGAGGTTTTTAGAGCCTAGAGTCTCGTCCTTCTCTAAATATTGCATTGCTAGATAATTTGAACTGACTTTTGCCTTGGCCGATGGTGTACATGGTGGTTATTTCACGGTCCCCAGTTAGTAACCTTTTTTTTGTTGTTGTGGAGGTCGTCTGACATGGGAGTGTCAGACGACCTCCAGCACCTCCAAACATTGCAGCTTCTTGGCTTCTTGTATATTATTTCTTTTACCCATTAAATTATACTGGGCATTGCAGGATCTTAGTACCCTGCACTAAACTGTTCAAGTCTCTGGTCGGTTGATCGAAGTAATCATCTGCGTTCATTTTTAGCTTGGCAAAAATTGCATGTCTTCTTGCGACCAAAGCCTCTCAATCTCACAGATTGTGGCATGCATCCTCTGTCATTTCATTGCACACTCTGCAGTTGGGATCTCCAATCTTGATCCCAATTTTCCTTTTGATCTTTCAGTGTACGGTGTCCGTTGGAAGACCTGTTACGACGTGAAAATGATTTCTACTAAGTTGCAACATAATAAAGGCTTTATCATGAATTTGTCTGGTTGTGTTATTCCAGCTTTCTTTGTGTTTCTATTTGATCCAAATTCTTACTTGCTTCCGATTGCTGAATGTCTCACTCACAGCAAAGTTACTTTATTGCGGTCTGTCAGGCTATTTCGTTCTGGAATATATTCCTAAACCAGTCTTGATTGTATCTTGGGGTACACTAGCACCCTCATTATCGCCTATCAATAACACTATTATCATTTGCCTGTGTTCAGTTAATCTTTTTTGAATACAGGTTGTCTGGGAATCGTATACGCTCCCCACTCCAGTACAATGTGCGCACAATGACTCACTACTGTCACGAAATATTTGTTGGATTGTATGTGTTTGCTCACGTTTGTACAGCGTATAATATTTTTCTTCCTATTTGACATTTGCTTCAGCCTCTTAAGAAATTAGTGATTACGTAATTAGTAATTACTATTATAAATTGATAATGTTGTAGTTTATTATTCCGGCAATGCTTATTAACGACATCCGCGTTCACGAACAATTCTGCACTCTCATTTCGTTTTATAAAATTCACCCATTCGTTTGAGAATCAGAGCAGTTTTTAGTCACCAATATGGCCTATTAAAATTTGCATGAAGGAACTTGCATATATAAATGCTCTATTAATAGATTTAAATTTCTATTTATATCCTACCTACGCCATACAAAAAATGAGTAAATACCAAGGCTGTTAAGAGATACAATTACTTAACTGTTGCGGTGACAAAAGGAAATTTATAATTCTTAATAGGAATAATTTACGCTACTCGAGGCACTGTCCTCAGACATAATATTCACTACATAACCTGAATTTTCTGCCATAAAAAATAAATCAGTCTGAAAATAATAAAATCTTCAACGCTCAGCGCAATTTTAGAGAACGCGCGGGTAGCTGGGTTTTACGGTTGGGCGTTAAAGTAAGTATTTGTATAAATACGGCGCACGTATCCCGGGAAAAAATAAAAGAAAAGAATTTGAACATTACAGAGATATATTAGAGTAGTAGGAAGACGTGTTTTCAACCCCGCAGGTAAATACGCGCGTAAAAAATGAAATATTCCTTCTTGAAACGTAGTACTGGGCGTATCCTGACTTCCACCGTGGAATTCTAATTGGTAAATAATAAAATATATGGTGCCCTCTCTTATATTATTACTTATACAATAAGGAGAGAACTTAAAGAGACGTGAATAAATTTTCCTTTTCTTTTAAAGCTTTTGTAATGTATCGTATTCGTTTGCAACGGTAAAAAGTATTTGAAATAGCAAATATTGTTAGTGCGAGGTGTTTGTTAAATTTCAGTGATGTGGGTATCTTATAAGTTCGCAATTTACTAAAATATGATCACTGCACTTATTGTGTATACTTAGTACGACTGTCTATTCTTTTGCCTTTGGGAATATCTACAAGTTGATTAGAATAAAATTTATCAGGTAGAAAACCTTAACGCATGTGTGAATCTTAAAGATTCTAAGCATTTCCGTATTATGTAAATTCTGACCAATATATTTCGTGAAACAATGTAGAAACCAAAAAGAACTAAAATTCACTTGAAGTTACGTATTAGAATAACCAAAAAGGAATACGTTCTATCCAAACCTCAAAATTTTATTATGATTACAACCGGTTTCGACTAATTGCCATCATCAGGCGTAATACGTCATTAGAGTTCTAAAGCTACGTCATTTAAGTTAAAATTTTATCACTGTTTTAAGAACAAATTGAAATAAAATTAGAATTAAAATAAGACACCACACAAACAACTATAAAATCGTTACACGTGCAATGTAATAGCCGATGAACTAGCCAAGGAGACACTTCATGGGTCCAGAGCCCGTATGTGGGCTTACTAAGGATTCCGCAAGAAGGAAGATCTGGACCTGGTTAGATCAAGAAAGTACAAACAAATGGAGGTCGATCGAAGGTCAACTCCATACCAAAACGCTGATAGGGGATGGGGATGGTAGTTTCTCTGATAACCCAATCAGGCGGAGTAAGAAACAAGTTAAAACCATTACTGGGTTGGTAACTGGACACTGTCCCCAGGAAAAAGCATCTATACAACACAGGCCGGGTAAGCGAACTGTGGTGTAGAAGATGCGAACTACAGGAGGAAACGAGTTTACATGTAATCTGCACATGTGAGGAACTGAAAGTACTTAGGTAGAAATATTTAGGGAGAGATCTATTGGAGCCCTCGAAGGTTCTCAAGTTCCCACTGGGCAAGATACTGGTTTTTATAGAGAACACCAAGCTGCTCGAGTGGAAATAAGAGAATTAGTAGGGATGGTACAATGAGCACCTAGCTCAAGTGCCCGGACATTAAGTGCCCACGCTAACTTTAATGAATGAATGAGTGAATGAATCGTTTCACGTTAAGAATATTTGAATTTTACTGATTTTGTATATTTTAAACGAGAAAATGGAATGGATCATTCAAATTTCCAAATAAATTATTAGGCATATGTGTAACATGAGCCTGGTATGAGAGGAAGGGAAGTATTCTGGTACAACGTTGAGATCTGAGACATGAAGGACGGTGTCAAGTATTCTGGGAATTGATACTAAAAAAAAATCAAAAAAAAACTCCTTTTCTTTGTCTCTAAAGGAAGTGTCCCAGATAAGCCTGATAGATGACGCTATTTGCAGATTCTGCCAAGAGGAGGAAGGAAAGCCCAATTCACGAACTGTGCCAATGCGATGGCCTGGCAAGGACAAAGTTTCTAGTACGAGGGATTGAGAATCTCACAGCTAATAGTTCCATAAAGGCGACGTTTTCGGTGATGATAGGCCTAATAATGAAGGCAAAGTAAGGGCGCGCCTTCTAGGATAAAAGGGATTATGACATATCTGAAAATAGATGAAATAGGTCCATATAGCTGCCCCAACCCTGAACTAATCTAATCTGACCCGTAACAGATATCTCCATTCAAAGAGTATTCATAAATTCTAGGAATACGATTCCTTCATCTACCCACTCTCATTTAGTGGACACTGTCTTTAATTGACATGACAGTGTATTTTGTATGCAACTGCAAAAATAACTAAGGATAAACAACCAGGATGCCATATTTAGAGGTATTTTTATAATTCTCAGTGCATTGTTTTTATTAAACCGAATTAGAAATGATATTTTTTGGAGAATATAATATTTCAGCTAATGTGGATAACTTGTAAAAATATGTTTTTAATCATGATTTGTTTAATTTCTGAAAAAATCCTTATACAGGGTCCAGCAACAGGAGTGAACGCCTTTAATAGGGCACTGTCAAGAAGTAAAGAATATATTTGGACTTACTATTATAACAACTAAAATCTCAATTCTGGATGTTTCTTACAATACTTGCAAAGATCACGTCCCTAAGATGACCATCGTCTTCTTCCATACATTGCTGCAATCTGTTTCTGAAATTGACCATAACGCATCTGAGTAAATCCTCGTTTATCAAATTTAGTTCCTCACGAATTCTTTCTTTGGACTTTAAGAATCTCCATATAAAAAAATTCGCGTTTTTACGGGCCATGTAAAGTCACTAAACCTGGAAATTAGACGATTCGGGAACATACGCTGTAAAACAGCCATTGGCCATCTAGTTGTATGCGCTAGGTCGTCATCCTGTTGAAACCATATTTCATCTTGGTCCATTGTTTGAAGTTTCATAGCCACAAATATTTTCAACATATGTGTATCTAACCCTGGTCAACGTACCGAAGTGAATTGACTGTAACGGTGTAGCCGTTATCTTAAAAGTGTGACCTGGTTAAACAACCAAAGCTGAGCATTACACACCACACCGTTACTTTTTGGTGATAAAGTAGATGTTCATGCATTTTTCTTGGGTTATGTTCTGTCCAGTAGCGAAAGTTCTGCATATTAACGTACCCACATCAGTTTATCAAAAATTCCTGCATTGTTGTTCAACATTTTAAAAAAATGTCTGCAGAAATTGAGGCGGTTAAGTTTATCAACAGGATTCATCCTGTGGACTATCTGCACCATATATGGATGAAATTTCAAATCCAGCCTTAAAATTCGTCACAAACTTCGCTCTGGAATTCGCAGTGCAATTGAATCCCGAAATTTTGAGTTTACACTGTCCCCTTCATCTATATCTCTTCCCCATCTCAAAACTGCGTTTCTTGATAAAAGTGCAGCGCGCACTAGAAAATTAAATTCACGGGGAAATGCCTCTGGGGTTGCACGATGGACTGGTTATTAACCGGCCAATTTGCCCTTGTTACACATAACCTTCGACAATAAAATACAATTTTGTGAGTACTTGATGTTTGTTTAAGTTTTGAAAAGGTTATTCTGGCAATGCTGTTTATATTGCCAGAACAACATTTTCAAAACTATTCAATCCTGTTGCCGGACTCTGTACTTAGCTTCATCGTTTGTTTGCTGTTCATTGTGGTCAAGACCACTACTTCAAGAGTTTTATTGAATTATAGAGAATCTTGGGCAAAACAACTACAATTTCCACTTAGGAATTTTAGTAATAATTAGAAGTTGGAATATAAAATAATAATTTAGCATCATAAACTAATTAGATACCGCGCATTATCTATGGGTTGCTCTCTGTACGTATTGAAGAAACGATATGACCAGAACTCTACTTAACAACTAGTTTTCGTTAAGTAGAGGTTACACTATATTATTAATGTTTATTCATTTAGAATCTTTTTAGGATGCGAACTACGGAATTTCTAAGACGTGTGAAACAATTTACGCTAAAATATAACAAGCTAATACTTATAGAATTGAAGAGAATGAAGACAATATATATTCGAAAAATAAGAAAAGTTTGTTAAGAAGGTGACCAGATATAATGTAAACTAGTGCAATTAATGTTATTAAGTAACTTTCCCTTTGAATAGAAACAAAGGAAAAATGGTTCTCCATGTTACTGCATATATGTATCATTTTCAAAAAAAATTAGGTTTTACACGAGTTCACACTTCAAGAGTGTTGTTTTCACAATCTCTGTTTTGATTTTGGGCATGGAAATACACGAACGTTTTATGGATCTAACGTACCTTCACCCAAAAGTAACATTGTTTTATAATCGTTGATTGTTCTTGCATGTGCAGATATTCTGCAGAAAAGGGTAACAAATTACGTAATTTCGCAAACTCTTAGACTAATTAAAATAAAAACGAGTAACAGTTATAATGCGTAAATAATTTCATAATGTTCCTTACATACCCAGACATAAATGTCCATAATTTATTTCACATACACGACAAATAAATAAAAAAATGAAGTACATGAGGCTTTCTACCTGAGTACTACCATTTACTATCCTTAAATACTTTTGTCATAGTAGAAACTCAATTCAATACATTTATTTTTTAATTCTGTTAAAAACGTGCAGATTACGATATGTGCCTACGATAAATCATACGATTTTACTATAATACACGCTTAAATGTATTATACAGTGTACATATATTAATTTTACTTGGAGGCTGTTCTACATCTTACGAAATGCGTTGTTGAACTTAAACGAACAAAAAGTCGGTAATATATTACATCTGGATCATGACCCTTTACCGCTCGGATTAGTGTTGAACCACCCACTGAACCGATTACAAGGACGAAGTGACCGTTTACAATGACACAAGCGGCTAATACTTGCCGAATATCCTTCTTTCGCAACAAACTACATCCTAGTAGACACACGGTGAGTATTTACTCTTTGTCACATAGATACATTTGCGTGCACATAAAAGGAAGTTTTTAACACGACTATATACAATATAAAGCGCGTAATTCCCCTGACGGTGAATGTCCTTTGATTGTAAAGAATTGAGAACGCAATTAAAAAACTCACGATATAAATCTAAAAGTTGTTGTATCATTTTTGCGACACGGATTTATATCTTTAATTGCTTGGCTACTAATATCTCATTATTAATTGTAAATTAAGTGAATATTCGGGGTATTCATAAGTTTTAGTTTAACATGGTAAATTTTGTCATTTGATAAAAATCGTGTCATGTCCAAAAATATATCCACACTTAGCATGAGAAAACGGACTAAACAAATACCACAACAGAGGGTGTTGTGAATCACTGATCAACTTGTTAATGGCGTCACGTATATGAAAACTACGCGCCACTTTTTCCATTTCACGTTTTTCTACAAGTTTTAGGGAAATGAGGCTTAATTTGTCGTATCAGGCAGTAGAATTACTTGTCGCGGTAATTTTAAATCATATTTGTAGAATTGGAAGAATATGATGTTGCGATAGTAGGGTAGTACGTTATAAATGAATATTTCACACTCTTTAGTGACTTGGATTATGTTAAATTATTAGCATCCCAGGGGTGTATAAAATAAAAATTTAAAATATAAATCTTTAGTTTAATTACTATGTGATTATAGTAATTAGGATTAAGTTATCGTTAAATATTAGAATATTGCTGTTGTTTTGTTTGCTTCTAGTTCACCATAACGACCTTGCACTGACAGGAGAGTTAGCTTTATGTTCCGCGAAGAGTCGAAAAGCTTGCCTGGAGGCGGCACAAATATTGGAATGGAAAGGATATGGAGCCTGCTTCTTCCAAACTCAGAAGAATAATAGTAATAATTTGCTGGCTATGACCAAAAGTCTGGGCTTGCTTCCCAGGCCCTGCTCCCAGAGTAAGGTTCTTTCGTGGGTTTCCATTACTTTATTTATTTTTTTTTTTTCAAAGAAGTACGCAGTACATAATAGAAAATGTCATGGCAGGTGTATCTCTGTGTTTCTTATATTATAATTGTGGGATGGATTATTGGTCTGAAAAAGATCATATTTATTTTTATGTACATATAGGAATACTTCCAGTATATAGAGTGATATGCGCTTGGCTAGCCACCCTTCCCAACCAACAATCCAGAGAATATAGAGTGATACCACTGTTAGCACTCTAAGTTTTCGAAATAATGGCCGACAAAAATCAGTTCGCGAGGCATTGGTCATTACACGAAGGGCTCGTTTTCTGGTTTTAACAAGATCTAGCAACATCCGTACTAGAACCCCATACAATTATATCATACCGCAAGCGTGATTTGATCTCAGTTGTATAGATTGTTCTTAGTACTTCCAAACTTACGATGTTTTTTAGATGTCTAAATTTATAAATCGATCTTGATATAGAAGAGTTGACTTGTTCTATATGGTTATACCATTTTAAGTTGAATGACAACGTTATACCCAACGCTTTAATGGATGGTATGTTTCCAATTGCGATGTTTCCGATGTGAAGATCGAATTGATATGAGGCATTTGCTGGGTTTGCGCTAAAGGTAATGTATTTTGTCTTAGATCTATTTAGAAATAGTTTATTTGAAACAAACCACTTGTTTAATATGGACAGCATGGAGTTGCCTTTATTATGGATGGAATTGATCTGGTCATTTATTAGAATAGTGATATCATCGGCATACATTATTTATTTATAATCTCGCAAGAATCATCATCGCAAGAAATCATTAATAAACAGTGAGAATAAGACCGGTGAGAGTACAGCGCCCTGAGGTAAACCTATCGTCACCGGTAGTAAGTGTGAATGGAATATTTATTTCCTTCTATCTTCGGTTGTCGTTATTTCTCCAAATCGAAACCTGTTTGATAAATAGGAGCTAAACCAATCAAGCATAATACCTCCAATCACTATCAATTCTAGTTTGTACGTTAGGAAATTATAATTAACGCAGTCAAAAGCCTTGCTTAGATCACAGAATACCCCAAGTGGTATCTGTTTGTTCTCTACATCAGCAGCAAAAGAATTATAGATATCTGAAATGGCTGTAAGAGTTGATTTTCCAGATTTGAAACCGTGTTGACATCCAGAAATTATCTGATATTTTTCTAAAATCGAAGCAGTCGTGTTAGCATTGCATACTCTAAATTTTTTTCCAACGGAGGAAGTTAAAGAATTCCTTGGCGAATGCATGAGAGTCGTTCCATGGGCGCAAACACAATAATAACTGATAGCTGATTGATTTATTATATTTTTGTTACTATACTATACTAAGCCCGCAGTACGGCTGGGAAGGAACGGTGCCTCATTGCCAATCTGGAAAGTCAAGCAGCAATATGTGGTACCGGTTGTTGGTGGGTCACCATTTAGAAAACACTTCTCAGTGGCTCGCTGTGTTCCGGTACTCTAAGCCAAGGGCCTTCAAAGGCCTGTAGTGCTGAGTTATTATTATGCTATACTAACTCTAATAAAAAGATATCACCACTTTTTTCCTTCAGGTCGGTAAGTTTCAATGTGTCACAGCTGTACACAGCTGCCTATAATTCCCTCATTTTCACTTTATTTCCAAAGTCTGAGTTATAAGCATAGTTATTTTTTGAGATATATCAAGTCAAATTATTTTTTCACTAAGCCTGCCAAATTATTTATTTTTATTAACAATTTTGAATAACAATTGCCAGACGAGATCCATTTTAATTCTTAAATTAAATGTAATTTGAATGATTACCTACAGCAATTAATCTGCCTTATAAGCTAATAATTGTCAAGTAGATGTATGTATAACAATACGCAAAGCAAGTTTAACGTCAAAAGAAAACGAATTTATAAACATGTTAAAAATAACGAAGTAGCAAACATTGCTCTTTGAGAGTGTGTTACTATTTTACTATTTTTTCAAAAAATAGGACCTTCTCCGAGATTCACTAAGTAAGCAATAGAAAAAGCTCATTATTTATATGCGGAGCTATGAATATCTCCCGCATAACATATTTTAATTAATTACTACGAAATCCGCATTGCTCCAATTTACGTGCCGTTACCTAATTCGTCAACAAACGGGTTTCCTTTCCAACGCCCATGTCACACGACTTCGGCATTTAATTGTGTGCTACGGTAAAGGTACATACATACTACTATTCGATTACTGCCATAAGAACGTTTTATTATTCCCGATAGTTAGTCGCGCTCGCACGTCGCCTGCTAATCTCGCTTTTGCTTTCTGTCGACGACCGCCCTTGAAACAATAAGTTGCAATGCAAGAGACGAAAGAGACTACCCAAGCCGTCGACCACGTTGACATAATTTCTTTCGACGTGCACTTTTTTCTGTCGTTTTTCTGTTTCGATACGGCGCGTATGTTTTCGACATTCGTGGCGTGGCCATCGAGAGCGTAACCACCTGCTTTCTTTCTTCATTCACTGACATTGACACGAATTTCCCAAACGGTACGGTCACATACATGCGTGCACGAAAAACGAACGATGTAATAGTATCTACAATTCAATTACTTGGAATTTTTATGATTGATTAAACTTCAATCATACGGTAGCAAAATTTAAGAGCAATAAAATTGACAGGTTTATAATGTATGAGAAAAGAGTTATATATTTCCACACATTCGTCATTTGTAACAACTGTTTTATATAATCATTAATATTGCTTACACACAACATTGCTTCTTAACAAGATATAGGATAGACAAGCTTTAGGTGATCTAATGCTTTTAAAATTACTTTTTCTATTTTCTTAATTATTTCACTTATTTTTTGTTTTTTATTATTTCATCGGTGAATATGTTTGTATACAAGTCTATTATAATATTTCAATCATTTAATATAATACAGAGGATAAGATGTAACAATACAAATTATAGTTATACAAGGCTTCTGGGTATATACAAGAGAGATAAAATAAGCAGAATACCCTAATATAGATGAAAAAAATACAATCAGTTCACAGGAAGATCAGGTTAAATGGGCATTGCAGTCAAAGTTCAAACAAGATAATCAAATGTTTAAGTTCTAAGATTTCGTAATCGTTTCGACGTAGTTAGAAATTGCAAGAAGAACAATTAAAGAACTTACAAGTTGAGTGTATGTTGGTAGCGATAATATAAAACAATGCTGCGTGAACAATACAACATATTAAAATATTTAAAGTCATCATTTACAATTAAAACGATGAAATTACGAAAACAAGTTCGAGAGGAGGCCATGACAACAACGAAAGCGCGAAACTAGGAGAGCTTATGAGATGCTGTTGGCAACACAAAAGGCATCAGAACTACGGAAGGTCAATAATATACAGTGTGTCCACAATATACAGGGTGATCGGAAAGCAAGAACCAACAAGAAAACTACAGAACACTTATTAATCAGTACAGAAATACTATTTTTATTTATGTCAATATAATACATTTCCTAAAAAAATCTCTTATAATAAGAACGTTCACTGGTTGCACTAACACACCATCAAAGTTGAAAAGATGTCCTGTGTTACAGTAATGGCCAACCAAGGCTGACTGTTTGATAATATACTTACAATCATTCATGCGTTCTCTAACTTTATTTTTAAGATATTGGGATGTTTATTCAATACAGATTGACTTACATTGAGAACAGAGGATAAAATAGATAATATCTGATCCCAGGAGTAATGGTATAGGGTCCTTACATTTACAGAATAATTTAATCAACGAATGTATGTTGTACTTGGCGAAGGTGGCCGATGGGTTTTTGAAACATCTGAAATCTATAATATTTTTCATCAGCGAAAGGTTGCTGGTCTTCCTGACTATTCACCAGGTTCGAATCATCAACCGAGCATATGATATATTTTAATTTTTTATTCAAAGAGGATTCAATGTAATACTCAGTCACAGCTGAAGACTTCCAAACCTCATGATTTTTTAAGGTCAACAAATCACCACCATGATTTACCAAATATGTTGCACCCGATCTTCTAAAACAGTTCTGGATTTGGCAATTTCAAAGAACTCGAAATTTTGCTTATTATGTTAATATCCGCTGTTACTATTGCCATGGAAAGTTTCACTACATAGAAATAATTTAGATTTGAGGTAAAGATATATATGTGTTTAGAGATGACAATCAGATTACTGGAACCCTGTCAGCGTTTTGCGAGCATCGCACTAACATTAATACGCCGTAAATTATAATATTTCTTAATTAAATCGACCGATATTGAAATTTGTAATTGCGAAGATTGTTGGAATATTATTTTTTGTTTTAGGTACAATAGTAACGATACTTGTAGTCAATGTCGTCTACAGACAGATTGGCTAGCTCATTTAGTCTATAAGCTCCATTAACCTATTATCAAGACTATATACAAAGTGAAACCATCATATGTATGACAGTGACTTTGATAATAAGTAATTAATACGTATTTCCAACCCAAATTAAAATAAAACACATCTAAATAAAGAAAACAGTATATTAACGAACTGAATGTGCAAAATTCGCGCCCGCTCTATCCTCTCTCTGATGATCCCAACAATTTTGCGGTTTTTACACTGGGATACTTCTTAATTAAAAGTCCTATGACTGCTGTACCACAAGTAACAGTACTCAAGTTCAACTGAGTTTCCTCAAGCGATACAAACAGCTAACGCAAATGTGTCAGCATTTTTGGAAGCGCTGCAGTAGAAATTCCCTCAACCTTCTACAAAGAAGGACTAAATGGACGTAAGACGGTTGTAGTATGCCAGCAATAGACGATTTGGTTTTAATTAAGGAAATCTGAATTCCATCACAATATTGGCCAGAAGGCAGAATTCGAAAGTTTCATCCTGGAGCCGATGGAAAGAAGCATGTAGATACTGTATTGACAAGAGGAAAGGAACGTTCCATGTTTTAACTTTAGCCCGTTGCTAAAGGACAATGAAGTTGAAAATATCAAGGCAAGGAAGAAAGCTGACGCTAACAACTATATGAAAACTGATTAGCGTCGAAAGAAACAAAAAAAAATGTTGTTATGCATAATATGTCAATTTCTCTAAAAATGTCAATAAAGCATTGTCCTATATTCTTAATTAAATTTTTGTGACATGTTTAAATACATGGAGGAAAAATAATAGACTGTACTCAAGTGGTGTATTGATGTGTAAGCACCTTTTGTATGTACACTGCCCGACTTATTTAATGTCGTGGTCTACAACGCAGTGACTATCAAAACTATTCACCATTTGCACAAGTGTGCGTTCGGCTGGCGTCGGCTGTTCCAGGTAAATGATTTATTGGGGTATATAGTTGTAAAACGCTTCGCAATTATGCAAATCAGGTAGATCTCAGATTATTTAATATCCAAAGGAAACCTTTAATATTGTGGTTTGCACCCAGTTTGAAATGAAATATCAGTTTTACAGCTTGACACCAAGTGACTTTTAAAACTAAAGCTCTTATTTTATGTTTAAAAATAATCAAGTGAATCTATACATAACAAATCGAGTTGTATTAGTTACTCACTTATTTATATTAAATTTCATTTATTTTACTTATATATAATTTATTTTTAAAATAGGAAATGTATTAGAAAATAAGAGAGTAAGACTTCTTAAGTTCATGTTCGTCGTTGGATTATATAGAGGATTAGTGGTAATTACGGTAACGGCCGAGTTTTGTAATTGTTTGTAAATGCAAATGCAAATTTAGGCAATACTCATAAGTAATGAATTTATAATTTGGGTATTAAAATTTCACAGAAAAGCTTTATTCTCAGTAATTGATGTACTTTATTAAAATTGTTGTTTATTACAATTAGGGTGTAAATCCCTTCATTTAACAAAATCGCTTGAAAATGTCTATTGTATGACATTATGCATAAAAAATTACAAGTGCAATTAAGGAAATGTGGAAGGGTGGGAATATTCTGTGATATATAAGCTGTTTTGCTTATTTTTTTAATTTTTTTAGAGTGTATATTTATTTTTGCAAAATGTGTTTTTTTTCTGGTTAAGTTTTACATTATCATTTTTTGTTTGTATATTTAATGACAGTTACGTAATTAGATTTTTTGTTAATATTTCAGAGTTTTATTAATTTTCTTATTTTTGCGTAATGATTATTTTGTTTATTAGTTTTAATATTGTTTATATTTGGAATTCGCATGTTTACTTAAATGAATAATATAACCAGGTCAAACATAGTTTTTATTTTCTTATGAATAGCAATTTCACAGCGTTAGTTACACGTAAGTGGATCCTGTAATAGTAAATGCTAATAATTAAATGTTATTGAAATCTCCATTTAAAAAAATAGTAATTAATAAACGCTTACAATAGCTAATATTTGTTGAAGCTATAGTTTTATGAAGTCTCCCTCTGTTTGCTATTTCCTACGTTCATAAAACAATCAATACACAAGATTTGCTCTGAATATCAAACTTTATTTATTTATATGTGAGTTTAAGTTTTAGAGGGTCCAAATTATGAAAAAGATATTTCAATTTAAAACACGTTCAAACCACAATATACAACCTTTACTTGTGATATTAAATAATCAAATTTTTTTACCTGATTTGCATAATTGCGGATGGTTTTACAACTGTATACCCCAATAAAGCATTTACCTGGAACAGCCGACGCCAGCCGAACGCGCACCTGTCCAGATGGTGAGTAGTTCTGATAGTCACCGCGCTGTAGACGACGACATTAAATAAGTCGGGCAGTGTACGTGGCTTAGCAGAAAATCTAAACACGGTGTGCATGTTTATTAAGACTTCCAACCAGCTGTATATGGGTACACCTTAATTTCAAATTAAAATTTGTTGTTATAATTTCTTTATATGCAAGTTATTAGTAATAAATCAAATGCAGTTATCACACGCGACTTACAGGCGGTTTCCAGATATCTTCCCCTTCTTGTGCCATAAAAATCTGTAAATGAATATATATTATTGGATATATAAATAATTATTTCAATTTGGCATGTCAAGTTTTAGTATGTAGCTGTTTATTAATTACACTTTACACCAGACATGTTTAAAATTGGTAAATTATGACCGCAATAGTGTATAAGTAAAAAAAGCCGTGTTGGAGGTTAGCCATTATTTACATTGCCGTATCCTTTATTTGCCGAAACACTGAATTGATATTAATCACGAGCAGTTTGTTAATAAAACAACACAGAAGTTCGTGTTAGTCCGGTTTAATCTGTATCCTTCATGCAACTCGTTAAATTATTTATAGGCAGCGCGAGTAAATCTTATTAGTGATAGTTAGTTTGCTAATAGTTGCTCGTCGTCATACATATTTCAATTAAAACTTACGGCAACCTCTCTGTCATCCTCGCTCTTCTCGTCAAGCTCTTTATTCTAAAATTCACAGACGTAAATTTCAATTACATTTCATTCTTCCTTTAAATTTACTTACAGTAATATCGTCAGTTTTATCGCAAGAAGCTTTCATTTCTTCGTTGAATGGATTAAACTCGTCAGGATACTCCTCCTAAATAACGATAACTAAGTGTTTAGTTTTGCACATTGTTTGTTATTATAGCATGCTTTATGAAGCTAGTAGTTACGGTTAGATTTGAGGGTCACGCAGAAATCAATAAATTTTTTCAGCGACAGTCAGGCGGTGCTAAAAGCACTATAGGCGCATAAATGCAACTCGGAATTGATCTGGAGCTGTAAACACATTCTAAACACATTGAGGATGGCTAATAATCAATATCTAATCTGGGTATTCACTTAGTCTTGGTAATGAGGAAGCAGACACCCTTGCCAAAAAGGGTGTTGCGAACAATTCAGGGACCAGAATCTGTCATTGGCATAGCACCTACGATAGCTAATCAGCAAATAAAAAGGTGCTCCAATACTGGAACAACTATCCTGGTTTGGTGCATGCGAAAGAGTGTGTTGCACCCAGTCATGTCAACTGCCAGAACTTGACCGTAAAAATGTCAAGATGATTGTCTCTGTCTTTACAGGTCACTGTAAACTCAGAAAGCACCTACACAGAATCGGTCTTTCTGATGAGAGTAAATGCTGATAGTGTTTAGAAGACGAGGAGATAGTTAGGCATATTCTCTGCCACTGTCCTGCTACTACAAGAATCAGGTATGCAGCCTTTGGGAAAGCTCCCTAGAAAATCTGGAAACAATCTCATTGAGCAAGATACCGAGCTACTTGTTGGTTGAATTCTAAGATAACATCCCTCTACAATGGATCGTAGTAGTCGGCAGTGGACGATTGATCGAGCCATGTAGATGATAGTTCTTACTAAACTAACTAGATTGGATTGGAACATAATTTGATCTTATAATGATTTTACGATACTTGTGCATTAATCCATAATCGATGAGTTTGTGATATTTTCAACAAACTGCTATAAGACAATATCAATGTAGTGCAGCCAATTCAAAGGATAGGAGTTAGCATAGATAAGTAGATTTCACGAGTCCTATGAGATTCAAGTGGGCGTTAAGCAGATTCACGCATTTTAAATCTGCGGACACGGATGGAATATATCCTGCTTTACTTCAGAAGGGGATAGAGGTATTGATGCCACATCTCATAAAAATCTTCAGAACATATATTAGTCAGGGGCAGGTTCCATTTGCTTGGCAAAAAAAGGTAGTACACCTACCGAAGTTAAGTAAAGTATCCGATCAAGCACCAAGGTCATATAAACTAATAAGCCTATCATCCTTTTCACTAAAAACTCTTGAAAGGTTGGTGTATAGGTATATGACAGATACTGCGCTGAGAATACAGCCAGTCAGTATCAGGCAATATGCATATCAACCGAGAAACTCTATGGAGATCGTATTAGACCATCTAATAAGGTTAATTAAAAAGTCAATAGAAGACAAAGAGATAGCCAAAGGGCGTTGCACTGGCGTTTCTGCGGTGAGTAAGAGCTAGCCTGGAAAGAAGGATAATTAAATCCATAATTGATTACGCTACCATCCAAACGGACACGGGAGAAGTGCCCGCAGGGCGGCATTTTAACTCTTTGCTATGAGCTATCCCAGTGAATGTCGTAATTCGGAAGCTAACCCAAAACGGCTTTCGCTGTCTGGGGTTTGCTGACGAATAGCTGTTAGAGGGTGATTTCCAAAGATTCTTATGAAGCTCTAAATACAATTGGCAAATGGTGTAAACAATAGCGACTGTGAGTCAATGCTCGGAAAACACAAGCTGTCACGTTTACAAGAAAAAGGACACTAGAAGGTCAACAATCACTAGCGATAGGAAGTGAAGGAGTTGTATGTCAAAGAGGCGGAATATCCTGATCAAAGGTTTACATGGAACCCACATATCTAGAATACAACAAACAAAGCCATTATTGCCTTATTGCCCTGGGTAGATTCAGGAGGTTGAGTGGAAGGAATTGGGGACAAAACGACTCGTGATTATAGACCCATGGTAACTTACGGAGAAGTAGTGTGGTGGTCAAAGATGCGGGAAGCAGAGTCGGTCAAAACGCTAAGTGGCGTAGAAAAACTGGTGTGTCTAAATTATCGAACTCTAGAACTCGAAAGATTAAGGATGTGCTGATAAATAATTTCTACTCGAGTCTTTGTTGCATGAAGCGTATTCAAAATACTTAGTTAGTTAGTTTTTCTGCGATACAAACGTTTATTCGGATTTCGTGAATTTCCTTTCTTAACCGGTGAATGAATAAATTAACAAAATGTCTATTACCTGCCCATGCATCGTTATCCCTACTTTAAAAAGGGTGTCGTTGTAACGCTTATTTTAATCTGCTAAAATACCGAGATCTGAAGATAAATGCGACAGGAGAAAATTTTCTACCCTAATAAATCTGTCAACACCGCAGAGCAGGGAAGTGTATGTTCTCGATTTAATAGGTTATCCGAGTGTTTTCTCATGTATATGACAACATATGTATTTAATCCCCTCGGTGAATTGCAGTTTTCATTACTTCGAAGTCTTGTATATTGATATTATGTCCGGCATCATTTATGTGTTGTGCAACACTAAATGATTCTATTCTACTGTAATGATAATTTGCTATGTGTTTTTAGATCTGTTCAATATAAAACGATTTTGCAAATGCCTGATCTTTTTGTTAAGTTGCTTTATCTTTCACGATACCTAAAAGTTTCTCAATTTGTTTTGCGAGGTAAAACACCTGTACATATTTTGCTCTTTAAAAGCAGGTACAAGAAGTATTTCAGCTGCGAGAAGGTTTATATTAGTTAAACGAAACGTGCTATTAAAGCCAGATTTAAGGAACAAATAGCAAATTATTGCTATGGGAAACTAGGATCATCAAATGTTGCAGAACATACAAAACTATACCGTATAATATCAATATAGGATCCTCAAACTAATGAAAAGCATAACTTCATCGAGGAAATTAGACACATGCGAAAGCATATACATGGGAAAGCGCTTGAATGACTTATTAAACATATTCTTGACTGTTCGGTGTTAATAAATTTATTAGAATATTGATTTCCTCCCTTCATATTCGTCTTTAGTTCTTCGTATATTAGCAGATCAAAGTAAGCGTTAGAAAAGTGTTTGTAAATATTCTTTTTTGGTGAATCCAAGCGCTTTTGTGGAGTAGTGACTTTTGTTCAATTACATACTAGTCACAGGTACATCTGCTCACCTTCTATAAATTTGTCCAAATGCATCTGTTATTATTTTTAGTTTGTAAAACGTGTGTGGTTGAATAAAGAAGCCACTATTCCACAAAAAGAAGAAAAACCAGTTGGTTTGACTAATAAATAAAATAGAAAGGTATGAAGAATCGAACATAATGTTTTCTTAAGAGTATTAATAACGATGCATGTGTAAGATAATGTATCTTTTCATTTATTAGGATTTCGTTTGAAAATACGAATCCCTAAATTCTAATTGTTTTTAATTAATAAGAGCGTGTAATGCGGAGTGATCGGATGCTTTACGCCTCCTTTTCAGCAATGAGTGCATGCTACGGAGTAACTTGCATAAGTTAAAAGCTATATAATTGATGAATGAAAAGTATGTCGTTAACATTTTGGGATTATCTTCGAGCCATTGAAGTTATTGCAGAAAAACTGTTGTTTTGGAGTTACATTTCCTAATTGCCATAGCATAATTTTTTTTTTTATTTATTTATTCTGATGTATTTTATTAAATATGTTAATGCATTCTTTGAGCAATTCCATGTTAGTATAAATTAATTAGTCTTATGACATTACTAAATACGAGTAATAAAAAATAATTTCTTAACTTCTTTACTTACATTTACAGAATCTAATTTATCAATTATCGCCATATCATCCTTCACCTAAACAAATAGATGTTTGTATAAATGTGATATAATGCTAAAATATTACTTAAAACTATTGCAATTCTGTGACTTACGAACAGATGCACTTCTTTTATAAACGCCTTTTTAGGCTCCTCTTTGGTAGTCTGCAATTTTTTTAATTACAATTACAACTAATGGTGTTTACTTGCATTTTTCAATCAACTTACTTCAATTTTTACTTCAGTGTGATCCTGCACCTCCTATGAAAAATCAATTACAGTGAGTTAGAGAAAAAATTGCAGCGAAAGCCAAAGCAAGGTACGTAGTTTAGATTAATATATTTTTAATTTAATTAATTCACGTTAGGAATAAGATTTTTTCTATAATTTAACTGCAATGTATGGCTTCCAGTAGTTAAAGTAGCTGGAATTGTGAATAATACAAGTGTCTGTGCAATATGCTGGTGCTTAAACAAATTTGTGCTAGTCAAAGGGATCGGTCTGCGTATTTAATATGAAAGAGCGTTGGCCATGGATATTGTTCTCACTTTTTGAACGCACAAAAATTATTTTCTAAAACTTTATTCATTACTCACATTTGCTGCATTTGTTGGGTTTTCTTCAAACGATTCGTTCTTAAACTGATCAAACATAAGAATGTATGTAATTAAATCCATTATTCTAATTAAACACTTACGAAAAGAAGCACTTCTTCAATAAACGCCTTTTTAGGTATTCGCTCCTCATTCTGCGCATGTAAGAAATCCTTAATGTAATAATATGCTATTATTTTCTAACTTACAGTAACGTCAAGTGATGTCAGAACTCGGTCTTCAAAGGGAACCTGCACACATTTTATTTCTCATTATTCTAAAAGTTTGAACGACGTTATTTAGTTCGAAATTAGTTTCATAAAGTATACTGATTTTTATGCGCCAAAATAGAACGGTTAACTAAATCTTTATAGTCTTATCAAGTTCAGAGGGAAAAGTTTTGAAATCTAAATTTCACGGCAAACTTACGCAAACTTGTACTTCTTTATCGCACTTTTCTTCGGAGATAGCCTTCGTTAGACCCTAAATTTTATGGAGGAAGAGGGGCGATTTTAATGGAAAAGCTAGTATCGCATTATTGTTGGAAACTTACTGGAAATTTTGTCTCGCTTTCCGACTCAGGGGTAGCCAGTTTTGGTTCCTAGAAATGTTCATTTACATTATTAAATGCGTAAAGAGATATAAGTTAGAGTATTAAACAAATAATCAGCCAGGCAATCACAAGAAGTTGCAATTAATTATAGATAAACCTGTGATACTTAAGACTGGAGTAGTTATTCATATTATTAATAAAAATAAGATCTAAAATGGAACACCAAATGAAAACGTCTGTTAGTGTGTGCATGTAAACCGCCGTGAATAGATAGAAGTTATCTAAGCAACATTAAATGTAGTATATAAGTAAGTTTTGAAGACTTCAAAATTAATTACCGGAGAAGCTCTTTCTGCAATCGACTCATTTCCGCTAGAGGTTTCATCGGTACGCTGAACATATTCCTAATTTCATAGATGTTATTTACAAAAAGAACTACTTGCAAAGTCATATTTATATCAGAACTTACTGAAGATGGAGGCATTCTGTCAACCTCAGTGATAATCGGTTCTTCTACCTATGAACAGAAATTTACGATGTTTTAAAATGGAATTCTAACGTTTCTGATCAATGATAAGAACCGCTTTGCAGCTAGCTTGGCTTTCTTACTCTCTTACTATCATTTGCGGATATGATAAAAGGCGATGAAAGGTTTGTTTGTAGTGTTAAAGAAGCGGTTAGTAGGATTTCGTATGCTGAATAAATGCAGTTTTGTGATATTTTTAATTATAAGTGTAGAATACCCGTAGGGACGCGCACCTATGTCAGGCACACTAAAATCCTATGCTGAGTGAATTTCACCTAGTATTTATACTTAAATATCTGAGATTGTTAGAATAAACTGTAGACAAATTAATATTGAAACACCTTAGAGACTGAGATTTTAATCTCGAGTTCGTGGGTGTGTGCCCCACGTTGGGCGCAGAAATTTTATGTTGTGAAAAAGCACAATGCTCCGTGTTCTATTATCTTGCTATAAAATATGTGTGCATCACAGGGAGTGAGGCTAAATTTACACTATGAAAAGTAAATATATTTATAGAGTAAATGATAGACTGAAATTTACACAGTATATTTCACTACTAACTCTACGGAATTTAGACGTAGCGAATTTCAAATTCTGCAATGTGGATTCATAAACATTGTGATATTCCTCGTATGTTCTTTTATTTTTTTAACAGCGGCAATGCAGATTAGATATTATCTACATTTATATTGGCATGAACGTTGTTTCGTCCGTGCATGAATATTGCAGAACGAACAAATACGGAAGAAAAAAAATATGAATTGGAAATAACTGTTTTATTACTAGACAAGGATTAACATTGAACAAAGTGGGTATTTATAAAAAACTTTTCAATGCATCCACCATTTTTAAGTAAACATAGTTGATGACGCTTTGTTTGAGTAAGTGTTTGTAAATTATTTCGCCATATTTCCACAGTTGCACAAATCCGCTCAATCAGCTGTTCACAAATATTGATTTTCCAAGCGTACATATGGCTTTTCATAAATCTTCACACATAAAAGTCCAGTGGCAAAGACTGAGAATTTTCGTAGCAAACTACATTGAATGCAAATTATCCTTTTTTATTTGTTAGGTTAGGTCGTTGAAAATTGCATATTGCCCAGAAATCTTGTGCAAAAGATACAAAGTCCGTTAAATAGAGAAGAAATTTTGGACTATAGAGAGAAAATACATTAAAAATTTATAATTGTTTAAAAGAACTGTGAAGTTCGTTTGTATTACCAACTGTTGTGTAAGTAGGTTAAAAAAAAATTGTATAGAGTTGAAATATAGTTTAGTTTAGTTTAGTTTAGTTTATTTTCATATTGTTTGAGCCAGTAACACTGGATACAATGTGTCAAAATACAACAAACAAAATTTTAGAAGTAAATAATTTACAGAAAGACAAATAGAACAAACAAAAACGACAAAAAATGTGTATATTCAAGAACAAAAATATTCATTAATGGAGTAATGAGATTTTTCTATTAGGAGCGCCCTAACCTGTTTTTTAAACTGTTTAATGCAGTCTGTGCTAGTGATTGCATCTGGCAAGCTATTATATACTCTTAGGCATTGAATTATAGGCGATCTCTTTGTAGCTGATAGGTGGTGCTTGGGTATCGTCAGTTGCTCTATATGGCGGGTGGTATAAGGGTGATGTTTTTTGTATTTATTAAATAATTCAAAGTTTTGTTTCACATAGACTGCCGATTTATAGATTAAAATGCCGGGAAAAGTTAAAATTTTATTTTCTTTAAAAACATCCTTGCAACTGTCGCGGTTATTAATGTTAAAAATCAGTCTTATGAGCCGCTTTTGTGTAATGAATACTCTCTCCCAACCAGTTGCCACGCCCCATATAATAACATTGTACGAAAGAGCAGAGTATGCCAACGCGTAGTAAATATCTACTAGGTCTTTCTTTCCAATGTATATTTCAACTGATTAATAACATAATAAGCTTTATTCAATTGTGTGCACACGTTCGCTATTTGTTTTTTCCATTCCAGCTTATCATCTATTGTAACACCTAATATTGATGCACCATCCGTACAAGGAATATTTGTAATAATATCTGGGGTTTTGCGTCTATGGAAGTTTAATATTTTAGTTTTATTTTTATTTAAAATTAATCGGTTTGTTTTGCACCACTCTGCCATATCTTGCAATGTACGCTTTATCATAAATGAAAGGTCCGCAGAATTTTCACCCGTTACTATCACCGTTACATCATCAGCAAACAAAATCGTGTGTCCATAATTAAAGTATTGCGGTAGATCGTTTATTAATAATAAGAATAATAGGGGGCCCAACACCGACCCTTGGGCTACTCCCATGTCACACGCATACTCCCGCGAATACACGTTGCCTACTTTGACAGACATAGACCTACCGTTCGAAAAAGATGTCAGCCAATCCAGCGGCACGCCCCTAAAGCCCATGGAATACAGTTTTTCAGCCAATATATTCAAGTCAACACAGTCAAAGCGCGTGTTAAATCGAAAAATATGCCAGCTACGTTTTTATTTGCGTCTAGAGCTTCATATATGATTTCTAAGCTCTGAAATAGTGCTGTTTCAGTGGAACGTTTCCTAGTAAATCCGTGTTGTTGCGGACATAAAAGATTATGATGTTCTATAAATTTCACCATTTGATCATATGCAACGCGTTCTATGACTTTAGATATTGAACTCAGCAAGGATACTGGTCTGTAATTCTCCATGTTAGCAGGATCTTGTTTTTTAAACAGAGGTATAACTGTTGCTTTCTTTAATTGTATGGGAAATCTACCATCTACAAACGACTTATTTATAATATATGTTAGTGGTTCAATGATGTCGTCACCAATTTTTTTTAGCAAAAAGTCACTAATTCCATCATTGCCACAAGATTTTTTGTTTTTCAAATTTTTGATACACTTTGATACGAAATCAGGACAAGTTGGAGAAAAAAAGAAACTACTTTGATATATATCCGAATAACCTACACCAACTGTTGAACTACCATAATTTAATTTTACTTGATTTTTGGCAACAGTAGAAAAATATTCCCCGAATGCATTACTAATTACTTCCCTGTCAGATGTTAAAACATTATTCACATTAATTTCAATATTGTCCTGATTCCGTGAATTCTTACCACGTGTTTCATTAACAATGCCCCATAAACACTTTTTCTTATTTGCCGATGCTTGTATTTTATTTCTTTGAAATTCACATTTTGCATTTTCGATAACTTTTTTATGATTTTTTTATGAGTTGTGTATATTATGTCGATTTCCCTATTGTCCATGCGAGATTTTAGCCAGAATAAATCTTTTAAATATTGCGAGCTCCGAATTACTTCTGGTGTTACCCACTGTTTAATTATATTGACTGAATTAGGCATTCGTTTAAAATTATACGTAAATGGACACGCTACATCCATACACCAAAGAACACTCGTAGCAAAGTTATTATATATCTCATCCACATCGGCATCCACTAAACATAGTGACCAATCTATCGATTTCAAGAGTGATTTTAAGTGGTCAATATTCGACAAACAAAACTTCCTACACCTATTAATACTCCCTGGATTCTTACTCTCCTGAAAATAACCCTTCTTAATGACCAAAATATGAGCTAAATGATCAGCAATGTTAGGCTGAAAGATGTCACTCATCACCAATTCAGGATTTAAATTGGTAGCCACATAGTCAATTGCTGTAGAAGAAGTTTTACCGTTTGAATTAACAAATATCCTAGTGGCACTATCCGTAGTGCAGTAAATACCAAAACCATAAAAAATATCCAGTAATGTATTCAAGTGCAAGGATGTTTTTAAGTAATCTATGTTTAAATCTCCACAAATAATAATATTGTCGCAAATTTGATTAACCTTTTCCAGACAACTTGACAACCTTATATTAAAATTATCAAAATTACCGCTAGGAGCTCTATACAAGGTTACTAAAGCCACTTTTTTATCATGAATTTGCAGCTGGCAAGCGCATATTTCAATATCTATTTCTACGGCTGTTTTGATATTAAAAGGTTTTATCATATTACTTACATCACCATGTGCAAAAATCGCTACTCCACCATGAATACTCTTACTTCTACAAAAACTGGTTACAAGAAGGTAATTGTTTAAACGTATACAATCCAATAGATCACCGGTGCACCAATGTTCTGACACACAAAGTACATGTGGCTTATATTCGGTCAAAAGTACTTCAATATTACCAATCTTATTTGTTAAACATTGGACATTTACATGAATAATTTTAAAACTGTCTATAAAAAAGAATCAGCGCCCGAGTCCACCGCCACAACTCCAGGAGAACCCCACGAAGGAAAAATGTCTATCTTGGTTCTTTGGCTCTTCCCGATTATCTCAAGTTCTCGTGGAGTACAGAGACTCCGTGCACTATTCAATCCATTAATAACCGTACTTACTTGGTTTTTCGTCTCACTAATTTTTATTTCAATTATATTGTCATAATTTATGGATTGTGATCTTACATCATCCATCACATTAGCCCCGGTTAGTTCACCGGTTTTGTCTTCAATTACACGGTGTAGCATTGACGTCAACAATCTTTTCCCCTTGATATTGAGATGAAGACCGCTCCGCACAAACATTCGTTCCGTCAGAACGGGATTCATATCTAGAAGAGTAAGAGCTACCCCATCAAAAAATGTATAGGTGGCCTGATTGATTTCGTGAATCAGTTTATTAAGGACATGCCTGCCCCGCCAGTATGGTATGTACGGCATATAACATTTGTAGTTACCGTTAATTTCTTTATTTTTTCATAAACGATGCTCCAATTCTCCTACCACCTATTGCGTCATTTACACCTCCCAATATGACGACGAAGTCTTTTTTTGTTAGCTTGCTTAAAAGATCATCTGTATTGGCTAAAACACCACCCAATGTCGCATTTGGCTTACATATACCAGTCACTTGAATAATATCTTTCAAGTTTTTTTTATACTTCGTCGGCCAATTATTGGCAAGATCTCGTGCATGGCTATCTCCAAGAAATAGAATATGATGATTATTCTTTAATTTATCTGTATTGGCGTCGAATGTATATGTAGGACTCTCAGGTTTTCCCTGGTGTGGCATTAGTTCTTGATCATTGTGGTTTGCTAGGTTCTTTCTAATTTTCTTTTGGTTGTAGTATTTCTCACCATTATTACCGGAGAGTGCATCCCGGATATAAGTTTCCCTCTCGGCAAAGGTTGCTTGCGTTTGGACTTCCACATGCGTAACAACACCAGTATCTGTTTGAGTAGCCGAATTAGTTAATACACTTTTAAATTCTTTTGTTAATTTGCTTATAGTATCTTGAAGATTACTAATG
This sequence comes from Protaetia brevitarsis, assembly GCA_004143645.1. NCBI lineage: Eukaryota > Metazoa > Arthropoda > Insecta > Coleoptera > Scarabaeidae > Protaetia > Protaetia brevitarsis. Next base: position 198,911 of record RXPK01000052.1, on the reverse strand, counting down.
ATTTCTATCTGATTTTCACATTTAGTTTTGTAATATCCAATCTTTTTTTCTTGCATATCAACTTTTTCAGACAGCTCTTTTATACTATAATTTGCATTAGCTAACTTATTTCGTAGTTCCAGTAATATGTCACATTCCTCGTTGTTTTCTCTGCTATCATCACTTACAATTGAAATGAAACTTATATTATTTCTTAATGTATCACGATCCAACATTTTCTGTGACTTTGATGCATTCTTGGCCTTTTGCGCTCTTGTGCTAATTCCGCCAGACATTTCTTAATATATTTTAGGTAATCTTGCCTGTAGTTAAATATCTTCCTATATTTGCGACGATAATATATATCGCTCTTAAAAAGGAATGCAAGCAAAAAGCCCAAGGTTGATGAAAAAGTTTAAAAGAAGGATTTTCCTGCTGTACACGTATCACTTATCACTCTAACAACACGTAACTAGACAGTATATCTATACTCTCCCTCTGGAAGTGGTAGGCTTGTTATGGAGGTCCTGCTCCAATTCTTGTTTATTAGCGGTGTTGTCCCGCTAATAAACGTCCTTCCTCCATGGTTGATCCCACGAGTACCTAGGAAAAAAAAGGTCTACCTCCACAGAGCCCCGCATGCAGAGGTAAGGCTAAATACAATGGGTTGCGCCAGGTGCCCCAAGGTTGGACTAGTAGACTGGTCTTCTATCCAGCAACGCATCCCATCAGCCCAGTCCGTCACCTTAGGATTTAGGTTTTTGTTGAGGTTGTCTCCTCTCGGTCTGTGCAGTTAAACCAAGACCCCCATCCCTTTCGGGATCTGGTATAACCATTGAGCTTTCGGTAGACAAAAGCAACAACTGCATCGTTATAGAACCCTGTGCAAGCCCTTAGCCACGACACGACAGCTCGGGCGAGGGGGGAATAGTTCACGGCAACGGTCTTCATTCATCCTGCTCCGGTTTTAGCCAGAGAGGACGAACTTACAGCCGCCACTAACCATCTCGTCTTGAGCGAACCCTGACAAGATGGTTTCCCCTATCCACCACCTCGGGGACGCGCCTGGTAGGTACTCCCAACTCCCAGCTATTGTTTGGTTAACCTGAAAGCTAATTTGCTTTCCGCAAACAGACAATTCCTGAAAAGGACATAATTATGGAACACGGTTTCTGAAAATGGTTACAACCGCGCTCAGAGTACGGTTACAGCAGTCACCAGTATGTAGAGGGAACTGTGATGCTAATCATCGATAAGGTAGGGCTACCAATCACAGTGTGTAAGGTACATTGATATTGTGATTTAATTTGAAAATCACATAAACATCATCAAGCATCAAGTTGTTCCACAATTGTTAGTACAAAAGACCCATGTTAAGGAATCTACAGATAGTAGATAATTTACATTTCAGAAAAAACAATGTTTCAAGAAGAATAAACACTATCGAGCAAAATATGAATCATTTAATGTATGTAATAAAATTACGTCTGTCAAACTATTGACATCTATCGGCAAAAGCAGAAAATTTTAGCTCTTCAGAAGAAGTCTGTAATCAGTTGCCAAAATAGATTAATTGATTTTCAATTACAAATAATATGCGAAATGTAAAAGAGACACCCAATATTTGAACAAGAAATAATTTTTACATTAAATGTCAAAATAATTTGATATCAAGAAACGTCTTGAAGGAGTGGTTTACGACTGTTGACGACCGACAAATGCCGTAATATTCGTGTAATACGAAGATTTTGGAAAGCCATGACCTGAAAGAAAAGGTTTGTTAAAAAAAAAAAAATGAAAGAGAGGCGTGTGGATAAGAGAAGATAAAGGGCGTATCTCTGAAATTAGCTCCAGAAAAAATTAATTTGCACGCGAAATAAAAAGATTTCACTCAGAAAAGTGACCAAAATCAAAAAAAAGAGGAAATTATTCCAACGGTAGTACTGTATAACAATTAAAGTGAACATTTAAAATCAAGAATATAATCTCCTGCGGATAGAAAGAAAATCATGCATCCTGTCAGACATTTTTCAAGTCCTGGAAAGCGTAGAGAGAAGCAATGTCTCCTTGCTCTACGCTTCCCACGACTTGAAAAATTTAAATTATCATTTGAAAGTGACCAGACGATAGGATATTCTGTAGATTTCACCGTCAACGTGGAGGCAGACCACGGAATAAACATGCCTGTACCCTTTAGTTAATGACATACGGGTTAAAAAGAGCTTAGAATTCATACCAAAAACGATATAAAACAGTTAAAGAATAATATGATAATCAGATCCATTTCAATCTACATAAAAAATATCAAATTGAATGCACACTGGAATCTTCGCCCATGACGGCAAAGGAAAACCCACAGAAGCGAAAGGCAGTGCATGTAGAAGAGATTGAGGCAAATAGAGGACACACATAAAGAAAAATTGGAACAAAAGAAAAGATTGTTTCAATGAAAAATTCTCGCCGAACCGCTATGATAGAAAGAGAAAGTACTACTCCGTTGGACGGGCAGTAACCTCCTACAAACAAACGCTATGATTTGAGAATCATATGTAATTCGAGAGCTGACCAACATATGACGCGACTAGTACCGTTACGGACAAAAATAATTCAAATATTATGAATAAATATCCTGGTTAAAAAATTTAAAGTAACAAGTGTGCAAACATTATCACCGCTTGATTATTCATTCTTTGTTAAGAGATTATGTCGTATCTAAGTAATAAAAATATGGCGTTGTTAAGTTAACCGTTAATGATGCGATTCGCATAGATTTTTCAGTAACTGAGAAGTAACCACGACTAACCTTAACCGTGATTTCTGTTTATTTACGGAACACATCCTTAATTCACACCCAATTCACGGCACTCACATAAAGGGTGAAGAGGAGTTTCACAATGATTTGAAAACTAATCAAAATGTATCCGTGCATACATATGCATGAAGGTAGATTAAAAAAAACGCAAGCCTACGATATAATACACGCAGCGCGGATGTTTATGCATGTAAATACAAGATGTAGCGTCGAAACACCTTCCATCTCCCTCAAATGGAAGCGCATACATTTCCATTTATTATGCCGAAAACCCAGCATGCAAGAGCAGGCGGTCAGTTGCTGTACCTTCCATTAATCTCCGACTTTCCGACAATGTAAGTGTGGTAATAAATTTTAATCGAGTTGACCTAATTAATTGACATGACGATGATGTTTAATTATACATGCGAATCCTTGCAACAACTATAAATGAACAATCTAACTTATGTAATTAATAATAAATTTGGTCTAGCGGTACAGGCGCCCATGTTGAAAATATAACTCTGCTAAATTTATTACAGAGTAGTGTGAACATGATTAGTTAGTCAACAAAAATTAAATTGTAAATTGACATCGTCCATGACGGATAACCAGTTCGGTAATGATAAAGTTAGTTGGGTTTCTTTGACGAGGATTTGCAGAAAAATTGATGGTAACGTTTCCCGTTAAACTAAGGAAACAAGAGATGAAGAAAATTATTTTGGACAGATTGGTTGGTTTGTGTTTCGAAAAATACATATCTGCTGATGACCTTACAATAGTCGTTAGATGGCGATTTCCAAAGGTACTGCTGGAGCGTATGCAAACCGCTTTAAATATGGTTAATGAATTGTGTCAAAAAGAGTGACTCAATCAGTCAATGCACAGAAAACGCAAATTGTCACGTTCACAAGGACCAGGATAGCGCGCAGTGGCTCAAGGGAAGAGTTCTACGCTCAGACCTTGGGAGGGAGTAACCTCGTAAGGCTCTGGAAGGCAAAGACGTTCCAACGCCGTGGATCTGCACGACTTTTGTATTCGATGAAAAGGGCGAAAGAGTACCGACGGAGAGGATCCTAAGTCGTTTAAAGGTGGGTAATCGACGCCTTAACACAAGCCTTTGGGCCGTTTGGAATTCCAACAAAGGAGACAAAGGCACACTGTGGACTTTCCCTGCAGATAAAGAGTCAGCAGAGGAATTAAAGAAATTAGAACTACAGCTGTACTTTGGTCTAGGAAAACTCAAGTTCCGGATCAAAGAAGAGTAGTCTGGAGTAGAGCAGATAGGCGACGGAGGCGCCACCTGCTCCAACGAGCCGACGGACCCCCAAGATATTGTGCCCACGGGAATGGAAGCCGCCATTGACGCTACCGCCTCCGGAGAGCCAGTCTCCCGAAAGCGGAATTAGTCCCCTCAGACGGTATCTTACCGCGAGGGTGGCTGATTCAATCGAGGTAGACAAGGCTGTGAAGGATGAAACCGTCACAGAAAGAGATACAGGTCCTGCAGGCCAATCTCCTACATGCAAAAGCTGCGTCAGCAATACTAGTTAGGAAGTTCAACAACGAAAATCTTGATGTGGCACTACTGCAGGAACCGTGGCTAGTAAAACGAGAAGTTGCAGGTTTAACGCCACAACAAGGCAAAGTATTATACAATTCTAGGTCAATAAACCCAAGAGCATGCATAGCACACAGCACAAGGGTTACATGTGCACTAATCCCGTGCTTTGCACCGATGACGTGAATACAGATATCCTTACAGCCAAGACGGAGGAAGGAACAAGAAGCTGGATAATCTGCTCGGCCTACTTTTCCGACGAGGACAAGGAGTGCCCGCCTCCCATAATAAGTACTATAGTTGCATATAGAGAGGAAATTCTATTCTAATCTAAGAAAGCTTACAACAATTACTGATGGGAGGCGAAAGGATTCCATTTGTCAAACAGGCGAAGGAATTGGGGACTTAGCCCCAAGGTGACTCTGTAATTGTACACAAGGGCAATTAGACCCATGATAATGTACGGAGCTATAGTGTGGTGACATACAAAGACTGGCGTGTCTGAACGCCACGGGTGCGATGAGATCTACTCCTACCACTGCAATGGAAGTAATTTTAAACCTGCCACCGCTACCTATTTCCATTCAAGGAACTGTCAGGTCTACAGCACATAGACTTATGCATAGTCAAGAACCAAAAAGTAAATCACACGACGCTAACTAATAAAAACTATTATATGAACTCAAGGAGGCACCCCTTTTAGAAATGCTATGTGATATCATGGTTCAAGAATTCAACCTAGATAGAAAATATAATGTTATAACACCAGATAAGAAGGACTGGGAGACAGGTATTCCAGTGAGACCGGACTCAAGCTGCTATACAGATTTGATTTGATGTGATTTGATTTATTTCATCCAATAAATACAAGCAGCTATGTTCTTATATTAACAAATCATACAAAAACAATACACTAATTGTAAGTATGACGTAAGATAATACAAATAAATGTACTGATAAATAATGTAAATTTATGTAAATAAGTATAGAAATAAATACATAACAAAAATTAACAATTATTAGAAACAGTTAAAAACTTAATACTGTTCTAGGACAGCTAAGAACTTCGCGACAGAATAAACCCAGTGGTGGGGCAATAATTAACGCAATCCAATCTTGAACACCTTCAAGGAGTCAATGCATTTAAGGGCGCTGGGTAGGAAATTAAAAAAAAAACTGTAGTCTCGTAGGAATGGGACACCTTTGAGTTACACGAAACCTGCTCAAAGGCAAACTGAAGTAAGTTACTCCGCGTGTTATAGGAGTGAAAATCAGAATTTAAGGGAAAGTTATCCCGATTAACAAAAGTGTGAGCAAGGATCTCCAGAATATACATGGAAGGCAAAAGGTAAGATACTAAATTTCTTAAAGAATGGCTTACAGGATTCAGCCCCAAAAGATAATTCCATAAGTTATCCTGGAGAACACTTGGCCATAATAAAATGTTAGTAAACAATCCCTTCCAACCGCACATTTAAGGTTCCTAATTAGAAAACACGATGAGTTTAGGCTTTTTATAAGCTCACAGCAATGCGAATACCAGCCAAGCGATTCTTCGAACTGAACCCCTAACAAATTAATAGGGCTTTGACTCTTCAGCAACTCACCGTTCAAACGAATATCCACATTATAACCAGCTCTGGGCTGGGAGATACGAAAAAAATATGAAGAATGGCTTTGAAGTGTAAGTACGGAGTGCATTACAAATAAACCACTCCATCAAGAGGGTGTTTGCACGGTCAGGGACTTGCGCCGGATCAATCCCAGAAACTACAGCAGTAGTATCATCCACGTATAAAAACAAAGAATAGTTAATAAATTGGACTATGTCATTAATTAAAAGAAGGAATAGTACCGGATCAAGAATCGATCAGTGCGGAACACCAAGGTGTGTTGGCAAAGTAGAGGAATAGAAGTATTTGATAGCCTTTCTCGACTTAAAAGATACCCTAACACACTGAACACGATCGGACAAATATGACCGCAACCAAACGACAATAACAATGAAGTTTGTCTATGAGAGCTAGGTGATCAACAGGGTCGAATGCCCGCGTCAAATCACATACGATACAAGCAGGGCATTGACCAGAATCCAAACAATCTACGATTTGATTTATAAATGAATAAACGGCCATAATTGTCGTGTGATTCCGCCTGAAGCCATGCTGCCTATCCGAAATTATGTTATTTTTATTGAGATGACTCAGCAATCTATCAAGCATACTCAAATATTTTAGAAAAGCATGAGGTAATAGCTATTGGTCGATAATTCGCAATGTTACGTGTAGATCTTTTTTTGTGCACTGGAATAATCACCGACGTTTTCAAGGCATCAGGAAAGACTTTACAAACAAAAGAAGAATTAAGCAGCTGTATCATTGGTTGGATCAAAACATGAGCAACAACACGAAGCAAGCTGGACGGTACACCATCCGAACCAGCACTATGAGTATTCTTCAATCTGGGAAAATAAGTTAAAAGCTTCAGCCTCAGAAAATAGAAAAGTACAGAATACTAGAAAATGTGCCTTATTTATTAGATGCAAGACTGGATGCAATATTTTCAGGTCTACTTACGAATAGATGGCTCCAAAACGGACTACAGCACCGGAGCTGGAATATACGCAAAGAAGCCCAAAAAAAAATTCTTTCGGCAAGCTTCAGCAAAGTCACAACGGTGTTCCAAGCTGAGGTTGCTGCAATTCATCATCGTATCCGAGAAATAGGAAGATGTATCGAGCCAGGTAAAAGCGTCGCTATCTGTTCTGACAGTCAGTCCACATTTAAAGCGATTAGTTTTGTAAGTGTAGTCTCTAAGCTGATTTTGCGCACTAAATGAGGTAAGCACCCAAAGAGAATTAACTTTGGCTTGGGTTCCTAGACACTAGGGCGTGGGAGGAAATGAGGCGGCGGACGAGCTGGCAGGTTCGTCAAGGCCATTCGTTGGAGCCGACCCCTCTTTCGGCACTACCAAATCGCAAATTAAAAAATCCATCAATTAATAAATAAACATAATCAGTCCAGAGAGTGGTGGCAAAAATCAGGGACAAGCAAAAGAGCTCCTAAAAGAACAGAGGCCTAAATTAACTACGGTTACAACCATATTACCTTTGTCCATCTGTCTGTACACCCGATCAATAAAACACACCAAAGCCGCTTGTGCAGACAGACCAGGCTGGTAGCAATGTTGACAGAAAGTCAAAATTTTTCTTTTATCTCAAAATACTAATTCTCAATTACTTTCTAAATTATCAAATACAATATAAACGTCTTCAGTTATCCATGTCATATTTTTCCTACCCAAATAGTATTACATTTGAGAAAACCACTATTGAAATGATACACTGAGAAGTCTGCAAAAACAAGGCACATTTTTTTAAAGCAGATTATTGAATTAATTTGGTGCAATCCTTACTGCTACTGCTACATAAAAGAAGGATTAAATCTACAATGCGCTAGTAATAACCGAGCTCCTATTATCATATCACTGCTATGTTCTTGGCACACATCACCATCAAAAACATGCATCTCTACATATCGAGAATAATTTAATAATTATTTAAATGCAACGGTGCAAACGCGTACGTGCCCGTGGCTATGGAAGTTTGCTTTACATCGCTTTGTATTGTATGCTAGCATTCGCGGCTTAAACAGAAGCGTACACCTGTATGCACACGTCTGCACAATCACGTACGTGGATCTATGAAATCTAAGGGATTCGCTAATGCATTCGACAATGTATGACGAAGCGACGCCAGTTCGCTACTGTCGGCTTGTTAGGGTAATGTGAACGTGTAACAATATTCTCAAAAGGCCATTAAAAGTTTTCGTACGAACATCAAATCTAAGGCAAAATGTATATTCTGCACAGTAGTATTGGAAATGCCGAACAATGTTTCAGAAGAAGATATCCGATGCAGTTGGTGCTTTTAAATTTGCATCAGGATTAACAAAGGGAGGTAATGGAATTGACATGGTACTGAATTTGCTGTTACGAAATAAAGTTTTTATCGTTTGGAAATGCTGCACTGAAGTCCTTTTTAATATATTTATTCGATTACATTTTAATGATCTGGGTATGCGCAGCGAAGGTTTTCACTGCTGTTTGGGATGTTTGCAAATTTGTATAATTTAGTAAAACCGGAAGAGAATTTAATTAGTATTCTTGCTGTTGTACCATTTTTAAATGCATATTTTATGTTAAAAAACAATTGTTAATTAAGAGTTTCATGAAAATACTCATTGTATCTATAATTTACATAATATCCACTGTTTCAAGAGAAGATTGAAATTTTTAATCAAGGTAATGTATGTATATAGAGATTCTGCCTTTAAAGTAATATATCTAGACGGTCCAAAGAGTAGGATGAAGAAAGTAATCAATCTGTTACAATTAGGAATGAACTCTTGGATTTTTTTCTCGCGTATTTATACGTATATACATATGATATGTATGGAAGTAGTAACAATCAGTACAACTGGCTGAGCGATTAACTTGCTTAAACCAGGCAAAGCCCATGGCAAGAAAAACACATTTTTTTCTATTTCGTACATACAATCAGCACTTTGTATAACTGTTTGCCAGAGTTCCATTTTGTAACACTACTTTTTCACTTTGTGACACTGTTTGTAGTGACATTTTATGTGAGGTTGGTGGTGGCACTCGTGGTTTGACATTTCCCATTGACATTTTTATATAGGCTTTTGCATGGAATTGCAAGAATTGTTTCACAAACATGGAAACGTTAAAATTCCCTACAAGGATAAGAAATCCCATTTTTAATAATAAATAAACGTGAATTAATGCGAAATAGAAAAAAAATAGCATAAAACACACGTGTTACAATAACTGTCATAATACTCGTACTTTGAATCGCTCGTATTACAACAAACGTCATCGTAACACTAGTGTTTTAATGTACTCTTTCGGCTCCCTTACAAAAAGATAACATACGATACTAATCACATCACTTAGTTAATTTTTTCAAAACGTTGCCTAAAGCCCAAGATGGACAAAAGTGAGAGTGGTGTGTATTCCTACAATAGGAAAATCGAAACCCACTTCAAATTCCTTTGGTCCAATCATCCTCAAGTATTTTTCACGAAAATATTAGATAAGGTGTAAGAAGGTCATACGAGGCAAGTAATTCTACACACAGGTCTAGTCTGTAAGGTTTCAAACCTTCTTGAATTCAAAGATACAGCAAGAACAGCATTTTTGGATATAGGAGAACTATTTAATAACGCAATTCCTTCATCTTCATACGGTATGATTAATACGCAGTTCGATTACCTATTGCGATAGAACGGCTATCCTCTGGGGCGCAAGGGCTACCCGTTGAAATTCAACGGCTATCTGTTGCATTGGAACATAGCTACCTGTTACTCAACAGCTGTCGATTGTGTGTTTTCTCAGCTTTGCATGCATCTTACAGAATTAGCTTCTTGTGAAGATGGGTCAGGTCGTCTTTTGGACTATGTAATCTGCTGCAAATTATGTTAAACATGTTTTTCGATATCTGTTATAATTTCGGAGATATTCCTAAGAATTAAAAAATCACTCAAACTTTGGAGGGGCTGTTTTTCTAAATTGGGCGATTGGGCAATAACAGTGCTTGGTGTTTCTACCATGGTACTCTTTCAGTCTGTAAAGTTTCATTGAAATCGGAATTTGACAGTCGCCGGTATTCCCTTGTTAGATTTACGTAACAGCACATGATATTTAAATTTGTGTGTAATGGTAAAATAAGGGACTGCACTCATGAGCAACTTTGACATTTTATATTTAAATAAAAAATTGAAATTTAAATTCTAATAGATGCACTTTGATTTTGAAACTTTTATCACGACTAAAATTTTCTGAGAAACTTTAAAAATAAAACATATTCATTGTATAAGAACTTGTATATCTTAACATAACATATACAAGTTCTTTCTCTTCGACAAATGTGATCCATTTACTCCCATAAATCTACCAAAAATGAGTAGTGAAGAGGTGCCATGTCCCTGAATGTTCTTTTATATATAGCCCCATTAGTTAGACCAAAAAGATTTTGTTTTTAAACAGTTAAGATCTCAGATATCCGCGGATTGTCTAATTTCACTATACTATGCTGAAATTTACTCTATATTACAGTATGGCATACTCTTATGGAGAAGTTCGACAAATACGCATCACGTATTTTTAGCGCAAAAGCCTGTAATTAGAAGTATTGTTGGAGCTCTCTTTTACGATTCATGTCTACCAATCTTTAAAAGTTGCAAACTTCTCCTAGACCTCTCACCACAAACTGTACTAAACTAGACGTACGTTTCGATAGCAAAGCTATCATCAGCAGATACACTGAACTGAATAACTACACTAAAACTACCCTAATTTATACCTAAAAAAGTTCATGGTACAATGATCACGATAACTAGTCACTAATCCTAACTCCGTCTGATCTACTACTACTACTTAATAAACTATAAAGACAAGAATTTAAGAGTCCTAAATCTGAATTCATTAAAATATGTTTGTTTTTATATATTTCCATACCCTCATAACAATTTAATTGCACATAGTTGCTTACGTTTTTAACTAACTTTATATTGTCAACTTTATGGTTTTCTTCAAGCATATGTAGGGCTACACTAGATTTGTCAAACCTTCTAAAATTTATGATGAGCCAAATGCTCCTTGTAACGCGTTTTAATTGATCTTTTAGTTTGCCCAATACATACATGATCACAATCTTTACAAGATATTTTATAAATACCTGATTTGTCCAAATTATCTACTTGATCTTTAAGGTTACCTAAAATATTTTTAAGACTATTATTTGAAGTAGTTGCTATGTCAAGATTGAATTTAGAGAAAATTTTTTGTAGACCTTTCGTGTAACTTGGATAAAATGGTAATTTAACATATTTCTTATTTTTCCTGTCACTAATTTCTAAAGTACTCACATTCCTAATTCTTTAAAAGATATAAAATCCTTATAAAATCCTTCCCCTTCTGTGTTTATACATTTGTAAATCATGTTACATATATCATTCAAAAGCAAATATTCATGATTATTACACTAGAATAAAAGATCAACTGCACTTAGCTTTTAGCTCAACCAATATTATAAGCCAAGGTACACACAACTTGGAAATAAAAATATTTAATCATTTATCCAAGGAAATTAGGTGTCAAAATAGTTATAAAACTTTCAAAGTCACTAAAAGCATTTTTTTTTGATCGATGGGTGAATACTCCGGAGAATAATATAATTCTTATTCTTTGCTGTCTTTTTTTTTACAATTTTCTTTATTACTAGTTATGTTTTTTTGTATCTTATTATTAGGATTATTGTTTTACTGTCCTTTTCTTTCTTTCTGATTTTTTTTCTGTTCTGTTCTTAAGCTTGATAATGGTTTTATTAATACAGCTTTTTGTTCGATCTGCTATACACACAATTGTGTCCTATAATTAGTAAAGATTATTATTATTGTTCATAATACAGGAATTCAAGTATACTTAAATCAATCGACAACATTAGAAGAGATGATAACACAAAATAGGGAATGTAAAAGCATCCAATAAAACAAGTATCCCTAACGTATGCAACAAGATCGCAGAAGCTGAACAGAGTGACTGCTTCCGTAAGATTCAATTTAAATCTCGTCGCTTTAAAATCCCCGTTCACTTCAGAAATATCCGTTCTCAGCGTCCTGCCGGGTTAGATTTTACTGTAACCCGTTCTTATATCGCGAACGCTCTCATAAATCCACAATTTGCCATAGCGCAATTGATGCGAAAAGTAGAAAATGCCGTCGTCGATGTCTACCTCTTTTTTTTTGTCTCCTGGAGCACTATTTTTACGGACCATTGCTTTCATTTCATCTCCGATATCAATTCTGTCAAAATCAATACTAAACCTGAATGCCCGCGATTTTTTTTGCTCCTGTTCTCGGACTAGCCGCCTGCGATGTCGTTTTACCTTTTTTTTGCATTCGTATAGCGGTCCGCATTTTAATTTTCGCGACAGTTGCGCTTCCATTTGTATACATAAAGATTAATAAGTATTAGTTTGTGAAGTGTTAATAGAATTTGCCGTATTTAATGCTAAAAATACAAATAAGTTCCTGATATGAGTTCATTATGTAATCTAACTAAATCAAGTAATTTCTGCAGTAACTAATGAACTATTATATAATACATAATTTAAGTTAATGATAATTGCAATAAAATATTCTCAACCCATCCACACGTTGTCAATTCACAAACATTGAAAAGGACAAGTCGCAGATTAAGATATTGTACACTGAACCAAAAATGGGTTCTGAAACAACCAAAGAAATCATTGTTCACATGAAATAATTGAAATTGGTCCAAAGAACCAGTTCATCAAATCAATGAAAAAGATTTTGATAATTGAATGAATCCTGTATGAATGGTGTACATAGATAATAGATTATTTACTCTATTCCTTTCCATTTCCATTTCCTTTCCATTCAAGTTTAATTTTAATAAATTACAACATGTTTCGGCATGACGCCATCTTCAGGTATGTATGTCAGAAGCAAAATAAAAGTGAAATAAGTCAAAGAATTTTGAATGCTGATGTAATGGTAATACTGTAAAATATAATTAATGATGAGAGAGGGGTGTGTCTGATGTATTATCTTTCACAGATGTCAATAGTCATTTGGCAAACAAAATTTGCTCAATATTTTAACTAAATTGTCTCCAATTACCTTCAAGAACATGCTGCTAGCATTCATTTTCGGTGCGCCAATATGTAAATACGAACTGGCCTTCAGCAAGTTTAAATCACTTCCTGTATCTACAAATCCACTAAGTTCTGCTTTTCCTAATAACACATTGACATAACCAGACAGATTTTCATGGCGTTCTTGAGCAATACAAACTCGGTTTCCATTTTCTCGTTTTTCAGTTTTCCGCGCAGGTGTGGTCTCCTGCAATCTTTGGCAATATGCTCATACTCGTTACATGAGAAACATTTGGTACTTTTATCCTTGTGATAGTAGTTTTTTGTTCGGTGCCTTTTTCCGCCACAATTGAAACTTCTAGTGTCTTCCTCTTCAGGGTTATCCAGGTCTGTCTGTCTTTACCTCTCCTCGTTTCTTTTCTCCCACCCTTTGCTTCTGCTGCATACTGCTTTTCTCTTAGCTTTTCAGCATACAGTTTTAATGTTTGCTTAAACTCTCGAAATGTAGTCGCACCGTATAAAATGGCTTTATTCATTTTAGCGTCGATTTTATAACGTAGTTTATTAATGCGTGACCTTTGATATTTCTTTGAGAAGCAATCTCTCTTATGCTTAGAAAGTAATGTAGAAACCCCTCATTCTTTTGCTTCTTTCTTCTGGATAATGTTTGATGCAGTATAGTGCTGTTGATTAGTTGGCCAAATTCGCTTCTTAATCTCGCTTTCAATATGTCCCAAGTCATTACACCCTTCTCTGCCCTTATAAAAAGCAATGCTTCGCCCTAAGTAACCACTTTCCGCAAATCAGCTTCTCGGTCTCTTTTCAATCCATTAATAGAGCGGGTTCTTCAAAACTTGTAATCTATTCGTTAATTGGAATGTTTCTCCCGCCATCATATGTAGGTAAGGTTTCTTGTACGTCCTTAAATGTCATCATAAATCTCGGTGTCATTTTACAGCGTCTATGAGTACTTGTATCCTTATTTCATGTAACATCGTTGTCATCTTTTCTAACATCGCCATTGTCGTCTTTTTCTTCTTCATTCTTATTAACGTCTTCGCTTACTTCTCGTCTTTCATCGTCTTCATCATCGGTAGTACAAGCAGTGCGCAGCTTCTCTAAATGCATTAACTAGTTGCAGATTCGGCATATGATTTCGTCTTCATCTCCGTCATAATTAATACACAAAATATTGCAAATTGCAACCAAATCTCCTACTGTAAGATTAGTTTTGGTATACCGAATTTTAGCATTGAATTCAGGAGACTGTGAAAATCCAGAAAATTCTCGCAGGCTTTTCCTATTCGAATGTTAATTTGTGCAATGCTTGGACGGCCTCTGCTTTGGAAGTTTTGATATTTACCAAAATGGGTGGGACGTCTTTTAGCTTCACCTTTTATCGTCTTTTATTTCCAATTTTTACTACTTATTAATACAATTTAGCTAACCGTTGTTGATACAGCTGGTTGCCTAGGTCGTATCTCGGCGTAGTTCGGCAATTCTTCTCAATTAATCAATTACTCAATCCCAGTTGAGCCCCCAAAATTGTAGGAATTGAATATTAAGAAGTATCGCTTTCTTTTTTTAATTAAATTGCTTGCTTGTCTCTTTAACGTCATCTCTCATAATCCCTAGCATTATATACAAAGAATTAATAATTTATTTTTCACAGATAATACATCAGACACATCCATTAATTATATTTCACAATACTACCATTACTTCATCATTCAAAATTCTTTGGCTTATTTGACTTTTATTTTGCTTCTGACATACATACCTGAAGATGGTGCCACGTCGAAGCATGTTGCAATTTATTAAAATTAAACTTGATTGAAAAGGACATTTACATTTTTGTTTACTCTAAGAAAAAGGTTTTATTAAATGACGACGGAATTTATTGAGTAATCAGGTAATAGTTAAATATAGGAACCACTGACATGTTACAAACAATGCGAATATTGGAGTAGGTAAGTCCGGGTAGTACCTTTGAGTAGAGCATCGGGCTTAAGAATGTAGTTATTATTTTAATTTATCAGTAAATGGTGGCTTGCCTCAATCTCCTGACGGTGATCAAACCTGGGGCATGCCCCGGGGTGATATGTTAAAAAATATTCAGCTTTGTGAAGGAATTCATCATAAAACTCAGTAACAGGAGCGAGTGCGATCATAACACCATCTTGAACTTGAATAGGAATGCCATCAAATGGTATACTGATGGCTCCAAAACGGCAGAGGGAACTGGAATATGAAATATGGGCCTAGAACCACATGTTTCGAAAGCTTGGGAAAATATCCAAGTATATTTCAGGCGGAAATACACGCTATTGAAAGATGTGTTCAGTTCAATATTGATAGAAATTATCGAAAGCAGGAGATTATCATCATGTCTGATAGTCAAGCAGCCATCAAGATGCTGAGCTCATACGAAATCACTTCCAAGATGGTCTGGGAATGCCTAGGGAAATTAAATGAGCTAGGCAAAAGGAATAAAGTAACCCTCTTGTGGGTTCCGGGTCACACAGGAGTGGAAGGAAACGAAATAACGGATAATCTCGCAAAAAAGGGGCTAGAATACCTTTTGTAGGGTCTGAACCCTTTTGCGGGTTAAGTAGCAGTACAATACTGAAGAAACTGAAAATAGAAATGGAGCAGAGAAAATCCAGTTACTGGGAAAATCTCCAGGGAATAAGGCAAAGTAAAATTCTTCTGGGAACTTATAACCAGAAGAGTTCGCGCGACAATGTTCGCATATTAACAGAAATATTTTCAGGCCATTACAGACTGAAAGGACACCTGAGTAAGCTTGAATTGGAAAAGGAATCTGAATGTAGATTTTGCGGGGAACATGCTGAAACACCCATCCACCTCCTCTCAAACTGCGTAGCACTGTGCAACTCGAGGGCCTTGCACCTGGGAGCATGTGAAATCGAAGAGGGAGGCTTACCTAGACTGGGGCCTTCTGATATCCTATACTTTCTGAAAGGAATAGGATTGGAAGGCCAGCTCTAAAGCAGCAAAAATAGGGAACACAACAGATCTTTTAAGTCGCAGTGCAACATCACCCTTCCATTTATATACATACATACAAATGGTGGCTTCTATTTTCAGGGCCGTAATGATGATAAAGAGGGAAATTTGGCTCAGCGGGGTGCCTGACAAGCAGCAAAAAATATATATTAGTATATTTTTAGTATAATTTTGTTAAGTGTTATAAAATTCCGTTGTAAGTAAGAACAGAGTCACACAAGCGCAATTTATGAAACAGAAAACATTCAAATATGTCGTTCCAGTTTCAAGCCGAACCCTTTGAGTACGCGTGTTTGTTTTAGAAAAATGACGCCGAGGAAATACAATACATAATACGCTCCTACCAACGTTTGTGTGGACGTATGAGTGCATACAGTCGTGTGGTCGGAGTTTACATGTTCCCCTTTTGAGGAAACACAAATGTGAAGTAACAGTGCGGAGAGGTTTCCACGTTCTATTTGCTCTTTTTATCTTTGTCGCTGCATACGGTCAAAAGCTTAAAAAGCAACCCCTCGTTTATGCATCGACGTCCAGACAGTTGTAGCAACCGCCGCCGGGTATTCCTACATGACCGTAGTAATAGTTTGGACGGCTAACAATGTCTGCAGATAAACGATGTTGGCGTGTATGAAAGCTCAGTGTTCACTTTTATATGCACGAACAGATATAATTTCAGTGGTAATATATATGCATGCAAATACACAGAATCTATATAGAGCACAACAGTGTATCAAGAAGCGTTATGTAAAAGATATAACATGTTACTTGGAGAATTGAGCAAGGAAGTATATAGAATATAGTAATAGATAAATTAAGGCAGTTCCTGAAAGAAAAATATTAAATCAAAATCTGCTTGAAAAGTATTACTTACTTTTGCCACAATTTAATTATATTTAATTTAATTATAGGCCTTTAGCGAATTGTGATGTCACACATAAACAGGATAAAAAGGATTTCTGCAGTCAAGTAAAAGTTGTACTTCTTTCAAATGTATCTGCATTTTAAATAAGAAATTATTTATTGCGTAGAGATAAAATATTCTACTTGGTTGTAATCGATAATATTTTTGGTGGTAAGGCTTATTTTAAGAAAAATGTGTTAGAAATAAAATTAGTAACTTGAACATCATGTATGTCTTAAATCAGTACAAGTCTTTATTTATTAAGACTTGTATAAGGCATACTGCGTTCAATCGTCATGTTTGGGCTCTACTATTCCCAGTTTCCGAATTTCCCATTTCTAACGACTCACACTGTATGTCATTTTTGAGCTTCAAGATCACAAGATGTTCTAGTTGTCTGAATTTCTCATGGAAGAAATAAATCCCATGTCTATTTCAAGATGAGAGCAGTAGTGAATCAGATCTTTCTGGATTGCCTTAGCTTATGCCGTAGACCAGCGCTCGGCAAGGTGGCCCGTAGGAGCTAACTGTTTACATTCCCCCACCCAACTAATTCAACCGCTTTTGTAAGTTTATCGAGGAGAATATAACATACGACACAGAGCACATTGAGTCACTGAAACCTAGAGCGTTGAATTAAATATAATTGATATTCCGCAAACGGTTGTTTTTTTTTTTTTACAAAGAAAGGAAAACGCAATTTTTATTTTCCAAAAACATATCTGGGCATAATGAGTTATTTGTGGCAGGATAATGCAAGTATATATTAAATTAAAATTAAATTTCAATTTAAAGCGACGTTTTGATCATTTTTATGAGAGATTGTTTGTTTTATTATTTATTTGAGAATTTCTATTTTATTTTTTGAAGTATTTTATTTTTGTTTATTATTTATTATATATTTTTGATTTGTCCATATAACTTCTGCGATATTTCTAGCCGGTTTTGTTCTATTTTTACGAAAATGTATTATTTATTATATCTTTTTAATAAAATTCCGAAAAAATCAAATGAAGTTTGCTGTTTCTTTAACATGTCTATATATATACATTTTAGATATATGAAATGAAATACATATTATTTTTATATTACAAGTGCTGCGTTTATACCAGGTTGTCCAAGGTGGATGACATCGTAGAAGTGTATGGAACACCAAACATCATAATTAATTACAATTTTTAATAAGTTATTGATAATGAACTACGTTCTTAAAATATTTTGGCCATTGGAAATTATCGCTTCTTGCTAAACTATGTAACAAACTGTTTCAATTTAAAGAGAACACTCTATATTTTTTCATTATTTGATTCCTTTCCTACTAACAATAATTAAATGTGCACATTTTAAACATTAAAGAAGCGTTGTAGTAATTTACCATGACATCCAAAATTAATTGGAATACCTATACAGAACCTTTCATAAGTAACATTTACGGCTAATGGGTTAATGAACGCGGTGAGGAGGTAAATTTATAATTAATTATGGTATTCTCTTATAGGTGATCTTACAAACGTTAGTCCCGCCATACATCAAGATTATTTCAAACAATAACTGAAATAATTATAATTATGAAAGAAATCTCATGTTATTTTACGAATGACATTTATATCGGCATGTTTATTTAAAATGAAATAAATTTGCAAAAATAGTTTAAACACTATCAACTTTTTGTGCACAATGCGCTATCAATAAGTAGATATGAGGCGAAAAATGGAACGATATCTTCTCTGTTGCTCGTCCCATTTCGAATCGTTCGCTTATTTATTTCCTCGAGTGTACCTACATATTTATTTGCGTACGATGTCATCTTGGAATAATACTGCACTTTATTACTATAATCAATGAATATTAAATATTCTTAAACCCAATTTTTATTACGTTGACGTGTCTAATATGCGACAGCCATCTACATATGTTTTTAATTTCAATGGCCGATCTTTGCTGGCCGCCTGACTCACATACTTGTTTTCGATTTCGCTACAGGGATAGTAGGAGAGTCGCTTCCCCTACAGTGCCGAGCACTGGTCCATATGTTGTTTCTTTCTTTCCACTTTTGTCATTTTGCTTCTTTTTTTTTCCTTTGCCTTTTATTGGCTACTTTAGTGTTTATTGTAGTTTAGTGTAGTAAAATCATTACCTCTTTTTGCATTTATTTTCCTTTTTCTTTTTCTTTGTCTGATTCAATTATTATGTATTAATATTATGAATCAGTAAATATTATTATTATTGATATTGAAATAATGACAGGTTTAATTCGTATTCCAAATTAAACCTGTTATTATTTCAATATCAATACACATACACAAATTCCCTGGGACATTACAGATCATTATTATTATTATTATTATAATTTATTTATTCAATCTAATGTTTCCTCCAGAATGTTCATTGTTTTACAGCTTTATAGAAACTTTCTTTTATAAAATCCATGGTTTTATAAAATAAAAGTTTTAAAATTAAAAATTTAAAGTTATAAAATTCCTTTATAACTTTAAATAAAAGAATTCAACACCAAAAGTCCATATTTTATGTGAGCATTTAAGAGAAATAGAGCAACAGGAAGGTACCTAACAACAAGTATTTTGGTTTATATATAATTTAAAAAAAAAATTAAATTACATATAAACCAAAATTATACGGCAAAGAAAAATAAACCATTATCTCATAACAAGTATTTTTATACACATTTATAACCGAATATTACAAATTATAAGCGTCAATGCCAACAGTTTCTTATAACGCCCGTTGACGACGTCCTTGTTAGCTTTCTTACCGGCATAACAGCATCTGGCACTCTTACCTGCTAGACGCTGTCTGACGTTTTTTGTCAGATTAACCTTGTGTGGCGTTTTTACCGACATAACGCCATCTAGATATCTTATCGGCTTAGCGCTGTCTGGCGTTTTTGTCGCTTGACGCCGTCTGGTTCTTGTTGACTTGACGCCGTCTGGCGCCTTTGGTAGCTTTGCGCCATTGACGCTGGGCGCTTCTCTTGCTTATTTGGCACCGCTATTGTCCATATTTATGTTAGAATGGTATTTCTAGTAGGGGTGTAGTATTTGTAGTGTTTATAGTTTCATTTTTTAATGAACAATCATCTTAGAATAATACTACACCTTATTACTATAATCAATAAATATTAAATATCCTTAAACCCAATTTTTGTGCGTTGAAGTGTCTAATATGCGACAGCCATCTACATATGTTTTATTTCAATGGCCGATCTTTGCTGCCGCCTGACTTACAACTTATTTTCGATTTCCCTACAGGGATAGTAGGAGAGTCGCTTCCTCTCATAGTGCCTTGCACTGCCGTAGACATACAATTAGAAACATTCTAGAATATTAGCTGTCAAATTTGTGGTTTCGTTTATAAAATTAGCCGATGTCAAGATATAAAGCGTGAGTGGGAAAATACGGTATCAAAAATTTAGGTAGCTGTAACTACCACAAACCAATCAACCTATCGGTATTCCTTTACTAGGAAATGGTATAACTGTTTTGCCTATAAAGTAAAGCTCTGGCCGAAATAAGTATGCAAAATTTGCAGGTTATGAGTCCTTGTCAATTTCCACGCAGTTTTTACACGAGCAATATACGAGGTCGTTAAAAAATATGGATACACTTAAATATTTTCAGAACGGTTTAGCAGAGCTCGTTGAAATTTGCATACAGTTAGAAGTGTTAAATTCTATCATCTGAGATTTCTTTCAATTTTCTATCATCATTTATTTTGAAAATACAAGGCTAACTTGATTTTTTTTAAATGGCACCGGGTGTCGAATTTGATATTTTAAAAAGAGCATGTTTTTTCTGAATTCAGTAATGTAACACATGCCCACCTTTATTTTTATTAAAAGGCAAAAAAAAAAATTAAAATTAAAAATTTAATTCTGGAAAATAAAATTAAGTTAGCTTGAAAATGCTGTTATTGACGATGTGTCACTTGCATATTCGCCAAAAATTAAACTTGTGTGCAATAATTTGTTTAACAATGGTACATTTAAGCGAAACTGAGCGTATAGAAATTCTCATGATGGTTGGTTATGCGACGAAAACGAAGTTGTGCTCAAGTAGTGACTCTTTTAATGAAATTCATCCAAACGGGAACCGATCCCAAGACGACGGTTTCAAAAACCTTACAAAGATTTCAAGAAACTGGTAGCGTTAAAGACCGTGCAAACCTGGAGACCTCGAATTATTACCAAACGAAGGAAATTCTTTGAATGTATGTTGGATGAGGTAGAAAATCTAAAAAATTCAGTACAACAGTTGCGTGAAACACAACATGAGTAGAGGATCCATACAAAAAATAATGAAACGCGAAAAATATCTTCCTTATAAAATTCACTTGCTACAAGAATTAAGTGACGACGATTTTGACCGCAGAACCGAATCTTGAAACTATGATGCACAGAATACATCAGGATGGTAACTTCTTAATCGAGTCCTCTTCTCTGATGAGTTCAACTTTTTGTCTTAAATGGATATGTTAACCGCCATAACTGTCGATATTGGTCTGACAGAAATCGCATTGGATGGAGCAGGTTAATACGCAGCATCGACAGAAAATTAATGTTTGGTGTGGATTATTGGTCGGATATCGTAGGTCCTTTTTCATTAACGCAATTTAAACGTCTGAAAGATATTTGCAACTTTTAACAAAACATATTGTTCCACGACTTAGGGAAATATTCCAAACCACGGCAATCGAAATTGTATACCAACAGAAAACATATGGTTTCAACAAGACGGAGCACCGCCGCATTTTGGTCGTCAAGTGCGCGAATATTTGGATGAACATTTCCCGGTAGATGGATAGGGCAATGGGGCTTTGAATGGCCAGCTAGTCTCCTGATCTGACCCCATTTATTTTTGCTGTGGGTCATGTAAAAAATCGAGTGTTGTCAACAGACCATTACAATCGAAGACCTACAAGAACGTATAAAAAACGAAATTGCCAGTATTTCTCCAAATATTTTGATTGATTCTTTGCAAAATTTTGCTCAACGTGTTCATTATTGCCAGGAGGTATATGGAAATCATTTCGAACATCTTTTGTAACATAAAAATTATGTAATTTCTCGTTTGAGCTTCTTTTTATTAAAATCTGTTGTTTCAGTTAAATGTGTTATTTTTACAATTATTATTAACTATTTTTTGGTCAAACTTCACGCAGCAAAGAAGTAACGATAGATTTTCATTTTCATTTCCAAGGCTAAAAATTTTTCATTTTTCAAAATTTTACTAGTTTTGTTTAATAGTTTTCATAATATTTAACTGTATCCATACTTTTTAGCGACCCTGTATATGCTAGGTGTTCACGATTATAAAGAAAGAGGTGCTATACTACCATAAAAAAGGATTGCCAGGCAGGACCCTTCTTTATTTATTTACTATAATTACCTTTACAGATAAATAATCATTCGAATAAAAAGTAATTGGGTGATGATCAACACTGATACACACTGTAGGTCATCATCCGATTAATAGTCTGTATTCTGTTGCGGACTAACATAAAGTGAATTTGTTTTTAAACAGAAACCGGAAGACGACTAAATACAGATTTAATTTACCATACCAGCAATTCGCAGCACCGCAGCAACTACTTTGTAGTATTTTATCTCTTCAACGTAATCGATTTTCTATTCAACAGTCGCAATGAAACCCGTACCATCACTTGCAATTTGCCATCTCGAAATTGCACCACGCCAAACCCTCTCGATAATCTGCAGCCATCAGTTTCCGCGAAGACGTGCCATTCGATAGAAGCATACGATGTGTTAGAATGAACTGGTTTGAAAATTAGGAACGCCGTAAAATTACAGACGGCATAAAACCCGAGCAACAAGCGTAAAAACTTGATTAAATCGTTCGCTCGGCTTTATCGTCTCGTGGAATCTATGTGTGGTGCTGTGCTGGCGCTACGTGTTGATTTATCTTGTGTATCATGAGCACAGAGAACCTTTTTTGGTGTAACTAATACATAAGGATATTCTTCATACCTCAACGATGACGTTTTACAGGATAATTATGCTTAGTGATTACAAAGTGAATTAAAATACACATTACGCGAGTTATAATTAAGGTGAAGTCAGGTAAGTGTGTAGTAAAAATTGCATAGTGTGAAGAAAATGTAACACTGCTTACATAATAAGACATTTTGATAAATTTTACACATAGAAGTACGTAATATATGCGCTGTTGAAAAAAAAAGAAATTTTAAACACTGGCAATACTACACACTTACCCAGCAAAATGGGGCAAGTGTGTAATCGTTCCGCATTTTATATATTAATAGCATTATCCTTTAGTTCGGCTAAGTGTGTAATACTATACTGATGCCTTTTTAATAAGGTATGAGAAATTTACAAGATATCTAAGTTATTACACGTTAGCAGATGTGAATTTTTATTTGTAAAACTAGTATGAAGTTTAGTACATTAGTAATATAACAAAGGATATCCTTATTTTAATTTTAAAAATAAATGTGGCCAATCTACACACCTGCCCCGGTTACACACTTACCTGACATTACCTTATTAGTTAAAAGGAAAAAATTATCCCTTGGTGTAATTAGTAAAATTGTCTCTCTAGTAAAAGAAACTAATTTACAAATACTCTTGTACACATACTTGAACCTTAGAAATACCAAGAATTAGCGACGAATGTAAATCACCTTACCCCCAAAAATCCATCAATAATGACTGGTGGAGAGGTGCAACTTCCCGATTCAAGTTTATTTGAATGTTTCTTCGTAAGTATGATCTCGTATGCGTCTAATTTTTTAGGTGAATGTACAATCTACGCAATTCCAAATGTACAAGTTATAAAAATGCAAATTAGGAGTTTGTTCCCATACGGTAACGATCCAATAACCAAGGTACATTGAAAGTGAATATTCAAAGCATCTACAAATTATTTTTTCATTATACTTTTCTGATAACACTATAGTTAGGTATAGTTTATTTAGTGTACGAAAAATAGCTTTTTCTGTGTCTTCGTTACGCAAGCCATTCTTTTTTATATTCCTTAGCAACACTAGACAAAGGTTGTATTTTGACCAGATTCTGAAAGTTTGTAGTTTCTCGAATTCAAAATATTTTTAAATGATTTCCCCAGAAGAAGAAATATCACTTGAGCAGCAAAAATGAGTGCACAATTACTGCCAAAGAAGTTTTGTAAACGAGTATAGCCTATTTTGCAAGGAGTGCCAGCAGAAGGAAGTTAAAACAGTAAGTGATGATATTCTTCTGGTTTATTTGTCTAAAATGTTAACGCCATGAGAGCTTCAATCTTATGGAGTCCACTTTCATTCATAAAAAGTTGTCTGGCAATGAAAGAAAATGAATGTTAGTAATTTGCCAAAAACTATCGCATTTCTCAAACGACAAAGTGTCTGGTACACACCAAAAAAGTCTAAAATATTAACTGCAGACCAAATCGGCAAATTCCTAATTAAGCACCAGATGAAAAGTGGTTACCAGCTAAAATAATTTTAATATTTAGTATTTCCAGTACAGTGCCAAAGAGATGATTTAATTCGATTAACTTTGGAAGACGTGGTAGACTATAGTCGTCTTTTGGTGGTATTTCTTCGAGATGGCAAAAATCACAAATCAAGAAGTTTCACAATTACAACGGAATGGTGCCCCTTTGATCCATGCAATTTTTATCGTAGATATATTAACCTAAGACCTATAAATATGAGTAGTAGTAGATTATTTATTACGTATGCTCATCATGCAGATTGCCATACTATAAGTGGAACCAAAAAAAGAAGATTGCTGAATATCTGAAATTAACAAATCCTGAAGAATATACTGGACATGGCTTGTGATGATCTTCAGCATATATGCTAGTGGAAGGTGGAGCCTATATCGAAGAATCGGTAAACAGAAAAATTGAAATTTCACGAAAATTGTTCAGTTATTCAAAAGCATCACATCAACACTACAAGACATTGTAGTTGGGGAAGACCAAGAAATAAATACTAATGTACTATCTTAAATTTTAACAACTACAATTCTACAACGTGAAATAGCTGCTAAAGGATTGCATGTTTGCAATAATACAAATTGTAACATAAATATTTCATTTAGTAAAAATTAAATATCTAGGTATTTTTGGTTCACGTTTAAAATAATGGTTTCTAAAAATGTGTAGGTGAGTTTTTTTCCTTTATATTTTGTTTCCATATAGGTAACGATGAAAAATATTGTTCATTACACGTCCATAAATGCTTTTCCCGTGCGTGCATCTTCAACCCCCAGTGAATGCTTTCACAAATATTATTCAAAAAATTTGAAGGAGTATTTCACACCTCTTTCTTGAAGGTTGAAAATTTCGGTGGTAAAAAAGTTTTTTCCTTTCTAGAACTTTGTAACATGACGGATACAAATCATGTCCGTTCTGGTCAGTTCCACTTCTTAATGTGTTGTACTGTTCCTTAGTAGAATTTGCAGAAATTAGGAGTGCCACGGTTTCTTCTAATAAATTACTTAACTGTTGTTTTTCTGGAGACCGCCAATGAGTTAAAAATTCGCTTCCATTGTGAAAGGGTTATAGCGGTGATTTCTTCGAGTAGCTATGCTCCAGCTGGATCACCACTTCCTTCTAGCTTCATTGATGTCGCAAAAGATTAATTCGGCAATCGATGCATCTTGCCTTAACTGTGGGGTTTTTGGACATTTAAATGAAGAACACTTCAGAATTTCTTGCGACCAAGTGCCAAATTTTGTCAAAAAGCAATTGTTCGATCTCTACAACTTTTCCAATTTCGATAATAGCGAGAGAAAGAAAACTATTGTTTGGTAACACTGTTTTTGTTGTAATTTAATCATCATTTATTTGACTAAAGCTTGAAAAATCTATTTCAGGAAATCAAAAACTCGATTCCCATAATCTTTTCGTGCAGGACCATACGTGTTATTGGCCGATTCGCGAAGATCATAATACCGCAATTGTAAAAGAAACTCAAAGTACTAGAAACTAACAAAGTTTACAACTGAAAACACCGTGATAAAGTCTCATAAAAACACACTACCATTTCACAAAATAAAGCTCCGTGAAATGATTTTATTTACCCATGATTCGCAACCTTTTATAGGCACTATAGTACCTTTAAGGGCAGGTAAGAGCATGTAAATAAAATTTCATCATATTACAAACTACGTTATTATCAAAATCCAAAATAGATTAAAACTGGCATATCTAAAAACGTTGCAGTAAAGCTTTCTCGTAAAAATTGATTTTCTTTGAGGTTTTGAAGTACATCAAAAATACAGATCAGAAATATTAATGAAATACGTTTATTTCTTTTTAAACTGATTTATTATTAAATATCAATAACGTATGGTGATAAAAGTTTCAATAAAATTACAAATACCATGCAATGATTCACAACTGGTTGCATACTTTACCTCTTAAAAATAATAATTAATGTTGTAATTAAGTGCTATTATAAACCATACCAAATCAAAATAAATACTAGAAAAAATAAGTGTGTTAATAAGAATATTTCATTTGATATGTTTTCACATAGGAATCTTCGAATATCTTGTTAGTTTTTTAAGGGATAGTGAACGCCCTCTGCCTTCTCAGGGGGCATTCAGCTATGTATATTAGTAGAAAATCTGTACATAACTTCAGAGTTAATCTGCAAAACTATCTGAAAGGATTAAATGGAAGAACAGAACAACTATTTGTGGAAATTTTGATCTACACGTATTTATTTTGCTTCGTTTTCTGTGTCCGAATATTTTTGAGGTTAATAATCCTTTTTTATTATTATTTTGATCCGCTAAATAGCAGAAATTAATACCAACATATCATCATCTACCGATATTACTTTCAACTCTTTCTAGCACAAAGTCACTTACCTCTCTTAATCTGTGAATTTGAAATTCGAATTTCAGCATGTAATGTCGCTCCAACGCTTCAATTTTATTACTTAAAGCGAGAGCTAGTCTTAAACACCTATTCTACATTACAAACAGGCTTTTAGATGTCTTTTCTTAGCAATAGTTCTTAATTAGATGCAAGCGCTCCATAGTCGTTTCTGAAAGCACTTTGAATTGTTTGAGTATCACTGAAACCCGTCTGTCTGCGTTTCCCAGTCGTTTTAGGGAGTTGTGTGAGCTTTTGCTGGAATTTCAGCAGCTTCAATGTTCCCTCAATGCTGCTTTGATCGATAAATACAAAGAAGCACACCAGTATTGGAATATTAAAAAGCGTGGTGGTTAAAAAAGATCACAATTGCTTATAGCATTTGAACCTACATTTACCTTTGAGATTTTAAATACTGGTTAACCTTTATATGTTAGTGTTAATTAATTTAACACTCATACTAAAAAAAAACGTGCGTATTTGATTGCATACTTGAAATGTCAAATATTTCATTGTTATTTATGACCATTATAATAGGCAATACTAGATTAAAATGCTATTTATACGATTATAGAAGCTATTAACTGTGTTTTATGTGTTAGTTCAAGCTTACCTGATGTTTTCATAAATATTGTTCCGGTAAATTTATCTTTTTTGGGGATGATCTATTTTAGTAATATGTTATAAACTCCCTCTCTAACGGTATTTTAATGTCGGTTATGGTCTTCTATTTGAATTTATGTTGGTTTTCGGTTAGTGTCGAAACAACGAACTGTTAGCAAAGTTTAAATGGAGCATTCTTCCTGTGGCTACGACAGAGGACGGTTATTTTATTTGCTGACCCTTCAATTTTCCAATTTTAGCTCCTCGATCCTTTGTAGACGATGACGGCAGTTTTTATTTCCATTCTTTCTGAGCTGTTCTTCAGTTGCTTAAAATGATATGCAAGCAACTTAAACAACAGCAGCATCTAGTCTAATGTATAACAATATCTTAATCCTAATTACTCTAATCAATAGTAATTAAATCAGTGAGGGCAGATTGAAGTAAAACATGCATCGCGGTATCTACCCCACCACATTCAAAATGCGAATCATTAACCCTCCCAAACCTACATAAAAATGATTTAAAATTACCACGACCCATTATTAACTCTACGACCTAATATGAAAAACTAACCCTCATTCCTTCAAAACGCGTAACTTTAACAATAAATTGCCGAATTAACCTTCTATTTAAAGTGGTAGCCTACCTATCCTAACAATCATTGTGGAGTTTATCCCTAAACGCCTTTTTAACTACTATAACTGAAATTACTCATTATCGATGGTACCCACGTGAGCGCTAGTCCAAAAAATTACCACGACCCATTATTAACTCTACGACCTAATATGAAAAACTAACCCTCATTCCTTCAAAACGCGTAACTTTAACAATAAATTGCCGGGTTAAGCTTCCATTCAATGTGGTAGCCTACCTATCCTAACAATCATTGTGGAGTTTATCCCTAAACGCCTTTTTAACTACTATAACTGAAATTACTCACTATCGATGGTACCCACGTGAGCGCTAGTCCAAAAAAGTCTTACAAGAACCTAGTAACAAGTTGATCGGCTTTTAAAATTCTCTAAACGACTCCCGTATAAATTCCCATTCGCACCTAATGTAATATATCGCCTGGTTTATTGTAACTAATTCTGTTTTAAAATTATTGTGATGATCCCCTAATTTAATTTTATGATTATATATTTCAATACCCTTATTACAAACAATGAAAGCTGTCCCCTGTACCGCCTTCTACTACTGATATCACGTTAAAATTTCCTGGAATGACAGAATATGTAATACTAGTTCCATGCGGCGGCAATAGATAGCGCAACGCAGATCGTACGGTGCTGTCAAGTATCCTATTTTTACTAGGGTTAATTTTCATGTCATATTTGGTGTATTTTTCTTTATCTACCTAATAAATGAAAAATAACAAATAAAATTTATTATTACTATTTTGGATATTAAATATTATTATATTTTTTGATCTTTGGGTAGTAATTCTTATTTCACAGGAATTTTTATGTGATCCTGTTTACTACTTTTTATTGTACTTTTACATCTTTTATATCTTTTTATTCCCCTAATTTAAATTTAATTTATTATTATTAACCTGTAATTCTATTTTATCTGGTAGTTGGTATTTACCATACATTGTGTGCAAAATATATAATGCAACATTTGGATTAATACTAATATTTGTATTAAACTTTCATCCAGATCAAAATAAAAAAAAGAACACGATAAGTTTTCGATTACTAGTTAGAGACTGCAAACAATCCCTCAATTCACTGGCACGAGACTACACGGTGTCTCGGATTTGGGTGGCGGGACATGAGCATATAAAGGGCAATGTAATAGTCGACGAACTAGCCAAGGAGGGCTCTAAAAGACACTTCATAGGTTCAGAGCCCGTATGTGGATTACTAAGGACTCCGCAAGAAAAGAGATCTGGACCTAGTTAGATAAAGAATGTACAAAGAAATGAGGTGGACTGAAGGTCAACTCCATACTCAAGCGCTAATAGGGATGCTAGATTCTCTGGTAACCTAGTCAGACGCAGCAAGAAAGATGCTAAAACCATTACTGGGCTCGTAACTGGACACTGTTCTCTGACAAAAGTATATACAACACAGGTCGAGTAAGCAAAACGTGGTGCAGAAGATGCGAACTGCAGGAGGAAGTAATCATCACATGTGAGGAATTGAAGGTACTCAGGCAGAAATATTTCGGGAGAGATCTATTGGAGCCCTCGAAGGTTCTCAAGTTTCCACCGGGCAAGATACTGGGCTTTATAGAGAACACCAAGCTGCTCGAGTGGAAGTAAGAGATTTAATAGGGACGGTACAATGAGCACCTAGCTCAAGTGCCCACCCTAACTAAACGAATGAATTAATGAATGAAATTTTAGATTTTATGAATAAATTTTAAGAATTCATTAATGTCTAATCTTTCCTTGCTCAGGAGTGTATAAGTAGGTAACTTTCTATGTTATAAAAGACATTACTTACGTTACATTATGTGAGTATTTTCTCTTATAAAATTTTGTATTGTAGTTATTTATTTGTCGACGATTAATATTTTCCCGTTCATACCTCATGTCGATTGAGTAAAATGTAGCCATATACTTTTAATTTTTTATTCTTATATCTGCACCCTAATTTCAGAGTTCTGGTTTAGCAAAAGGAACATTACATCATAAGCTTAAAAATACACAGAATTTGTTCAATTGTTTGTAAAAATATTGTTTGTAACGCGAAATAACTGCCAAACGCATTGTTTATTGAAATAATCGTTATTTTTGGTGTTTACAGTTTGTTCGGCATGTGAAGGGACAGTTACTTTCCCAATATTACAGTATAAATTTACATTGTTATAAGTAAATGCCCATACCACAAATTATGTAATTTTACCGTGTAAATTACTCTTTGTAGTTACCAGTATTTACTATGTATATTTTAATTAGAAATTACGGAAAAATATTTGATAATTCATTAAATTAAATTCAAAATTAAATAAAGATTCCACAACACAACGTTGGTTACAAAACGGTCAACGTTATATTGTCTAATTCCTCAGTGTGCATAGAAATTTCTTGGAGAACGACGTATATGATTTCGTTGAAAACGTAGAGCTTAATATTGTTCAAAATAAATGGTTTTAGCACGATGGTGCACCACCACATTGATGAAGACAAGTAACGGCTTGATTAAATAATCATTTCCCGAAAAAAAACGGATATATCAACAAAATTCAGTAGTATGGCCCCCATGTTCCTCAGAAACTTTTGAATTTAGTTTAGTTACTTGAAAGAATTCAAGATGCAACTAACGAGATAAGAAATAATCTAAATCTCATCCTTCGAGTGATGAAATCTTTAGTTTCTATATGTGAAGCTTGCATTTGAGTTGAGTTGAATCTCTTAAACAATATTTATAGTCATAAGATTTGTTTTCTTGGTAATTGTAAATTTTTACAATTATTTATTAATAAAGGTTAATTGATGTTTAAAATTTAAACATGTAATAACATCTAAATGAAAACAAATAGGATCCGTGTTCATTAAGCAAAAAAAAAATGTTAGGAGTTAACTCAGCTATTATCCGCCAAAGCTTATCATAAAGCTCGTGTAACGTATAACATCTGGTATAAATATCTTTATTTAAATTTAATTCTTGTTTCTTTGGTTCATTACTTGTAAAACTCTCACCATGTAAACAACGAAAACAAACATAGTAATTTAAAATCTAACATATTAATTACAAGTAATCATTTCTATCTATTAAAATAATGTCTTCAAATATGTAATACCTATTTTTCAAAATTTAACTTAACTATTTCGGCCTAATTATTATTATTATGACATTTAATTATTTTTATGATTAAGACAAATATATTTGTCGAAACGTAAAAAGGAAGTTTTATTTTACTTAATTCTTACATTAAGCCGCTACAACAAAAGAAAGAAGAATTAAATTTAAATAGTATACACGGCTAAGAACACTAATACAGTACAATATCTTTATTTATATTTTTCACGAATGGTAATGATATATGTCATAATTTATTCATCACATATTTATAAATATACATGCTTTATTTACGACATAAAATGGAATGCTTCAGGAAACTTATCGTATATGGAGTAACGTAATACATTTAACCATAACTCGTACTTTTAGAGGCCAAACCGTTTAATGAAGTTGTTAAAAATAATCACAGTTAAAAGTTAAATAATACTGTCGCGTATATATCTAGCTTAACACGACGCCAACGCTGTTTTTGCGCGGCTTACTAACTCCTAACGACTTAAAAGTTCTTCGTGGCACGAGGGGATATTTGTGCTTATCGCTACGAGAACGGTGGTAAGATAAAACACTTTAATCTCAATTTAACCGAGAATGAGGCTCAAATTTTCACTTTTTTTTTTAGTTTAACTAAAGTGAGAAAACAACAAGCAAAAATATTTTATATACATAATATATTCTCATTATTTAATAATTTATTGTACCGTATATTGCGCAAAATTCGGCATTAATTCGTGTATACGTCTGTCGAATTTCTACTGTAATTCGCGGAACATTATTAACAAACAAGCAACAGGAAAGGTGTATTCTCGCGTAGCTAGCAGTTCCTGTAATGATCTATGGCGTATTGAAGCAACAAAACATGTTGGGGATTAATTTTCGAGAAGCGTCTAGCAACTTTGTAATGTTGTAAACCGTGTTTCCTATGAATACCTGAGTTGAGAATTGTGTTCTCCAGAGGGCATTTATTATATTTCGAAATTATAGAATAAATAAACTGTAGTGGATTGTTCATTACTATATAGCTTTAAAATTGAATATTCGTTCTTCATAATATATACTGCTTGATTTTCGGGTTCAGGCGTAACACCTATTCTGCTTCATTTGTTTTTACATGAAAGAAATATCACTGCAATTTAGTTGTTTGAAATTAAATAAGAAGTTACAAAAACAACTTTAATATTGATCGATAATAATAACTAAACAAGGATCAAAATAAAAGTTCAGCTTGAGAAACAAATTTAAAGATATAACCGTTTTACAAACAAAACATAACACTAAATAGCAACAAAAAAACAAAAGCAAAGGTTGCAATAAATATTCCAAAGTGCTATTTTGTTCTATATACAATTAATGTAATCTTGTAGGTATATTCCGGAAAGAAAACGACAAACAAGAAAGGGCCAACAATTTTATCATCAAATAATAAAAATAATCAATTATTTTGTAATATATAGTATAACAGTATCTTCATGGTTTGTGAGGTGTAATCTGTATCATTCCCAACTCTGCTAGGGCTTGATTTTCCGAAAAATATAGTTTATGTGACAACAAATCAAATGATAATTGGTGTTTGAGAAAACCAGTAAAAGAGTTTTATCCAAACCTTTTATTTAATATTATTAACAACCGATTTCGGCCTTGGTCATCTTCAGGTGTAATACGTCAATTAGAAATTAAAAGCTACGTCACTCAATATTAAAGTGTTCTTACAATTTAATAATTTAAAAACATTATATAAAATATAATAGAAAGAAGACATTGCACAAAATGAAAATTGGATAACACGTTAAAATTTTAAATTTGTATAGGTTTTATGCACTGTAAATGTGAAATTTAATTAATTAAACGGATTAATTTATAATTGGCGTATTACACCTGAAGATGGCCAAGGCCGAAACCGGTTGCTAATAATATTAAATAAAAGGATTTGATAGAACTCTTTTACTGGTTTTCTCAAATACCAATTATCATTATTCCAATTAATCTGGAACTTACAATAACAAATCAAATGTTTTAGTAACGCCTGTGAAAAGACTACTACGTTTCCATATACCTACTAAGTCATACTAATTCTGTTGGATTAGTTTTTTGTTCTTAAAAAAGTTAATCGTTGTTTAAATTAAAAAGAAGCTTTAATTTTAAAATGAAAAATTTCCAAATTCAACAATGGTTTTACCATGCGTCAATAATGGCGCTCAACAATGAGCCAATTTGATAAATGTTACATTACACGAAGATATAATTTGTAAATAAATTGGCGCCCGACTTGGGGCAAATACACTGACGTGTTCATTATCCTGTCCATACAGTGTTACCACTTATAGAATAAAATATACAGACTGATTCATGTAAGTACAGCACAAAGTAGATGATTTTTGAACGCCCCATATATTATTTTTGAAGTTTCCTTAATGAACTGTTTTCAACGACCTATAACACTTATGTTCTAAATGAGCAAATAATTATTTTCAGGCGGGTTGAATTCGGAAATTCTTGAGAGGATTATTCATTTTGTAAAAGCGTAATATGAAAGTGTACTTTCTTAAAGCAAAAAGTATTTTCCAAAAAGAATGGTACCCATTAAGTTTTACATACACGCGTAAAAGTATTTGAATTTTTTTTTCAAGCATATAGTAATGTAAATATTGTTATTAACAAACAGCTGAAAGAGTTGCTTCCTGTCAGGCGGCAGTTTTGACTGCGCCTGAAGAAAAAATACATTTAAATTACATGGGAAGAGTGTCTCCCTGTATGTAGGTATTCTCCTGAATTAAATGTAAAACTTCAAACGTCAACATTATTCGTTTCGATTTGTTGATTTGTGTGTAGTACGGTGTAATGAACGCAGTAACATGTCGCAGTTGCAGGCTCTTGAAGAATTGCCATGTACTCCTTCAGAGCTATGAGAGATGACCTACAATGCAGTAGATTCATTAATCCCATTAAAATCAAAAAGGTTGTATGAGTTGTATGTATATGTCATTTGTGTATATGTCACTTGAATTTATGATTCCAAAGTCTCAAATATATATCCTTAATAACGCTTGAAAAACAATAACTTATCAATTACCTCAGTGTCAGAGATAAGGTACACCTTGAGATAGTAAACTAAACGATAAAAAGTTGCTACGCCTGGACAATGTGGCGGGGAACGATTTTAGAAACTTCTAGTATCAATCCATTGAGGGCACACATGTCACTAAGAGCGCGAAATTTAAATATATCCTTATATTTTTCTTCCTCAAGGTTCTATTTATTTATGAAATTAAATAAATTTATCGAAACGGTTAAGAAACACAAGCGATTTTTCAACCTAAAATAAATGCTAATTGTGATGGCATACTTGCGCCTGAATTATATGCAATCTTATTAACATATTTTTTTAAAATTACGTTCCTTATACATAGGCAACTTTATGTACTTGCATGTTGACTCCAGCGCCTCTGAGGATTGATACTATTACTAAACTACTTCCCCTGCATAGGGGAAAGCGTCACGATTTATCTTAACTCAATTTGGACAGGGATGGTCAGTATGACCTTATGGTCTACAGGGACAGAAACATGTTAGTAAATGATCTCTTTTTGAAAGATATTCTGTCCTTAATAAACAATGCGATTTTTAATAGAAAGTGACCGTATAGGAATTTTGATGATGATCGTTTTGCGGCGATAAGTGTAGAAGTCAAGTGGAAGTTGTTGATATCTTTAATCAGAAGTATCCTGAATTGCTCAATATTTCATAAGAAACCCTTTCCAAAATTCATTCACAGCTTAAAGAACTTGGACATATCCGTCCAATAAAAAGAAAACCCCAATTTGTGGTAGACGATGTAACGTCTAGGTAGATAACACACAGATAACACTAGGTAGATATCTACCTAGTGTTACACACGTTTTTAACGTGACCTATTTATTAATTAGCGTTAGCTAATTAACGCAAGTATAGTGGCTTAAAGTCGTTATACAATTATTGTTATCCTTTATGGATACATATTGTAGTTTCAAATCGATAATTTAGCAAATATCCTCACGTTAATAATGAGATTTCCATCTTAAATTCTCATTCATTTATTCTTCCACATTTTAGAAAGAGTTGCAGAGAATCCAACATCAAGTTCATGCAAAATAGCTCGAGAAAATAACGTTAGCGATCTAACTCTTTTAAAATGTTTCATCAACAAAAAACTTCATTCCTATAAGATGATGTTGCTATAGGAATTAACTAAAGGCGACCCCGATTGTAAAATATATACAGTTCTGCCTAAAATTAATGAATATAAACTGAATAGAAATAGAAAGATCGTGGAGGTGCAATTAAGTGGCACAAGTAATTCACCAGATATTTCACCCTTGTATTTGTTTTTATGGGGAAATCTCAAAAATAAAGTGTATGCAACAAAGTCAGACAATATTGCTGATCTCAAAAAAATACAAGCAGAAATAAGAAATATTTCACAAAGTTTTAGGAAAAGTTTGAGAAGAGTTTTACTAGAGATTAGGTTATTGACAACATAAAAATGGAGAATCTTTCGAACATTAAGTTCGTAAAAGTGTAACAGTAATTTTAATAATTCCTTTCATAATCCCATAGCCTTAATGCCTGTAATGGATGCAATAACCGCTGAGGTCATTAGTGTTGAACGCAGTTCATTTAGGAGAATTCCATAAAAGAATATATATGGCATTCAATTTAAAAAAAATCGTCTACTTTGTGCTGCAGTTACATGAATCATCCTGTATATTTCAAATTTTATTCAGAAGGGGTATCTTTAAAACTGAAAATTGACGTGTTCCAGCATTTCTCATAAAACTCTACGATAAAATAAAAAATAATTTTATTCCATAAGATGTTACTGCACTGCAATTAGCGCCCAACGTGGGGCCAGTATACCACACAGTACACTTATATCGTCTATATCATGCGCAATCCGTAACCTTCATTACTTCGTCCAAACTTCATTCCTCTTTTAATTATTAGAAAAGGAATAAAGGGTTTTATTTGACATTATGACAACTTAAGGAAGATTATTAGGGAAATCAAAAACCTTACGTCTCATATACTCTCCACATAATTAATCAAAGACATTCCGCTTAGCGGAGCGCGTTTCCCCATCCCTTACCCCATCATTCATCCGCCATTTATCAGCGTAAAATCTGTTGTTTCGCCGCAAATTACCCGACCATTCCATTCATCAAAGCGAAAATATCGCAGTCTAGGATCGACGCCATTTGTAGGCTTCTGACGTATGCCGGCAATTTATAAGAGCCGGGTTAAAATGGCGTTAAGTCGCTGCCGTTAAGACGATCGTTTCATTAGCGTCGAGAGCAGTCTGCATAGCGATCGGCGCCGACTGAAGTGCCTTCACGCTAGGTTCGTAGGTGGATAACTGCGCCGCGGTACGCAGTTAATCTGTCACGTATCGAATAGACTGCCGAATTGAAATTGGGCGAATTTGCATCGGATATTGAAGGCTATATAGAGCGGCGAATGGTTGTCCTGAGTAGCTGGCGTTGCTAGAACTGAAATTGCCGCTGTATGTTCGTCTAGGATCTTAGTAAATTGCGTCGCTAATTTGACTTTGCGTTTTACATATGCATAGTGGCGCGGCAGTTGATGCGATGTGTTTGAGTTTGGCTTTCAGCGTTCCTAGGGAAATCGTATTGTTTGTTCGCTAAAGAAGAAGATTGGCGAAGTTTTAATGCTTCTGGGTTTGGGTTATTCCCTTGCTGGAATCACAAACGTACGCTTTCTCAATTTTCTAAATTTCTTTATCGATGTTTTAATTAAAATATATGAATATTATAGTTTCGTTGTATGTATATATAATATATATCTTACATATATATAATGTGAAAAACCACCCCATTATGGGTTTGCACCGCTCCCTTATGGAGCTTTCTAGATCCATTTTTTGGGGTGGATCAGCCTCATCTCAATTTTCTGGTTCTCCCTCCATATCTCCTGAGTCAGCTTTCCCCTTCCATTTATTTACTCCTGCTTTTCGAAGTCGTCTTCCACTTCCTGTAGCCATTTCTTGTTCTAGGGTGCCCTCGTCCTCTTTTACCCGATGGTTGCCACAGTTAACTACCGTTACGTAACACCGAAGATGGTCCATTTCTCCATATATGTCCTAGGCCACCTCACCCTTTTCTTCTTTATTTCTCTTAACCACATCCTTCCCATCCTTCAATCCTCAATTATTTCGCCGTTCATCCTCCCTCTATATATTTCCTTCTTCACTTTAATCGGTCCTAGTATTGATCTTATCATTCTCTTTCCGCTATTCTGAGAGTTCCTCATTCTTCTTTTTTGTGGGAGCATTTGTTTCGGCCTGCAGCATA
Organism: Protaetia brevitarsis; assembly: GCA_004143645.1. Taxonomy (NCBI): domain Eukaryota; kingdom Metazoa; phylum Arthropoda; class Insecta; order Coleoptera; family Scarabaeidae; genus Protaetia; species Protaetia brevitarsis. Next base: position 161,362 of record RXPK01000052.1, on the reverse strand, counting down.
AAGTTATTATCGGCTTTTATCATTGTCTTGATATATAATTAGTTTGTATTTTTGGAGACTATCTTACTTCTTAAAATATTTTTATTTGCATGACATGCTCTAATTTGCAGCCATGATTTTTTCATCAATTTCAGTTTTCTTTCCCCACTCTTTTTCCATCATAACGCCTAGATATTTAAATTTACTTGTCTGTTCAAATTCATGTACTCCCTATTTTGATTTTTTCTTCTTTATGCTTTTACCAATGATCATTATATTTTGTTTTAGCCTCATTTATTTTTAATCCCATTTTTTCTCCTCTATTACGATATCTTCAGCATTTTTTCCATAATTTGTTTTTTTCTGCTGCTTAGTTCAGTTAGTCCCACGGTCGTCCGCATATGCAACCAATTGCCCTCCTCCTGTTCTAATATTGTTCTTATTGATCCTTCTTGTAATGATATTCCAGTGCTAAGTTAAAAAGCGTTGCTGAGCAGTGAATCTCCTTGCCTTACTCCTTTTGTTGTTACTAAACTCTTCCGTTTCCTTTCTGAGTTATTCAACTGGCTTTTGATTCCATCATTGTCATCTTGATCAAACCTTCTAAGCTTACGTCTATCCCTAATTGTTTCAAGGCTGACATAAGTTGGTTTCTATTTAGCGAATCAAAGGCCGGTTCGTTGTATGTAGTCACTATAATTGGTTTTTACATATAGTACCGTGTGTCCCCGGATGGAGTTGACAAGAGGAAAAAATCTTTATTATTGATTTTACCCAAAAAGTCATTCTTTATAAAAATTTCTGCTGTTGAGTAGATAAATTAACCATCGGAAATCTAAGATTAAATGTACAGAAGTCCACAAATTAAGATAACATGGAAATGCTTCAACAGTAAATTCATTTATTGCATTTTAGAATTTACTATTAACAAAAAAAGTTCTTTAGCAACATAAAATTAGTTAAAATACAAAATTTTAAGTCTAAAGTTTGAGTATTATGACTGTATGTTGGTAAGTTTAATTGAGGTAACGTGTTATCTGGAAATTAATGTAGATAATCATAATTAATCTTGGCGATCAAAGGTTGTTGTATTGTCTGATAATATTGAACTGTAAAACGTCATTAATTGTAGATTTGTCATTTTTTTTTCGTTGGAGTTGCAAAATGTTAACTATATAAGAACATATTTATTTGATTAAATGTTTTGGAATTGGAAACGTATCTTATCGATACACTATAGACATGTTTCACGAAAAGTTCCCAAACAGTGCAGTATCGCGCGAAGTAATTTGCTTATTATTTAACAATTTATTGTACTATATATTGCGCAAAATTCGGTATTAATTCGTACGTCTATCGAATTTCTACTGTAATTCGCGGAACATTATTAACTAACAAGCAACAGGAAAGGTGTATTCTCGCGTAGCTAGCAGTTCCTGTAATGATCTATGGCGTATTGAAGCAACAAAACATGTTGGGGATTAATTTTCGAGAAGCGTCTAGCAACTTTGTAATGTTGTAAACCGTGTTTCCTATGAATACCTGAGTTGAGAATTGTGTTCTCCAGAGGGCATTTATTATATTTCGAAATTATAGAATAAATAAACCGTACTGGATTGTTCATTACTATATAGCTGTAAAATTGAATATTCGTTCTTCATAATATATATTGCTTGATTTTCGGGTTCAAGCGCAACACCTATTCTGTTTCATTTGTTTTCAAAAACAACATTAATATTAATCGATAATAATAACTAAACAAGGATCAAAATAAAAGTTCAGCTTGAGAAGCAAATTTAAAAATATAACCGTTTTACAAACAATAAATAGCAGCAAAAAAAACAAAGCAAAGGTTTCAGCAATATTCCAAAGTGCTATTTTGTTTTAAATACAATTTATTGTAATCTTGTAGGTATATTCCGGAAAGAAAATGACAAAAAAGAAAGGGCCAACAATTTCACCATCGAAAAAATAAAAATAATATAAAAATAATCAACTATTTCGTAATATATAGTATATAGCAGTATCTTTATGATTTGTGAGGTGTAATCTGTACCATTCCCAACTCTGCATGCGCTTGATTTTCCGAAAAATGTAGTTTATGTGACAACAAATCAAATGATAATTGGTATTTGAGAAAACTAGTAAAAGAGTTTTATCCAAACCTTTTATTTAACATTATTAACAACCGGTTTCAGCCTTGGCCATCTTTAGGTGTAATACGTCAATTAGAAATTAAAAGCAACGTCACTCAGCTGTAAAACAGCAAGAATAGGGGACACAATAGATCTTTTAGGTCGCAGTGTAATATCACCCTTCTAATATACACATACACTTACACTATACACATACACTTGGCTTTGTTTCAACCCCTTTCTTAGTCTCTACTGGTGTGCCACAAGGATCTAATTTAGGTCCCCTTCTTTTTAATATTTTTATTAATGATTTGTTCCATCTTTTAGATTGTCGGGTTTTGGCGTACGCCGATGACCTTAAAATCTTTAGCAATATTGCTTCTGTGGCTGATTGTTTGGTGGTACAGAGAAATATTGATGTCATTAGCGAGTGGTGTACAGCCAACCACATCCGTTTAAATATTGAGAAATGTGCGGTGCTATCTTTCACAAGATGTACTAAACCTTTTTCTTATAACTACACTGTACTTCATTCCATTATTCCCAGGGTATCACAGTTTAGAAATCTGGGAGTACTTTTTGACGCTCAACTAACATTTTCTCCCCATATTCTGGAGGTTTCTTCTAGTGCTTCCAAAAATTTGGGTTTTCTCCTGCGTTCTTGCAAGAATTTTACCAGTCCATTGGCGTTAAAAGTTCTATATTTTGCGTTAGTTAGATCGAGATTGGAATACGCGTCAGTTGTTTGGCATCCGCATTACTTGTATCAACAGCTCGCCATTGAGCGTGTCCAAAGGAGATTTTTAAAATACTTATCATTTAAGGATGATGGAGTATATCCGGTTCGTGGGCTCGATTATTCTAATTTGCTTGGGAGACATGGTTTCTGTTCACTGACGCAACGAAGAATGAAGCTAGTGCCAAATTTCTTTGGAACCTAATACACAATAACATTGACGCACAGTTCTCTGAGTCACTTGGATTTTGGTGTACCCCGCCTTAGTGGTAGATCTTCCGCTACCTTTCCCATTCCTAGAGCTCGTACCAACATATTACTTAAGGCTCCCCTAACACATATGTCTAGAAACATCGACCTAATGTTCACTGATCCGTTTTAACTTGCACCTCTTTTGTATTTAACCTTACTTTTTTTTGTGAATAACTTTAATTTTGTAAAATAGCTCTAGCTTATACTAATAATGCTTCTCTTTTTTCTTTCATTTGGTTTGTATTATTATTGTATTATTGTTATTATCGAACGCTGTACTTTACTTTTTCCTATTTTTATTTTTGTCCTTTAATTGGAGTATTTTCTGTTGGACAATAAAGAATATTATTATTATTATTATTATTATTATACACACATACAACGTGTATGCAGGGTTACATATCCACTGTACAGTTAAATTTCTTAAATTATTAATTAGATGAATTAATATTTATTGTAATTTTTCAAGAGCATTTTTTATGATTATTATTGTTATTATAATTGTTGGTAGATATTACTCACCTACCTTTATTTTATAATGGATGTAAAGTGATTTTTCCAAAATTTTTTTTATTTGAATTTGCTGCATACACAGAAGAAAAAAATTTGTAAATTTTCAAACAACTCTAAAGTCTCGCACAACAAGTTGTTAAACGTATAAGGACGAGCACAACTTGTATTAAAATTTCCCACAAACTGGTTGACGAAAGTTATCACATTTTTTTTTGCAACAAAATGCACACTTTATTATACAAAATATGTTGACAGTTATCACTTGTTGCAAATAGTACGTTTAGGCCAGTGGCAATAGTTGCAACTAATCGTCAACAAAATATTTGCAGTATTTTTGCTACTATTACAAATCAGTGTGGTGAACCGACATTGAGATTTTGCGTACACATTAATCACTATGTTGCTACAATTAATATACCTAGTTGCAAATAATTATTTACTGTATAATGTTTTTTTTTTTTAATATAATGTGTAGTTTTATTGCACAATTTGTTGACATAACTACCTATAAATGGAGCATAAGTTGCATATTGCTTGCCGCAAATGTAATAGGGATTTTTCAGTAGAATTTTGCGTTGAGTAAAGCTGGATTGTTGGATGAAGGAATAAAGGGTCCTTAATTTGCGAAGTTTTGATTTCATTAATTTATTTTGTTCTGTATGTGTGACGCCCTAAATGAGGTGGACACCCAAAGGAAATTAACATTGGCCTGGGTTCCTAGCCACTCGGGCGCGAGGAGAAATGGCCAAGCCAGGTTCGTCAAGGTTATTCATTAGAGGTGGTCCTTCTTTTGGCATTACCAAATCGAAAATTGAAAAAAAAATCATCAATGAATGGATACATAATCAGTCCAGAGGATGGTGGCTAAAAAAATCACCGGGACCAGAGAGAGCCAAAAAAGTTTCTAAAGAAAGAGACGCCTCACTTTACTGAAGATCTACTGAGTAAAGATAGGAAGACTGTCAAAATGATAGTAATAGTGCTGAGTGGTCACTGTAGACGAAATAGGCATACGTACATATGCCTGGTAGATGCTACTTGCTTCTGTCAAGAGGAGGAAGGTACACTAGTTCATGGGTTGTGCCGATGTGATGGCCTGGCGAGAACAAGGTTTCTAGCAATAGGCGTGTGGGGAACTCCATAGCTAACAGCTACACCATGAAGCCGCTCTCAAGGATAAGTCTTGAAAAGGTTTGTGGAACACTCCAGCTCTAATCTAATCCAAACTACGTCCTAGAGGGCTTTAAAACAAATATTGTAGTATTTGTAATTTCTTGACATTATATTAATTGTTAGAAGTATTTTAGCGTATTTGATGCCCCCTAGTTTGAAAAAAAAAAATAAATAAATAAAATTTTTACCAACAAAGAGCAAATGAAAACTAGCAAGTCATATATAATGGTGATTTTATGTCCATAATTGGGTTAGACTTTTAGTTTGGAAAAAATGTTGGTGGCTGTTCTTCTTTTGTTTTCTTTCTTCATTCTTAATTAGTTGTATACATTGTGCTCTTATTTCTTGTTCTTTGTCGTTACCCTTTATGGCACAGTATATGTCTATGACTCTCTCAGAGTGAGGTTTTCGTGGTTTCCCTTACTCCTTGGCAAATGCTGAGAGTCGAACATCTCGCACACGGGCGCAGGCATAATAATAACTCATGGCCGCCGATGCCCCCTGTAATTGGCGAAAGCTGTTGGGGGATGCTAAGGCATGAATTATTATTATTATTATGACTAGTTGGTGAATATTTGGTGTTGTGGGAATGCTATATTTGTATCCTTTTCTAGCAATTTTTCTTCTTCGGGAGTTAATTTCAAGGTTGTGAGATTAGTGATTCTTTGGTAGAATAGAATAGAACTTATGTATTAAATTTAAATTATATACATACTTGACACACATTATCATTAATAACTTTATCATAATATAACCATTATGTACTAAATTTTAAATTTTAGCTTAATTAATATATTTCAGATTTATTTGTATTCTTATCTTTTATGTAATGTATATCTGGTTGTATACACATTTATCATAATATATAACTGTTGCGACCGGTGTGATGGTCGATGTGTAGAGCTTTCTTCACAATTTCAATGAACTGTTTCCTGAGGTGCTCTACACTTATTATTCTATTATTTTGTATATTTAGAACACATTAGCAACATTGAAAAATGATTATATATTCAGATTATAACTTGATGGACACAGATGATAACAGATGAAACTTTAAATATGCATGCGAAGACTGATTTTCGTATTTTACAGGGAAAATTGGTTGCCACAATTAATTAATTTTTGTTTCTGTTTTTCACAGCATATTAGACCATATGCATTAGAAATGAAAATCCAAACATGCCGGATCCAAACAATAGCCCTGTGATATGTTTGTGCATTCAGTGTAACCCAGCGTTAAACGGTGTTTAGTGTCCGAAGAGGTTACGACCGCGGAGCTACACAAACGTTGTTTCAATGTAGTTGATGGTTCCACTAGTTTTCAGAATTTTAAAATTTTTCGACTTTTGCATTTTGTAAGCAGTTCATATTTTATTTAATTGTTTTGCATTGGATGTTCAGATGTGTCGCAGAGCGTAGCCATTTACTAGCCATCATAACTTAACCATATTATTTAATGTTAATAAAAAAAACACCTTACAGTTCGATAATTCTAAAAATATTTATGTAGTAATCAATTCTATTAGCTTTTCAATCAATTTTACATTAGTTAACTATATAATAAATTTTCAATATTAAAAAAAAAATATCAAAATTTATCTTAATTTGTGAATTCAGTCGTACTAACTCAAATTTGACATTTTGTATTTTACAGTTAATTTATAAAACAATTAATGCACCTGAGAGAGAGGTTTTTATTATCAAATGCAGTAAATAAAATAGAATGTAGTAATTGGGAAGTATTATTCTACACCCTTTTTTCCAAACTAACAAATCATATGTTTCGAACTTTTGAATTTGATCATGTTTCCGGTAAAACCGGAAGCGACAAAAAATTATAACACAGGTTAAATAATTGAAAAGCTACAAAGATAATGATTATTAATAATATTTATAAATAAAGCATTTCTGGGCAGAGATTTTGAGGCTGGGACACTCGGTATAATATGCAAAGGTTGCATTTTTTTTTGCATTAAGGGATCAAAGCCCATCAGCCACATTAACTAAATCAGACCTTTAAATCATAATTTTACATTTCGTAATAAAAGCCATGAGGGCGTGATATACTTCATAATTGTTATATTGAAGGACAAACACAATCGCTGTAGGAAAAGCTATATTATGCTTTAAACGATGCTTTTAAACGATGAATCTCATACATCGGACAACCCAAAATTAAATGGTTTAAATCAGCCACTTCATAACCACATTGACAAGCAGGCGAATCGATTATCCCTAATCTATATAAATGCGCTGGAAAAGCGCCGTGACCAAACTTCATCCTTAAACTATAGTTTCATTGCAAGCTTCTTACAGTATGAAACTGTAGTTTACAATATTTGCATAATTCGCAGAACTACCGACTTTCCAAGATCTGTAACCGATATACCGATCGATATGCACTCATCGCTAGCTCAAATTGTAGAGCGTTCGTCCGTTAAACGAAAGTGTGTAGGTTCGAATCCTGCGTGAGGAAAGAATTTCTCTTAAAATTATTATAGTAATTAGCAGAAATACATGAATTCGTTACCCAATGTAATACTTTACGAATAGTTTCTAGTTATCCATTTCACCTATTTCTTTAACGAGAATTGAAATATACCTTAAAACCTGTCTCTTTTTCTATATACCAGCAATCCTCTACGTTACAGTATTACAGCACAATAAAAAGACACCGACGCTCCTTGCAAAGCGTCTCCTTCAACCAAGACTACGTAATGAATGCACGAGTGCCCTTCATCACGTTTGGCTCGCCGATTATTCGATAATCTAACGTCGAGACCTCTGCATGCTCCTTTGCATGGCGTAATCGGGTCGATGCGATGGTCCCGATATTATTTTCTGTGCCACATAACTGACGCCGCTACCAACGGACATGTTCCGAAACCGAGAATTAGCGGAAGTTTCGTCGGGACGTGATTTCGCTACAGGGATCGTTCTCGGGGTCGTTAGTTCTCTTCGTATATTGGTTTGGATAATTGTGACCGCATAACGTCTAACGACATCTAAGGTGCAGCTCTGCGAGCCGTCCCTTGCTTTTATTGAGCTCGTAGCGGTTAATGCTCTTGTGATGTAAAAAGTTTCGAATGATCCAAAAGGCATACAAGTTTTACCCAGTTATTGTTGGTAGATATAAGTTGCCTGAAAATCAAACGTAAGTTTCTTTTTACTGGAAAATATTGTTTGTGTACCGCTAGTTTCGTAAAGCAACTAAAAGTTCGGTAGCATCTCGGTATTGTTCGAAATTCAACACACTTTATTCGTCTTAGAAATGATTGGGGCTAAGGGTCCTTCTGGGGAAGAGATCTTTTGCAGTTTATTTATGGTCAATTGCTTAGAGTTCGTTTAATCTATTGTTTCTTCCTTTTATTTTAAAGAATACTCCGATAACAGTATAAAATTGCAAATTGAAGACTTGGTTGTTGAAGAAATTAGAAACAGATGGTCAGATATAGAAGATTATAGTGATATTCTATTAAATATATTTTTGAGAGCATTTCAAATTTACTTTTAATTCCACTTGTTTCAAATATAACGAAACCTTTTCAAACAGAACTATGATACTCCTATGCGCACCGTTCTTAGCCCCATGTTGGTTGCAATAATCGTGGATGAAACATTTAATACTATTTTGACTAATTTGCGTCTACAGACTGTGAAATTTTAAAACGCTTGGTAACCCTAAAACTGTAAATTGGTATTTAATTTGGTGTATTTTAATAAGGGATTAACGCAAGTTCGGCTAGTTGAAAGTTTGAAGCGATTCCAGGGATTTCAATACAATCAGTTGATAATTTTAAATTATGCTTCATTAAGTGCAGTTTGGGATCTCTTATACTGTAAGAATGCTGTGGATTATTAGCAAGTGAAATTTTATGTGTATGTTTATGAATGTAAATAGCGGCTTCTAAAATATGCAATTCAAATGAAGTTAATATCCTCAATGAGATGAAATGATTTCTACAGAATGTTAATTGATTAATCCCTGCAATAGACCTTATTGCTGCTTTCTCTTTAATGAAAACTTCATTGGCTGACGAGCTGGAGCCCCAAAGAAGAATTCCATATAGCAGTTGTGACTGGAATTCAGCGAAATATATAATCTTAAGGGAATTAGGACTTACTGATTGTTTAAGTTGCCTTAGCTTTAAAATTAAGGTATTTAATTTAGAAACTAAAGACTCGCAATGGTCCTTCCACTTTAGTGAGGAAGCTAAAGAAACGCCCAACAACTTAGCAGAATGAGATTACGCAATGGCATTATTAGAGACCTGTAAATTGGAATAAGAACCGATTTTCTTCTGGATGGTATGAAACAAAATGTATTTAGTTTTGTTAAAATTTAAGGGCAAACCATTCGTGCAGCACCAGTCATACATTCGATTCAATATATTGCTAGCGAGATTCTCAACATCTTGCTCGTTACAAGCACTGAAAGTGGTTGTATCATCGGCATAACACACCACATTGTAATCTACGAGAAAATCAACAATGTCGTTAATAAATAATGAGAATAATGTCGGGCCTAGAACGGAACCCTGTACTATGCCAATATTGCTCGGTAAAAGAGAGGATGGAATTTTGTATTTTGTATTTGAACTTACTGCTTCGATTTCAACAAACTGAACTCTGTCAGCGAGATAAGAAATTATCCAGTTAGCAGCATTACCCCAAAAACCCAAGGAATTGAGCTTATTGAGCAATAAACTGTGCTGAAAACAATCAAAAGCTTTAGTAAGATCGCAAAGAATTCCTACCGGGCAAAGCCTATCTTTTATATCACGAAGTATGCCGGCGTGTATATTCAACAAGGCAGTGATTGTTGATCTTCCACGTCTAAAGCCATGCTGTCCAGCCATCCCGCCAGATTCCAATGCCTGTGCCATTACGCGTTTTCGAGGCATCGACGAACCAACGGGAAAGGCCCCGATTTGGTCTGCAGATGTATGCTGTTGCAGTTTCCCTTCTGGAGATATCAATGCTTTATCCCCCAGAGAAGCTAAAAACAGGCGAAATCCTGTACTTCAATTCATAACAATCAATACATGTTATCCAAAGTTTATTTATTTGGATGTCTTGTTCCTAAATTGGCATATTTATTGTGCACCGCTAGTATGTAAAACAATAAGCAGCACTTAGTTCTGCATATTATAAATATTAAAAAAATATGCATTGTAGCATGTAACATGAATGGGGTGCAATTATTATCGATAAAAGTGTTCGAAGTAGCAACTCTGAAATGTTTACTCCGTGAGGGCGGGCTTGTGAATGCCAAGGTCAAGTGGGGCTCAACGTCGACTGTTGCAAAGGGAGGAAGTGGGCCGTACAATTTCCTTATGATCAGTACGATTCGACAACGTGTAGCCGATTTTGTATGGGAACGCGCATTCAAAATGATTGATTTGATGATTTCTAAGAAAACAACAAAATAATGGTGACGCAAATGTGAAGTTGAGTATTAATCAGGGCGTACTTTAAAGCAACGCCACCAAATAACGTGCAATGCAGTGATAAATTTCTTGTCAAAAATTTTATAATTTTGTCGCAGAAAGATCGCAAAACAGAAATTATTGTTAATTTAATCAATAGCAAAAATGAATAGTGAAGTTCCGATAACAAACTCTCTTTGTTTTTAGTCGAAACAATCAATCAAATTTGTCGGTCATCATCCAAACAATGTATGAGCTCGCAACTCATTTTTTAAAAACTAACAAATTAATTTAGTCAATACACAAAAAAGTTGTAAATGTGACAGACAATGTTTGTTAGTTCATCACCACATTGCTATACAAAAACGTATTTGTTAGTTTTGGGTTCGTTCTCTTGTTATACATGTATAAATATAGTGTAACTTGAAATAATAAACCTGGGGTATTATAATAATAATACGAACAAAATTATTTTATATTTTAAAACCATGAAGTTAGTGATGAATCTAATTATGAAACTACTTGTTTTACTAGAACTATTATTACATTAGGCTAGCTTCAAGTCAGAATAATCATTAATACAAATTATAAAATGTGTACTAACTACCTCATTGGTTGCATCGATAAGGAAGTTGAATGTATTCCTAATTCTGTAAATAATCATGTTAAATTAACAACACTGTTCGGTATACCTACATTTTCAATTCGTTTCGCAATTATTTAAGAAAAATAAATTTAATGGTTACTAGAATTATGGAGCGAAGAAACAAATAAGTCTGTTTAAAACTCCAGGAATATCAGTAGAAGGACGTATTATACATGTGGAATTGCCTAACATAAACATCGATGAGAAGATCCCATAAATAACATTTATTGCCTGTGCGAGAGAGAAAGCGCCTTTAAGGTGAAGCATTTTTTAATCACGCCTATGTATTTTAAGTAAATGCAAATGGATCTTAAGCCTTGACTTGAAGCTGAACGTGTTTCAAATACTTTGTGTGGTACTTCCGACTTTATTATTTAGGCAGGCTGCATAAAACATGAGTCAAGAATGCACTATCAAGATGATTACGCCCTCTAGTTTATGTATTTTTATATAGTCGCAGCTTCCCTTTATGAGGATCTCTAAAAATTAAACCGAAATGCATTCGCGCCCACAGTTATCGTTACAATATATTACAATCTCACTTTTATTATCATAACGAACGTTACGTACGCCATATTCTTTATGTCAACGCAATAAAATATACGCGACCAACTCGGATTGTATTGTCGCTTTCAGGACATAACGGTGCCGGGCGTACAACAATCCAGTGGGACGACAACAAAGGTGACATTCGCTGCAAAAGCGCCATCGACATCGTAAAACACAAGCACTCCGGCCATCCAACGGGCGCACAAACTTCAACCACTTTAGATAACACACAAGCTCGCTACTGTACAACTGTATGCATACACACCCAGGCTCAGGGAATGGTAATGGGTACACTCTAACGTACCGGACAAGAGTGAGAGTATTATTTAGGCGTTTCCGACGATTGGATAAAACATACGGCGTCAGATTTCCAAGTAGAAGCAATTCCTGTCGCGGTCCTATTCGTTTGCGAGCGGTATGTAACGTTCGTGACCTTTCGCCTGCTCGAACAATGTATTCAGGTCGACTATTGTGTTTCGGAAAATCGGACCAGAACCTTACTACAAGTCTTGCAGTAACTCCAGTACCGTCGAACAAGGGCGTAGTATGGCTTATTGCTGGTATAGGGTAATAACGTGTACATCCCCTTATTGTCTAGTCGATCCCTTCGAACAGGACAACACGTAAAGATAACAACAGTCGTTCTATCTTTTATAGGATGGGTCTGGACACACGAAAGCGCATACATATAAACTTTGGGGCTTATGCTTTAGGTATGTATGTGTTGGTGAGAATCAAATCAACCCTACGACGTTCTTATCTATGCTGCAATCTGCGAGACCTCTTAAACAATCGCGGAGATATTGCACCCTACGAAATCATAAGTCTTAATTTGATAACGCGGAGGCTTTCGGCGTAATGCAGAAGAAAAGTCAAACAAAGAAAGAAATTCTCCCCACGCATTTTCTACACACTTCGTTTACCGGACGAACGCTCTACCAATTAAGCCAGAGAGGAGTGTACAGATTCGAGCGACAAATCGAACAATGTCGATATCAGATCGTGAAAGGCCGGTAGGACGGCGAATATGCAAAGATTTACAAGTTTTCTACTGTAAGAAATTAACAAATTAATGTATGTCTCCTAATAACTGTAATAATTAAGAGGAATTTTTCCTAAGAAAAAAATTCTCCCTACGCAGGATTTTAATTTAAATCTACACACTTTCGTTTACCGGACGAACGCTCTACCAATTAAATCAGAGAGGAGTGTATAGATTCGACCAACAAATCACATTTCTTACTTACTGCAAAAAGCTGGCAAATCTTTGCGTATATAGGAAGTGTCGCCCAATCTTGTTATTAAAACTTATCGTACTTTTGGTCGGAATTTAACCTTAAAACTTACAAAATAATCATAAATAGAGACCGGATTATATGCAACGAAAAACTGGAATATATGCGCATATATATGCATCGATTTTTGAGAAAATATGCATAAACCTGGGGCATTTATGCAAAAAAATTGCGATAATATGCAAAATTTTTACATAAAATAAATAAGAGCAGAAATTTAAACAAATTTAAACTTTAGTGCACAAAATTTTTCACAACATATTTCTAAAACAATTTATATATATAATGTTTTTCAAAATTGTGTAAAAGAAAGTTTAGTCTTCTATCAGAATACATATGTTTCGAAATAGAAAAGTTTCTTTGAACATCCACAGATGTAATTGGTACATTTTTTAACTTTGCAATACATTCCAAACTAAAATTAAAGTCGAAATCGTTTACTGTTTCACCTTCCAAAATTTTCTTAACTTTATTCAATTTCAAATACCCCGGATTTTTATTTATCACTTTTTTAAATTTATCGTGTATAGACTTATCTATTGTACCCTTAACCTTCTTATATTGCATATCAAATTCGTCTACTACTTCGACTGATTCCGAGAGCGACATCCCTTGAGTTTCTAGTTTACGAATGGAACTTGAAACAAAGCTATAATTTGACTTAATATACAAAAGGTTTTGTAGCAATTCTGTTGATGTTACTATCTTTTTACAGTTTTCTAGAGCAATGCAGTCAGCAGTGATTTCAATCATTACATTTTTTATTCCTTCAAAATTATCGGCGAAAAAAAATCCAGCCTCTAACCACGTACCCATCTCGTAATAATCGGTTCAGGAGCAACTTAACACCGGAAGTCGCTCCTATAAAATTGGATTCGTAAAGGTGCTTTAAAAATACTTTTTGACATTGCAATTGAATCATTAATCAAAGGAATTGATTCCTAATGTTGGTACAGATTGAACCCATGAGCTAAACAAATGTACGAAAATGTTACTATAAAAAAATTTAAATTTTGCCGGCTTTTACCATGTATGCGCAGCGTCGGACAACACTAGTAATTTTTTTTCACAAGGTATACTTCCAGGTAAAAAGAAATTTGATAAACCTACTTGAACGAATTGGGCAATTGTCACATTATTTGTTTTTTGAAGTTCTTAACAATAAATTAAAATGATTTACCTACAATAACTTCATGAAGAAGTCTATTAACAAATGGGCAATATAAGGCCACACTATCCGTACTTCATCTACCATGATAGATAAAATTATTCCCTACCAATTGTTGAATTTCTGCTTGTTTGCTGTAAAAGACGTACATAATTTTTTCGTAAGATACTTTCGTCAGGTATGTATGTTTGCAATAGTTTTGCAGAATGATTTCAAATTAACATTGTTTAATCTTGCTAATGGTATGTTAGACGAAATTAATGCGTTACACAGATCCGTATTATATTCTTCTTGTTCTGAGTTTCGTGAGGTTGATGCTACACATTGACGTATAGATTGCTGCGCTTTAGTTTTTCACATTTTCCAATATGTGATGGAGTTTCAGCGTGTTGATCAATCAGGTATTTTCTCTCAAAAGACACCTACAACAACAATTGTCATTTTATATCAAAGTTAAAGAATTTAAAAAACAATTGTAAAGCTTTTAGAAAATTAACTTACCAGTTTACTGCAGGCTCGACAAAATATTTTGTCGCCATCCTTTACCAGTTCGGATATGGCTTAATTCATAAAGAAATTTTGTTCGCTATATTCATTGTATGTACGCACAGTATTTAAAAACGTAACACAATTACATGCTGTTTACATTGCTGTCAAAGATATTTAATGAATGAATAGTTTATTTGGGAATTAATAATAATAAAATGTATTTACCACATCCCTTCTGCTAGGTGCAATTAAACACGTGCAGTTCTTGGAAAAAAGTATTAGAGAAATCAATGTAAAAGATTTATCTCTGAAAATTGTCGGTTGTCGATCTGCATTAGGAATTACTAGAATTTTACTAATAGAAAGGATAAGAAAAAGCTTAATATGCAATATATGCAACTTTTGTAAAAATATGCATAGAAATGCGTAAATATGCAATATATGCAATCACTAATTAGCGCTAATTAGTGTAATACGTCTACATATAGACTATAATTAAAGATATGCAAAAATTAAAATATATGCACTTTGCATATAATCATAAATAATGATGATCAATTTAAGAAAAATATTTTCCACTATAAACTTTCTTATTTTAAATGCATATCATTTGTAATGATATCGTGGATGCCTCGAATCATTTGGAATATTTTGTTCCCTAAACCCTAACTTTTATTATCTCAATGCTTTTTATTCTCTATCAAAAAGAAATACTGCCGAATTCTTTTATGCCGTAACAGCAACCTTTTTTTTATTTTGTATTTATTGACTATATAGTGTACCAAGATATTTTGTATATATATTTAGTCCCTATGGAGTTAAGTAGAAACTTTCTATCCGCGGTATTATTGTGGATTGAAGTCTTATCAAATAGGTTGTAAATTTAGATGCTAATTTAACAGGCCGCATTATCACTTAATGGTACTTTAGTTGTCAAGAGTCCGGATTAAGAAGTTATTGTTCTGAAGCAGTTAATTGTCCGATTAGCATTTCTGGGCTGTTGGGAAATTGCTCGCAGGGATACAAGTTTATTGGTGTATGTACAATAAAGAGGGTAAATTAGAAACAAAATTCTGCTCTTTCTGTTTAAAGCCATTTGTGTAAAATATGTTTGTGTAAATTAAATATAAAAATTAGCCTTCTTTTGTATTTCCTCCGGCACTTTGATTATTTTAAGTTAGAAATAGTAAACTTCACAAATTTATAATATATAATTTATAAAGCTGTATCGACTGGAATGCAAAATAATCTATTTGGACCAAAATTAAAGAGCATGGTGCAGTAGTGTACGGTTGTATTAACTAGAAAAATCAGCAACAATTGTTGAATAAACCGGTTAAGTTATTTATCTTGGGAACAACGTGATATCATCAAACTACGCATCCAATTGAAAAACGTTATCAATACAAAACACGTGAACATTTTCCGAAAAAAGTAATAACAGTTTATAAAATCATTATACACCTAATTCAGATTAATATCCCAAGATTATGTGTGGGTGATACAGCATAATAGTATCAAAATTGAACATATTCGGGCTAATACTACACGCATTGTTATCGCTATGTAATAATTACGATACTGTGTTCTACACCATGAAAATACCGTGGCGATGTTTCGAACCTGAAAGGGATCTGGCATTCAATCCCTACGGATAAATTAGATGGCTTCATTGGGTTTCATTGGAACGACTAAACAGTCGACATTTAACTATTACACAAACTCGCAATTCCGTCAATACGCATAACGGTTTCGGAATGTAGGGTAATACCCTTTAGGGTCAATGCCATTTCCCTTATGCGTTTAGTTAACCGATAGGAATACACGACTGGACGATTTAGCTTATGTAGTATAGATAATCCAAGGGTTGTTGCTATTTATCTTCTTTCGCCAGCCTTTAAAAGCATTCTTCTAGTACATAGTTAGGTGATCCTTTTATTTGTACAAAAAAAGAAGAAATCTAAAAAAAATTATTGAACAAAGTGGGCGCTCAAGGAAAAAGACATGGAGCAGTTCTAAGGGGTACAAAGTTTTGACTTTACAAAAGACTTATCAACAAGGGAACTCACAGATTCTTATTTCCATAAAACTTTACAGACTAAAAGAGTACTATGAGTACCATGGTAGAAGTACTACGCCATTTATTTTTCCGCCCGAATGCCCAATTTATGGATACAGTCAAAGTTTTCCAGTCTTTGGAAACATCTCTGAAATTGTAACAAAAACTAATAATGGAGGACGGAGTACCTCATACCTCTCATTTTTTCATTATTTTTCTTTTTCTTATTTCTCAAAGAAAGCGCTTTTAAGTTGAAAACTATGGTGTATAACAAAATCAGAGAATTAATAATAATAACTGAAAAAATTAATATTTAAGGATATTAACATTTAGGAATGGAATTTACTAAATACCTAATTTTGTTCACATTTTATACGTTTTCAAATAAAATTCTTCCACTACCACATCCTCAGAAAAGTGCATATACTATGAAAAAAATATAATATTTATTTAAGGTCCAGTGCATGTAGAGCTACAGTTGACACTCTGTGGCTTCTTTCACGTAAACCAACGATTACTTCAGAATGCATATTTATAGGGTAATATTATAAACGATATCGTTTCTTAGAAACGCCTGCAGAATCCAATTCATCTCGAGATTTATTAAATCTGTAGAAAATTTGTTATATTATTTACATTTTAAAGGGACTAAAACACCAACTTCGTGTTTTAAAGGATTGTTGTACAATTTATTCTTTAGCTCCTAAAGTCTACCGTCGTCATAAATTATTTTTTCATCAACAATAATGCTATTTTCAACATTTTGAGAGAACGTAGTAATAAATCGTAATTTGCCTCTTCACCTCTATTAATACTTTCTTCCCATTTGCGTAACTGTCATAGTATCTTCACTTTTTTGAATTTATGTTTGAAGCTTTCGAAAAAATATTGATTGGATTTGGCTTTTCCAATACCATTTACTTTTGTAACCTAGTTCAACAACACTTCGGCTTCTTCACGAACACAATCTTCCTAATTGTCTTCTCCATTTTTTACCGATTCTTCCTCAAATTGTATTTCGTGTGGCTCAGCTGGCTGTCAAACTCCAATCGTGTTATATTTTCTAAGGAAACCATGTTGTTTTGTTGAGCAGCTCCGATTATATTTTGCAAGGTATTATGCAATTAACTATATTTTGCTGTCAAAAGCACGAGAAATAATATATCATTTGAAACCATTACCTTATATATGTATCCAAGCGCGTACGTGCCTTTTGGAAGGTTCATGTTTAGTTATACATCTATTATATTTTGATATGGATTAAAATATGTCGGCGCTTGCGCGAAATGTTGTTGTTTAAAATGTACCCTATAAATGCGCATTCTAAACTAATAATTGAGGATGTACGTGCAAAAAGTCGCACTGCTAAGCTACATAGATTGCACAATCTTTAGTTATTCCTCTTGTGCACTCCCAGCGACGAAGTCGCAGTTTGGTGGAGGCGCCGGGTAAGTCCCTTATAATTATTTAAATAATTAATATTAAATAAATGTAGAGAGTACCTAGCGTGATCGATCTTGCAGCAACACAGCACTTTTTAAATACAGCTCTTTATTCCTACAACTCTACATATGCCACTCTCGTGTACTTCTGAACTGATTTACCTCCACTCCTCCCCACTTTTTACGTAACGACTTTACTGAGTGGGCATAAATCAGCCAGCTTGTACAGCTTAACTTAACTTAAAAACTATTTAAAATATTAATAATAATAATTTCGTGCAATATGTCATCCTTAGCCAGAATCCATACCAAATATGAATTAATAATTAAATATATAACAGAAATAAACATATGCTTAAAGTGAAGAGTTGAATCTTTCCAAAAATCTTGTGCTATACGTGTTATAAAATTTAACTAAGATTAATTTAAAATTTAAAAACCCAAAAATTATGGCAAATTTAATGAAGCAAAACAAACAAAAACATTGTTTAAGGCCTTTAAATGAATGGATAGAGGTTTTCAAGAAGTTACATTCATTAAAAATTACGTTATTATTTATTATTTTGGTTATTAACAACGGTCGTTTTCTGGGATTTTCTACCCCCGACATTGTATTACATTTATAATGCGTAAAACGTTAATGGAGAATTGTACTATCTCCTCAAGACTCGACTAACACTGATAGGTACTACTAGATACTAGACACACGAATTGGAGGGAGTAATTTGACTGCCTTGAAGATATACTATGGCTAAACGTTCTGTAAAAGGTGAGGCGAGTGCGGTCCATGTAAGCAGACACGTCTGGCCACTGTAGTAATGAGCAATTATATTGATACACTTGTATAAAGAAATTGTTTTGATGTTTATTGAAAATAATCTAGATATACTATATTAAAGTTGTCCCTAGTAGAGTTAATAGTTAATGTAAAATTAAGAGCATTAACTTAATTTCCTTTTACTATATACTAAACATATTTATTCTTTCTTTCTTATTTATATTTGTTAATCTTTTATAGCTCAAAACATATTCGGTATCTAAATTATTGCAGCACCCATATCTTAACTTACAGATGTCAAACTTTAACAAATTGCAATGCCTCTAAACACCGATATATGTATACGTATAAAATAAGCGTCAACTTGACAGTTCAAAATAACAGATATGTATAAAGGGTGACTACACACAGTCTAGTACGTGCAGATATATAACTTTCCAAGCATTCGCGTAGAAGATAACACCAGCAGTTAGAGCAAATGCATTCTAGCGTATGTAACTCAGATACGCTCCGGCGAGGCTTGCCATATACCAAAGCAGTACATGTACGTAATTCTAGAGGTAGAAGGTAATTTGACCGAATTATTTCGCAGTTGCACTTATTGACTTTTGACCTGTAAAACAGGCACCCTGTTAGTTCACGTCAGTGGATTGTCGAAACATCTCTCGTTTGCTCGTATGCTATGCTCTAAATCAAATTATTTCGTATCGGTAAAGAAGAAAGCTTGTAAAAAGAAGTAAAAATCGAATGATAAGAGGAAGATTCCGCTGTGAGTTGTAGAACTGCAAGTAATAATCAATATTGTGTCAATAACAGTGGATGCAAATTAAAAATACGCACTATTGAAAGCTTAAAAGATATAAATAAGAATATTTTCATTTTTTTAATTGAATGGAAAACGAAATAGTTTTATAAATAAATTCTACAACTGAAGAGGGCATATTTTATATCTGAAGGAGTATATACACAATTATACTTTCTCATCAAGCTGTGTCGATTGAGACGTCTGTAGACATGATAGCTGCGAACATCTGAAAGAATTATCATGGGAAATTAGAAAATGCAAATATTTGCATCCATCAATTTGAATTGTAGTAGAAAAATTGGTAGAATGCCATTCGTGCAGATGCAACTCTTGATTGCAGTACTATTACATTTTACTTCTCATGAATACATTCTTCAAAATATTGCATTTCCGTATGGTGTTACATTTCATATCTACGCAGTGATTCTGGTCTTTATATCGTATAAAAATAAGTAAAAGTTTGAAGATGTAAATGAAGTATTACCCTCTGAGTGGTGATATCAAACTCGTGAAGCTTTATAAAACAAACAGTTTTACAAAAAAATTATTGCAAACACTGGATTATCACAAAGCTATTATTTTTTTAGTAGTCTATCAAATAAAACTTAAACAGCTTAAATTTAAATTGTACACATCTGTGCGGAAAGTTTTTATTGTAGAGGTAGGCAAGTTGCTTTAAAATTATTATTTTGTAAAATACAACTAATGTATCTAAATCTTTTCGAAAACTCATGTTCAACCAATTAAGTATACCTATAGTTTACGTAAGGCGCGCATTTTGTACACGCTGTGCTCTCATTTTATTCAAAGCTTCTATGTAGGAACCATACACAGAATCGCGGTAATTGAAATATGAAAGAAGAATACTGTAGCATAGAATGCTTCGCGCCGTTTCTGCGAAAACAGAGTAAAAACAAATTGCTTTTAGCAAAAAAAAAGTAATATTTTTAGAGAGATTAAATTGTAACAGTTTTTGATAGCAGTGAAGTCTATGCCCAGATGCTAGATAAAAGTATCGTTATGAGGACCACTAGAAGCTGCCCTCAAGGGAGGGTACTGTCACCGCTGCTGTGGAGCGTGGTCGTGGATGATCTTATTAGGTCATTAAATGACAAAGGAATATGGACGTAGGGGTACGCTAATGATATTGTCATAGTGTAAGGAAGGGAATTGTGTTTAATATGGACTCCAGTTAATACACACAAAACAAAGTTGGTTGCTTTCACCAACATGAAGAAACTTAATGACCTAGACTGTTTCGGCAGGAGTTACAATTAACCGAGGAAGTAAAGTATCTGGGTGTTACTCTCGATGCGAAACTGAGCTGGAAAAATCACTTAGCTAAAGCAACGACCAGGGCTACGTAACTATTCTGGCGCTGCAGGGGAAGCTGCTAACCGCTGTCCAGAGACAGGTATTGCTGGTGCAATCAACAGTACAGGGACCGTTTCTTTGGAGACCATTGTGGGTCTCTCCCCGTTGGAACTTTATGTGTTGTGTTTATGCGGAGGCATGAATAACAAACAAAACTGTAGGTCTAAATTGACTAAATTAGCAAAATCTTCGCAAATATTTAGAGTTTAACCTTTAACTCATTCAGATACAATTTCCACTAATCTAAGTATACAGGGTGTATCAATAAAAAAGTAAATTTGCTTGGGTGTTAACTACACGACATATAGAAGCACAAACACCGCCGAAACCGGATTACATCATTAAAAAAAAAAAAAGTAAAATTTAAGAGCCAAAAATTCTTTAGTGCTGCCTGATGCAAGGAAACATCATGTTAATCACCCGCTAAACGTGGTATTATTTATAAATACATTGCACTCATTTAGTATTATTCTTAATGGTATGCCGTAACTTCATTTAACGTCATTCTGAATAAATAAGGCCAGTGTGCCCTTGTAAACATAGCAAAACTGTGACAATTTCAAATTTCTTGTTTTATATAAATAACATTTCTTATTTGTTAAGAGCATTCTACGTAAGTTCATAAAGTATTATTTTAAATATCCTGTATAGACAGTTCCAGTTTCACCGGATATGCGACTTAATAGTATACAAAAACGTAAATATTTTTCTTTTGCTTGTCATCGAGAGTAGTCGTTAAACGTCACAGATCTGAGTTATTTCTTTGGATTTATTTAATCAAATAACGGCAAAAGAATTGAATCGAATATACACAGAAATAATGTAGATACAGAAAATTTGCAAAACACGCCTTTTTACTATGATGTCGCGCGAAAATGAATCTCATACATTCCCGCGCTTTTGCCGATGCATCTACTTCGATTTTCTTTATATGAAATCATGATGATTCTGAAAAGGCTCGTTTCTTCGAGACGGGAAGAAATTTAAATAAAATCCGAATGGCTTGCACTCCAAGCGGTGATCCACAAAACTAATGGCTGAATGATAGTGGTATGTGGGGGTATAGTGGGACAGCATTTAAGTTGGACCAGGTGCGGCTCTAGCCCACGGCATTACAAATATTTTTTTTCTTCGTTAATCTTACAGATAGACTCCTTGCCAATAACGGCGTTTGCACGCTCTGTGATTAACATTTTAATTAACTAATCAAAGAATTAAATTTAATTACGAATTAAATATAAATAGGATTGCACCGAACAAATTAATTAATGATTAGTTAATTAAAAGTTTTGCGACAGAATATAGGTTGGCAGTGCGTTAAGTTTAGTTTTAAGTAAAATTGTATTATATTGGGAAACACTGTTCCATCATAATGAAAATTGCCGCTTATGCGAATGCCCAAGTTTTAAGCGGCCATTTGAAAGTTATTGGAATTTAAGATGAAGAAAATTGCTACAGAACTAGATATTGAAATAAAAAAAGTTGAATAGTAGTTTTAAAATCAAATTTATATGTGAATGCAGGTTTTTTTTTTCATTATGCAATTCTTTTAATGTTTGTTCTGCAATGCCCCAATTTTGAATACTTTATTTAACCTCTGCTATTAATTGTTAGAATTCTTTATTATTACCATCATTTCCTTATATATTTGTTCCTTTTATTTAATAAATAAATGGTTAATTACAACAATATTTCTTTTAAAAAAATCAAAGTGGTAATGCATTTAGAGTAAATAAAATATATTTCGTTTATACAAAAGCCAAAGAAAACAAATACAAAAAAAAAAATGTTCAAAAGTTAATTTCTAATAGCAATGAATAAAAAATTTTGAAATAATCATGAATTATAATGCTGTGTCGCAGCAGGTACATCCACCAACAGCGTCATAATTAATCTCATGAAGTTGTCCATTTAATTTTTTTCTTGATTTAATTTTCTTCATTGATTTCCTCTACCGACACATTTAGGCTATATTGTGCAATACGTGAGGTATCAACTATTACTGCCTAAAGTATCCCAGCTTTAAGCGACAACCAATGACATTGCTGAGTAATTCTTCTTAGAAACGATGCTTTCAATGACAACTGTTTCAGAATTTAACAGTGGGGTCAATAAATATGTTTTTGAGGCAATATCCACTGTCGCTTATGAAAAAGAATGGAATCGTTAAAGTGTGTATTCCTGGCCATCGTACTACTATATCCAATTATTTTTTAAAATTAGCATCATAAAAAATTGTGAATTTTAGAGAAGATATCCTCTCCTATTAGAAAATACTCCAGGTCATTACCCACCTGAAACACGAGTAATCCTCAAGTGATAATTAATTGTGTTATTTTCGAGAATTAATTTTTGATTTACCTTGGACTTTCTAAAACCCTGCCAAATATACACTTCTTGCACGCCGCTGTTCTTTGTCCTAATCTTCAAAGTGAACACTTTAATTAGCTAGCTATTTCAATCTACCAGTCACAGATATTGTATTATAAACCAAAAACCGCATAACATAACCTATAACGCCTATAAACACGATTGTAAACAAGAAACTACGCTTGCTCCAACTTTAATTATGAGTTAATTCGTACTTGGGTACTGAATTAAGATAAATCAGGAATTATGGATTTAATTATTAGTTAAGCAGGTCGGTGCAAGAGAATTTAAACTTTCAATTATGATTAAATTTTAATTATAACTTAATCACGAACGGTGCAAACGGCCGTAAGACTTTTTGATCGTATATGATGACATGCTGCTGCATATTATTATATTTACTTCTATATCTGATACATCCTGTATATACGCGTGGGCGTTTACAACACAATTCATACGCGAGGGGCACTGGGAGACTTTAGTAATTAAACGAACACAGTGTCACTTTGTCTATGTCTTGTGCGTAATGTGTTGTGATACATTTTCTGCAGGTTGTACTGGGCTAATTATTTATTTATTACTAGATGCTGCGCATCTAGGACTAGTAGAGGAAGGTGGTACTTGAAGGAAGGTGGTTTTTGAGTCGGTCCATTTACTTGAAAATCATCTTTTATAATGGTGCAGTACTTTTAAGTAGTTTACTTTTGTTCTTACTTTTGGAACACCACCTGTATAGTTGAAAATATTTAGGTTATGCAGCATTGAATTCTGCAACAACTTTTGTAGAAAAGTTTTTTGTTGTACGTATTATATACACGTGATTCTTGAAGACACCGAATATGAGATTATCTTTACTTAGGGCTAAATTATATATATTCCCTTTCCCTTCCATTCCTTTCCATTCCTTTCCCTTCCCATTCCCATTCCTTCCTTCTCAGTCCCATTCCCCTTTCCCATTCCCTTCCCATTCCTTTCCCATTCCCTTTCCCATTGCCATTCCTTTCCATTCCCATTTCCATTCCCTTTGCCATTCCCTTTCCCTTCCACATTCCATTCCCATTCCTTTCCTTCCCTTACCTTTTCCCTTTCCCATTCCTTTCCATTCCTTTCCCATTCCCATTCCCTTTCCCATTCCTTTCCCCATTCCCTTTCCATTCCATTCATTCCCTTTCCCATCCCTTCCATTCCCCTTCCTTCCCTTCCCTTTCCCATTCCGTTCCCATTCCCGTTCCCATTCCTTTCCATTCCCTTCCCATTCCCATTCCCTTTCCCTTTCCATTCCCTTTCCATTCCCTTTCCCATTCCATTCCTTTCCCATTCTCCATTCCCATTCCCATTCCCTTTCCATTCCCTTCCCATTCCCTTTCCATTCCCTTTCCCATTCCTTTCCCATTCCTTTCCCATGCCTTTCCCATTCCCTTTCCCATTCCCTTTCCCATTCCTTTCCCATTCCCCTTTCCCATTCCCTTTCCCATTCCTTCCCATTCCCTTTCCATTCCCATTCCCTTTCCCATCCCTTTCCCATTCCCTTTCCCATTCCCTTTCCATTCCCTTTCCCATTCCCGTTTCCCTTTCCTTCCCATTCTATTACAGCTTTAAAAAAATAGTTGGGCGATTTGCCCTATATTTGAATTTTTCTTCCACTTTATTCGCCATTTTATTTTTTCCAAAAAACTATTATCAGCATCAATGCAACGATCCAACACCCCACAAATATCTGTTGCAAAATGCCATTTTTGTTTAATACTCTTCTTCCGTTTTAATCGCGCCATCTTGTTTTTGATTCTATATTCGCAAATAGTGACCAAAAATCGCGTAAAAATTCCCCGAATTATATCTGATATTTTATTTTTCTACGTAAAATTTAAAATGGAATAATATATAGAAAAGTCTTTTCCCTAAAATCAAAATAGAACTGTAATCTAAACACCAATCAGTTTCGTTGGACGATCCTATATAGTCAAAATATGTTTAAGTTTTGCCTATTGAATCCAATAATTCAAGTTTTAAAAAATTGAATTTCCGCTGTTATTGTGACAATATTTTAGAACGTTTTCGACTTACCCGCATTCTTATGCACTAATTATGTTTTTATTTTAATAATACACATATATAAAAAAAGCGATAGATACATACATTCTCACGCGTAGTGTAATAAATCGAAGACGCTGTAGATTTCAATAGCATTAAAAATAAGATATAATATGTGCTATGAGAAAGTTAATAGGCTTGACGATATAATACAAAGCAAATATTCCGTGTGTAGCTTCGGCTTTAACATAAAAATATGTTTTAATTTCATATAAAACGAATATTAATCCATTGGAGCCAATAATGTGTGTTTTGGTTTTATTTATTTACTGAACTGTTACTTGCTTTGACTCCTTTAATATTCATTTTCATAATAATTTTTGCCAATTGACAATTCATTTATGAATGCTCTAATACCTCTTCGCTGCGTGCGCAGTTAAACCACCTTCATTCGTATCGCACCGACTCTTCGCTTATCTTATATTTTTACGCGTTTGTGCAACGGATGAAATTTCCCACTTACGTTATAATCAAAGTCAGATCACGTTTAATATTTGTTTGGTCCTAAAATTATTTTTATACAGCAACATTAAAAAAAGTTCTTACAAAACTAAACCTATATTTGTAATCAAAGTAATGGCTCTAGTAAAATTTATTGTCTTCAAAATAATTATACAACGAAGATAACATTTTGAGTAATTGTAAGATGTATGTAAGAACACGCGGGAATAATCGATGGCAAAATAACAAACAAGAAAAGTATACATATATGCCGACAATATTTCCGAGAGCTAAACCTTGATATATATGACGACAAACACGCGCCAATCCTTTCGGCTAAGATTTATATATCGAGATTTTCTTCGCAGATCTGCGGATTGAATGATTAAAATTCTTAGAAACTGCGCAGTGCAAAATCGCTGATAGATTATAAGGAGATGTATCTCCCTTACGTTTCTAAGGGTTATTTTCTCTATGTCAATATTTTTTTTTAAGTTGATCGTACAATGCAATCAATGACATAAGCAAAAAATTTTAACATATGTTACTTTAAAATGCAGCGCCATCGAATCCGTAACGGGGGCGATTTAAGGCCGCGTCCCCGATTTCGAATTAAAAATACAGGCTGTCTATTTAATAAAATTGAGTTTTTTGCATTGAAAATATGTACTTTGTTTCTCACTTTTGGAAACAGCTGTATATTAGAATGCGAAGTGTGCGTACTATTCTTAGAGTATAATCTACATTCATAACATAGAAATTTGGAGTCCGTACTTGCAGTATTAACCGGATTAATGCAGAAAGAGGCAATGATTATTACAAGAAATCTAATTCTCGAAAACGCACATGTAGCTATAGGATAGCTGATAAAGATTGATGGATTTAATGGCGGCAGAATCAAAATGAATAAAAAATATATCATGTCTATTAAAATAACAAAGTGACGCTTTCCGTCAACCGATGATTTTTGGTTAAGTTTCACATCTAAATAGTTGCAATCGAAAATATGTGCCAAATCTAAAAATATATAAATAGTGAACATCACGAACTTTTAATGAACACTATGGGACCCTGTATAACTACATACTAAAGTGTAATACATTAATTAGAGAATCAAAAGAATAAGCATAATACCCTAATGCTGCTTTTTGTAATAACAATTGCAATAATGCGTATAACAATGTAACAATATACGGTTCCACGGATGGAGTTGACAATGAATATAGATTTAATTTGACATTAGAGTAAATATGTTATACAACTAAGATGAATCTATTACTATAATGTACTTATATATTGGATTTGAATAGAATGGTTATTCGATACATACATGCTATACAGGAGGAAGAATCAATAACTGATAGTTGACATTTTTTGTTCAATTATTATCATCAATCTTTTTCAAATAATGGAAGATGTTGATATATAAGTATTACAATCGTAAGAAGTATTTTTATCAACCTTATATATGTAAGAATATAGTATTGGACAATGTCGTATATGATGCAGGTGCATATTATCAACCGATAGAAAAAAGATTACGCTAAAGAAGCAGTGATATCTTTAAGGTGAATGGTAAGGATATGGTACTTGATGCTGTTCTTTGTTATTGCTCTATTTAAGTGTCCTCTTTTTGTATATGTTTTGGTGGATATCGAATAATCGAATGAGATTTCATCTATAAACTACACTAATATAAGCACTGAATCGAATAATATGACAAAAATATATTTTATTTATAAAATATTAACGTACACCTACTACATCTAAATTTCTCTATAATTAATTTGACTTAGAGTTTGTATATTAACTTATCGAAAATATCGAAATTTAAATTAAACTAAAAAAGTATTATGTACTGGTATGACTGTCACTATTTGCGGAGTGGGTTGTTTGCCAAACTAACGCTCCATCTGTACGACGACCCGTTGGAGGTTAATCGATTTCCTCCTCGGCATTATCCTGATTTAACATCACATGCGAAATAGAACACACATCAATATATCAATCTAATTATAACAAAACACTGAAAATCAAAATGATTTTCTAAATTGTAATGTATTATTTAGTTAACCACTAAAATAACGATGTTATTGGTAGAACGCTGTAGCGTGACAAAAGTAGACGTATGCGCTTGTCATAAAGTCAAGCCCGTCGACGCGTCTTAGGACTAAATATTGACTAATTTACTTTGATTGAACAACCTTGTCACTATGGCGCATGTAATGCGGGCCGTGTGTAAGAATCGATGCCAATACAATAATAGATGTAATTAATTTATATTATGCGTTTTGAATCCTAAAGTAGTAGAACGTGAAATAGTTATATCTCAAATTAAATGAAATTAAATTTTCTAAAAATAGACATCCCATCTATAATTACTGTGAGACTTTACAATTTTATGTCTACGCGCATGCAGGTTCTGAAAAAGAATGGAGTACAAACGCAATCGAATCAGAATTGTTATATTTTAAAATGTTGCCATTTTTATGATCCAAATATCACAACTACCAATTAAGTTTTTACTCAGTTACTTAAAAAGCCCGTTAATTGAGCGCCGAATCTGGACAAATGTGAAGGCCAATTGCGGTACTTTATATGTACGCTAGTGACTTATCGAATGTCAATGTACGCCACCTTTTTTTTTTTGAACAACCGTAATGAAAATATTGTGTATGTTATATTTATGCATATACGAAACTGTAAGTAGTAAACTGATATGAAGATATCTTCTTTGCCGGTTTTGTAAAAGTTTTAACAGCGGCGTTGTTTCCCGACGCACTACGATCTAATTCGGCGAATTTTGTCTCTTTTCTACTTTTAAACTGCCGTTTGGGCATGCGCAAATACAAACGAAAAGAAAAATAATAACATTCTAACAGTTTAGATAAAAGTGTCCGAAATATAAATATCAAAATCAAAGTATACAAACTACCAATAATGTAGACAATGAAGCTTGCTGAAAAAGCCCGTTTAAAGTTGAAATATTTTATCAATCGTGTCGCCATCTAGAACGCTCGTGTTTAATTCTACAATCGAAGAAGCGTTTTCGTGGTTTTCTAGAAATTGAATCGTGAAAACACTGAAAACGCTTTTAAATATGTCCCTAACCCTCCGATTTTCTAACTTACTTCGCTCAAAAGCCCCTACGGCGAATCGATTTTAACAATAATATAAGGAATAGTGCGCCAACTATGCTCTTTGACACTAATTTGTAGCGTTATAAAATCTTGTAGTGAAAAACGACACCACTAATAAATCGACTCATTTTGAGAAAAATCGCGTTTTCCGACCTTTTTTTAGGGTTCGAACCGTAAGAGGAAAGATGGTAGAGACTGTTGTCGACTCGAGCGACTTCAAGTGCAACCATCAGCGAGGCAGCGTCGTGACAAAATAGCCCAACTTTGACGTTTCCAAAATCATCGAAATCCGATTTCGATGACATTGTCTCGTCTGGCATCGCGTTCGCTCTCACCGCCTACTACGACTAATTTTTGTGCGAATTTTCTCTCTTTTCCTACTTTTAATTATTAAAAACGATACGACTATCTATCGGCGTCCATCCCCGCCCTTCACCTTCTTTATTTCCCTGTTATGCGTTCTCTCCGTGCGCGGTTAGTCCGCCCGACTTTTTTCAACGACCCGATTTACACTGCTCTAGATAGGGCGCCTTATGGTGGCGACAGAGAGGTAGGAAAAGGACAACACCTATCACCTTTCTTATTAATTAACAGATGCTGCGCATTAGGGTAGAGGAAAGGTGTACTTGAGGAAGTGGTTTTGAATCGGTCCATTCACTTGAAATCATCTTTATAATGTGCATACGTTTTAAAGTAGTTATTTTGTTCTAACGTTTGGAACACCCGTATGTTGAAAATATTTTTAGGTTATAGCACTTGAATCTGCACAACTTTTGTAGAAAAGTTTTTGTTGTATTATTATAATCACGTGATTTTGAAGACACCAAAATATAGATTATTTTACTTAGGGCTAATAATAAATATTCTTTCCCCATTCCTTCCCATTCCCATTCCTTTCCCATTCCTTTCCATTCCCCTTCCCTTCCCATTCCTTTCCCTTCCTTTCCCAGTTCCCCCATTCCCATCCCATTCCTTCCCTTCCCGCATTCCTTTCCCCATTCCTTTCCCATTCCCATTCCATTCCTTTCCCATTCCGTCCAATTCCTTCCCATTCCGTTCCCATCCGTTCCAGTCCCATGCCTCCCCATCACTTTCCCATCCCTTTCCCTTCCCTTCCCATTCCCGTTCCCATTCGTTCCCATTCCCTTTCCCATTCCCTTCCCATCACTTCCCATTCCCGTTCCTTCCCGTTCCCATTCCCTTTCCCATTCCTTTCCCATCCCTTTCCAGTCCCTTTCCCATTCATTCCCATTCCCATTCCTTCCCTCCCATTCCCATTCCCATTCCCTTCCCCATCTCCTTCCCATTCCGTCCCATCCATTACCCCATTCCCTTCCATTCCGTTCCCATTCCATTTCCCATTCCTTTCCATTACTGTCCCATTCCTTCCCATTCCTTTCCCATTACCTTCCATTCCATTCCATTCCCGTTCCTTTCCCATTCCCATTCGCATTCCATCCCATTCCCTTCCTTTCCCATTCCATTCCCTTCCCTTTCCCATCCATTCCTTTCCCATTCTTTCCCATTCCCTTTCCCATCCCTTTCCCATTCCCTTTCCCATTCCTTTCCATTCCTTTCCCATCCCTTCCATTCCCTTGCCTTCCCTTCCCATCACTTTCCCATTCCCTTTCCATTCCCTCCCCTTCCCCTCCCATCCCCTCCCATTCCTTTCTCCCTTCCATTCCCTTTCCCATTCCTTCCATTCCGTTTCCCCATTCCCTTTCCCATTCCCTTCCATCCCTTTCCCATTCACCCTTTCCCCTTCCCTTTCCATTCCCTTTCCCATCTTTCCCATTTCCTTTCCCTCCCCTTTCCATTCCTTCCCATTCCTCTTTCCCATTCCTTTCCATTCCCTTTCCTTCCCTGTCCCATTCCCCTTCCCAATTCCTTCCATCCCTTTCCCATTCCCGTTCCCATTCCTTTCCCATTCCTTTCCATTCCCTTCCCTTCCCTTCCCAGTCCCTTTCATTCCTTCCCATCCCATTTCCCATTCCCTTTCCAATCCCTTCCATTCCCTCATTCCTTTCCCATTCCCTTCCCATCCCTTCCCCCTTTCCCCATTCCATTCCATTTTCCATTCTTTCCATTTCCCATTCCCATCCCCCTTTCCCATTCCTTCCCCATCCCTTTCCCATTCCTTTCCATTCCCTTTCCATTCCCTTCAAGTTATAACCAAAAGTTAAGCTTTAAAAATAGTGGCGATTTTCCAATATTTTTTTCTTCCACTTTATCCCATTTTATTTTTCCAAAAAATATAATCAGCATCAAGCAACGATACCAAACACCAAAATCTCTGTTGCAAAATGTCATTTTTAATAATATTCCTCATTTTGTCGCGCTATCATGTATTCGATTCTATATTGCAAATAGTGGCCCAAAAAAGTTCATAAGTCTCAGCCTTCAAAAAAAAAATTGCGTTTTCTTTTAATTTCAAAATCTCTGCCCATATTGCGTCGCCCATTTTATTTTGCCAAAAAACTAGATATCGAACAATTTAGCGACCTTAAAAAACGCTTGCATACGAACGTCCGTTGCAAATGTCCCCTATGATTTCAAAATTTTCTCTTCATATTGAATCCTCATTTATTTTTCTAAATCTTGTAAGAATCGAATTCGCACTACAAAAGGTGAACAAACAAATATCTGTTGCAAAATGCAATTTTTTAATACTCTTCTCCGTTAATCGCCCATCTTGTTTGATTCTATATTCGCAAATAGTACCAAAAATCGTGTAAAATCCCCGATAGTATGTCTGATATTTTTTTCTACTAAAATTTAAAAATGGGAATAAAATATAGAAAGTCTTTTTCCTAAAATCAAAATAAACTGTATCAAAGACCAAGTCTTCGGTTGGACAGTCAATAGTCAAAATATTTTAAGTTAGCCCATTGATTCCAATAATTCAAGTTTTAAAAATGAATTTCCCGCTGTTTATTGTGACAATATTTTATAACGTTTTCGGACTTACGCATTTTTATGCACTAATTATGTTTTTATTGTTAATATACACTATTGATAAAAGCGATATAGATACATACATTTCCACGCGTAGTGTAATAAATAATAAAATAATAATAATGACATAATAATATATTTCGTATCGTATTTGTATGTGGTACATACATTGAACACATCAATAAAGGTTAAAAAAATCTAAAAAATGGTATAAATATAAAACAATACACACATATAAAAACTTCGAATTATAAAACTCACCCTAATGAATATAAAAGCATTGTTGAACTAAATAGTTTTTTAATGTGGATTTGAAACTTAATCAATGTCATTTGTTTGCCATTCGTCTGGCACACAGTTTAAAAATTTTTACACATTGATTGTACAGTACCATTTTGTACTCTCGTCAGGTGTGTTTTTGGCGGTATCAGGTTACAGTTAATTAAAACCTCTGGTGCATGATTATGAGTAAGTTCAAATTTTTGGAAAATAATCCACTATAAATTTAGTTTCACAAATATGGCACATTTCAGAATAAATATACTTGCTAAAGTCATTATATTGTATTGTTTAAAATATCTTTCCACACGAGTCCCTGGCTGTTAAGTTGAAGATAGCTCTTATGCAAGTTTTTTGAAATTTAAAAATACGATCAGCGTCACTGAGTTCGCCCAGAATATTGCAACCAACCCCAACCTAGACATGAACACCGGCATAGGAGGCACTTACAGCCGCCCCGACACTAAACTCCCGAGATTCGCCTTAAACAGTAGCAGTACCGGCACAACACAGACGCGAGATTAACTAACGTGCTGCTTCAGGAGAGCCTGGCATCCAGAGTTAAGCCCAAAAAAGTCGTCTCCCTGCAATCGGCGAGGACGGTGTGTTGCTATATATGTGAGGCATAGGTCTTCATCCTCATTAAATGCCAATACTTTCGTTTTGCTAACGTTGAGTGTCAAGTGGTAGACGCAAACCAATTGTCGAACATTGCCCAGATTGTTTTTAATTTTGTCTATGAGTTCCGACTGGGTATCTGCACTAACACTACGGAGGAGTCATCAGCAAACAGTACAGTGAGTTACCCTCGTCACGGACGGCAAGTCGTTGATGGTACAGTAGGAAGAGCAATGGACCCAAAATAGAAACTTGGGGCACTCCGCGTTCCACTATCCCCCAGCCGACTGTAACCTCCCTTCCAGCGTCATCATATGCCAACACACACTGCTTTCTATTGGACAAATATGATCTGACCCAATATCGAGAGCAAGACCTCTTATTCCCATTCTCTCTATCTTCGCGAAAAGTATTTCATGACGCACGCAATCAAAAGCTCTCGACAAGTCCATAAAGATTGATGCGACACGTTCTTTGTTGCTCATTCCAGACATGACTTGTTGCCAAGCAATTGATAAATGCCCTGTCAGTGGACCTCCTCTTTTACATATCCATCTTTGGTTTTTGTTCAGAATATGCCGTGACTGTAAGAATGCAATTATTCTCGTTGGATATAATTTTTGTCAAATATTTTGGAAATTGTTGAAATCAATGCTATCGGTCGATAGTTCTCAAATCTGCTTTTGTCGCCTTTTTTATAATGGGTTTTATTACAACTATATTCATCTTTCCGGTAAAGATCCAGTTTGAATGAAATGTTTATAACGTGGCACAGTGGGTGCTGCCAACAGATCTGCGCACCACTTTAACAAGGATGTAGGTATTTCGTCAATTCCCACCGATTGTCGTATTTTTTAGCTCTTGTATGATGTTGAATACCTCAGTTGGATCAGTGGGGTACAGGCGTAGAGTATCAGGTCGATGCGAATTGGTGTTTAGATCTACTTGTGGTTTTTTCCTGATCTTACGTCATCGATGTCAATAAAATACTCATTCATAGATGTTAAAAATTTCCTTATTTGTATGGGTGCTCACACGTCAAAACTCGAAAGACTGAACTTCGTTTTTTGTGTTTGAGCCTTGAATCTCTTTCAATACATCCAAGTAGCTTTGCTTTTGGGTTTTCGGGAATTTTTA
The DNA here is from genome assembly GCA_004143645.1 of Protaetia brevitarsis. Taxonomy (NCBI): domain Eukaryota; kingdom Metazoa; phylum Arthropoda; class Insecta; order Coleoptera; family Scarabaeidae; genus Protaetia; species Protaetia brevitarsis. Next base: position 127,509 of record RXPK01000052.1, on the reverse strand, counting down.
GAATTATTCGAGTATATATATATATATAATAATATCGAAGACGCTGTAGATTCATGCATTAAAAATAAGATATTATGTGCGTATGAGAAAGTTAATAGGCATTTGACGAAATAAATAAAAGCAAATATCCGGTGTGTAGCTTCGGTTTAACATAAAACAATTCATTGTATTGAATGATATCTACCTCTTCGCTGCGCGCGCAAGTTAAACACTTTCATTCGTATCGCACCGGACTCTTCGCTTATCTTATATTTTTACGCGTTTGTGCAACGGAAAATTCCACTTACGTTTAATCACGTCAGATCACGTTTAATATTTGTTTGGCCCTAAAATTATTTTATACATCAACATTAAAAAAATTCTTACAAAACTAAAACTATATTGTAATCAAAGTAATGGCTCTAGTAAAATTTATTTCTTTCAATAATTATATCACGAATACATTTTGAGTATTTGTAATTAGTCATTTAACACGCGGGAATAATCGATGGCAAAAATAAACAACAAAAGAAAAGTATACATATATGCCGACAATACTTTCGAAAGCTAATCCCCTTGATATTATAGCGACAAACGCCGCCAATCCTTGTCGGCTAGAGATTTATATATCGCAGAATTTTGAATTTTACTTCGCAGTTTCCGCGAATACATGTAATTAAAATTCTTAGAATCTGCACACGTGCAATCGCTGATAGATTATAAAGGAGATGTATCTCTCCTTACGTTTCCTAATGGCTTGATTTCTCTGTAATATTTTTTTTAAGTTGATCGTACAATGGAATCAGATACAAAGAAAAATTACTTTTTTAAAGGTTAAAATGTCTTCGAAGTGTATGATTTTTTAGGCAAATAGCAAACATATATATTTCAAATAAAATATTTTATATCCCAAGTAATAATGTAGTATTAAAATTCTTAGAATCTGCACACGCGCAATCGCTGGTAGATTAAAGGAGATATGCGTCTTTCCTTGCGTTTCTAATGGCTTATTTTCCGTATGTCATCTTTTTGTTGAGTCGATCGTTACTTATGTTGTACGTATTATATACACAAATTCTGTGATTTTTGAAGACACCGAATATGAGATTATCTTTACTTAGGGGTAATTATAACAAAATATTCTGCGTTTAAATAAAATGATCCACTCTCATAATAATAACTACAATTCCAATTTGACGATTTTTATATTTATTAGTTTTTATTATCCTTCGCCAGATCATATTTATACCAACGAAATTGCATAATATTGACAACTCATTATATTCACTAACATTAATTTACGTTGCTCACAAAAAGTTATATTAGACGTGTCTTAGATGTCAGATTGGTCAGTGGCCAAATATGTACAATTACCCTCAAATAATTATAACCCAGGTTCTTAAAAACGAATTCAGACTCGTAATTCTAACAAATCAATGCAATCCATCGTAATCCGCAACGGAGCGATTTATATTCCCGCACATGAAAAACCTTTGTAGATTCTGCCAAAGGATTTTAAATGATAATTCGGATTTTTCATTCCCTCGTTCACGGTGGCAATTTTATTTGTTTTAAAAAATAATTTTATATCATTTAATATTTTTAACTTGAGAATATTTTTCGGATTGTGTCTGCAACACTTGAGAAGGTTTAGCGGGAGCGTTCGTGGAACGACGCTTTGTCGGAAAGGATTAGCGGCGGCATCGTGTTCCGACGCCTTTGTCGGCAACCCCAAAAAGAGGATTTGCCGCACTCTGACTTTTATTCTAGTTAAAAATAGATGTTTTTGTATTCATATTAGCAATCATTTTTAAGCATTCAGTCATTCTAGAGAATGTAAGGTTGTGTTTTAAATATAGACAATAAAAAATTGGTTTTCCTTTCCTTTTTTTTTTTGGAGTAAGTCTGCAAGTTGTGTAGCGATTATTTTTCACATTATTTCAATCAAGTGTTCGTATTTTTTTTTCTGGTATTTTTGTTATCGTCATTATAAGTATTTTTGTAAACATAATTTATTTTTTGTAGGTGTTTTAATTTAAATTGATTTTATTTCAAGTTATAATAGGGTGTATATAACTTGTTACGTTAAAAATAAATATTCCACTTGATATATCTTTTTACCTTTACAAATAAATCAATACCCGCAAAGTAAGAATATTGAAAAACAAACGTTTACTGATTATTTTCTTTCAATTGAAGGGACAAACTTTTCTATGAAAAATCCCTAGAAGAAACAAAATAATTAAACCAAATACTTTTTGTAATAATAGTTTTACCAAAACAATTTCACATATACTTAATAAATGTTTTCTTGTTCGTATTTTCAATATTATTATTAAGGAAGTTTTGAAGTCAAAAATCTGATCTATATATTTTACACAAAAATTCTAAAAAACTGTAATTCGATTTGTGGCGTCATAAAAACGCAATGAAAATAAAACATTAGAAAGAAATATTTAAAGGTAGGTAACAATTTGAAAGTGTATGTTTTTAAACAGTTTGCTAATATAAATTGCCAGTGGGCATTTATGTTTGATAAATTATTTTATAGATCTACATTAAATTTTTTTTTATAAAACTAAACCTTAAATACTTTTTGCAATCAAAGTAATGGCTTCAGTAAATTTATTTCTCAAAATAATTATATACGAATACACTTGAAGTTTTTTATATAACTACAAAAAGGAAAGTATATTTGTATCATGACAGTCCGTAGCGACAACTAATCCCCTTGTTGTTTATGCGCCAAACGATACCGCGCAAGCCTTTCGGTCAGAGATTAAACATTCGCAAAATTTTACTTGTTTCCGCCAAATAATGTAGTATTAAAATTTTCTTAGAATCTGCACACGCGCCAATCGCTGGTAGATTAAAGGAGATATGTTCTTCCTTGCGTTTCCCAATGGCTTATTTTCCCTATGTCGATAGGATGTAGTGATAGTAGACACCGAATATGAGATTATCTTTACTTAGGGCTAATTATATAAATATTCTGCGTTTAAATAAAATGATTCCACTCTCATAATAATAACTACAATTCCAATTGACGATTTTATATTTATTAATATTATACTGACGCTCGCAAATATGAAATTTTTGGATATCATTAAATACTGTCGCTGTTATGTATTAAAGATTCGAAAGTATCGCAAAACTCTTAACCAATATCTCATAATTTCCATTAAAATTAGAGGCAAAAAAATTTGTGCAATGTTATGTTATTAATACACTAACTTCTGATACATGAATAGATTCAGCATTGTACACCTGGCGGTCAACGGTTTCTTCATACGAATTTACTTTAATTTAAAGCGTTGCGTCACAGTAATTTATAAAAAATTATTCTCAAATTGTTCGCGCCTGTAAACTGTAATTCGCTATCGCTGTGCAATACTTCGAATTCGCGCTGGTATTTCGTCAAATTGTTGTAATAAAATTTTCAAAATCGAGAAAAGACGTATTTTCAGTTCTGTTACTACGGGAATGTTGTCTGTTTGCGTAATTGGTATTAGAAAAAATCCGTTAAATAGCTTTGTCAAACAATGTTATTTGCGCCTTTTCATAGCACCACGCTTTTTTATTAATGTTTTCCATCGACATTGTACGTTTTAAACGTGTATATATCAATCTGAATGTTGTTTTTTGCACTGTAATATCGAAATAGCGAAAGGAAAAAAGGAGCTTACATGTAACGTTAATGGAAGTCACCACGTGTTTTTTGTGCGAAGAATGGCGATGTGCGGTAATTCTTTCTACCCGTGTGGCGTGTGTGAGGTTTCGATGTTCTGTAATGCTTCGATACTTCGTACTGATGGTTCTGAGTACCAACGTGCGAATCCGACTCGTTTGGAACCAAAATTTGTGTTGTTTTATTGAAAGAAAATGATGAAACTGATGTTTTAATAGCACTCAAAATAAAAAACGATGTTCGTAATGACGTGTATTAGTGGACTGTGTCTGACCGACTGAGAAAACATAATACAACGTGCCGTTTGGGCATGCGCATAATACAAACAGTAAAAAAATAACGTAAAACATTCAACAGTTTATATTTTTAAAATGTTTCCGAACATAATAAAATATACAATACTCACAAATAACCAATTAATGTAATTCAAATGCAGCTTTGGCTTTAAAAAAGCCCCGTTTTAAGTTGAAATTTATTTTTATCTATCTTGTCCCATAACTAGTAGCGTGTGGTATTTTCTCACATCGAACGAAATGTTTCGTGGTTTTCTAAAAAATTGAATCGTGAAACAAATTAACGCTTTTAAATATGTTCCGTAACCCCGTCCATTTCTAACTTACCTTTCGCATAAAAACGACCCTAGGTGAAATGATTTAATATAATAATAATAATGATATATGTGGCCCATCTATGCCATATGACGATATTGTACCGGCGTTTATGATCTTGTAGTGAAAACACACCACTATAAACGACTCATTTTGAGAAAATAATCGCGGTCTGACCTTATTTTAGGGTTCAAACCGTAAAGAAAACATGTAGACTGTTGTCGACACAGACACGAGCAAGTGCAAGGCAACATAGCGTAGCAGCGTCGTACGAAATAGCCACTTTGACGTTCCAAAATCCATCGAAAACCGCTTCGATGACATTTCTCGGTCTGCACGGCGTTCGCTTCTCACCCCCTACTACATCTAAATTTTTGGCGAATTTTCTCCCCTCTTCCTACTTTTAATTTTATAACGATAAGCCTATTCGTGCCATCCCCGCAACCCTTCACCCATTATTATTTCCTTTTAATCCGTTCTCCCGTGCGCGGTTAGTCCGCCCACCTTTTTCACACCCAATTCTACACGCTATAGATAGGGCG